>BPUN01000002.1:600000-952318 GCA_027923365.1 Zalaria sp. Him3
CTGTTCATGCCAACACCACCACGGAGGTTACACCCACGGTCAAAGCACGACCAGCGGCTACCAAGCGCGCGACCTGGAATAATGGTGCGGCACCCAACGCTGCTCCTATTCCAATTCTCCCATCAATCAGACCCATCTCGCCTCTTCCAGACGTCATTAATGCACAAGCTAGCGCGAGAATCACTCCACCTGGGGAGAAGGCGCAAAAGAAAATCGGAAGACAATTATCTGTCAACTCACATGGGAATCACTACGCTGACTACCATCGTCTGGAGGCCGAGAAAGCCCTCACTGGAACTAACGGACTCGGCTCGCCTACTGGAAGCGCCAAGGAGAGCTTCTTCTCGCACCTTCGCAAGCGGGCGAGGAGACTTTCAGGCCGTAACCAGACACCTGTCACGCATAACATCGACGACATTGAGGCGAATGCTGGTTGTGCTCCGTGGTCAAATCGACAATCGATGTCAATGGAACAGCCTCAGCAACAACAACAACAACCTGCGAACACAACTATGGCTGATCCATCCAACGATCCAAGCTTTGCTGAACTCGACAAGGCTCTGCAAAATGTCCGCTACAGTCTCGACGCCGCATCCCAGGCATCACCTTTGCACATGAAGCAGGTGACCCGTATGCCGAGCAACCCTGCGCTCAAGAGGCACCACTCATTGTACGGTACTGATGGGCAGACTTCTGCTACTGGTCCCAGTGGTGCAGTAGCTGCCCGGACAAGGAAGTCAATCAGGCAGGCGGTACACCCCAGCCACCGGTACGAGACACCTGATGAAGAAGATGAGCTTTTGGACGAAGCTCTCGCATCAGCACACAAGGCTGCCCGACGACTGGATAAGGCGTCTCAAGCGCCGAAATCAAATGTTAACGGCCTGTCGATTGCAGTCCCTCGTCCAACGCTTCCTCATGTCACCTCAGATCCTGGGATTGTACCCTACCTGACGCCCTCACCGTCGAAGGACAACAACAGATTCGACTTCACCCAGGGAGAGACCGCTTCTTCCAAGCCAATGGACATTCCTGGTGCACAGCAGCAACAGAAGAACAACATCAACCCTCAATGGCCTACGCCTCCATACGAGGAAAATGAGTGGGCTGCATCAGCGGCAGCGAGCATCTATGCTGCTGCACAGGCCGCTTACCGCTAGCCGGCCCACTTCTGGCCCATTGAACCCCCTGAGTCACACCATGGGTTCACTCTTTTCATTGACACATACAATTCTCGCATTTCACTGGTGTTCTGGCGCTTTCAAACCAGGTCACCCCACGGACTCCAATTTGTCACACGGAAACTTATCTCGCTATTTCTCGCCTACTTCTGGTTCTCCGCCCGCAATATACCCGCCTGGCTTGGAAGCTGTTCCGTTTCGTTCTTCGTTCCGCTCCATACCCCAAAGGCCCCGCTGTCGACCAACGCGGCTGCGCCACGTACTTGCTATTTTTTCCATCGCATAAATCGGATATCTGAGGAGGGGTGTTTCTCCTCTTGTCAAGGGACTGCCGTCGGCCTACGAGCGAGCGGTAGTATACCCCGTCAGAGCTTTGTACAGCTATTACAGTACAGCAAATTTTCCTTGGCTATTTTTACCCTACACTCGCTGGGTTTTTCTTATGTAACTATCTGGGTTGGAGGAGGATGGAAACTGGAAGGGCTTTTCGTATGTTATTACTAGGTTCCTGGCCGAGCCGAGAGGGTGTGTAATATAGGTGACAGAGAGGAGAAGGTCACATAAGCCGCTCTAGAAGCGTGCTGCTGAACAATCATTTATCGCCAACTCAGCCATGGTGTCCACGGTGCATCCGTCCCTGATCCTTCTGCTCCGTGTCGGTTGTTGTCTTCTGTTATCGCTACTCATGTTGTGGAACATCCGGGCTCAGGATAACCTTGGAAGGCACAAACGAAGGTGCAGGTCAGACGTCAGCCCCGCTCCTTCCGAGTTCAGACTTACATTTCGCTAACATCCTCAATTTGTAACGTTAGCACAATCCACTCCAGCTCATGCTGTCGCAATACCGTTCTTTACGCACGCAACGGAGACGTGCATGTTCGTACGTTATTCTTGCCATCAAGCAAGCCTGCGCCTTCCTGTCGTGCCCGTCAGCCTGCCCGCGCCAGGCCTCCCCGTACAGTAAGCGAGCGTACTTCCGAAAACGGAAATGCTTGAGAGCTACGGGCACATGGACATGACCATGGTGGGAATTTTCGGTCCATGTAGACCGCAGACCTCGCAAGCATTTCTGTCTCAAGACCTGCGTATATGGAAAGATCTGTCGCCGTGTTCAATCCTCCAGAGCTGGATGGGGTGCCCTTTTAAGCACGTAAGTTATTGGGTAGGTATATAACCATCTCCTCCACCCCTCCAACTTTCACATCTCAAGCAAAAAGAGCAACAAGAATAACCGTCTGCACTGCATCTTCCCAAAAAGCCCTACTCAACCATGCTCGACCTCCCAACCATTCTCCTCTACCTCCCCCTCGTAACCTCAGCCCTGGCAACCACAATCCCTCCCCTCCCAACCGCCGTTGCGCCTCTCGTCCCGTCCTTCATATCCTCAGCCTTCGCCTCCTCCCTCGCCGTCAACTCCGCCACCCGCTCCCAGGACGTCTGGCCCTACCAAACCTTCCACTCGTCGCCGCTCCAACCGCCCGTCCTATCCATCCACAAATCCGACGCCGCCCTCGCCGCCGGCCTCCTCTTCTTCGACCCCGAAGACGAGAGCATGGCCGTAAAAGGCGCGCAAGCGGACGCGCCTATGATCATGACCGACGACGGCGAGCTCGTCTGGATGGGCCCGAACCCGCAACTGAGTACCAACCTCCGCGTGCAGTCGCTCGACGGCAAGGACGTGCTGACCTACTGGCACGGCATTGGGAGCGATATCGGACACGGCTATGGCAGCGTCGTCGTGCTGGATGACACCTACACGCAGATTACGGAGGTATGTCCGAAGCTCGGGCTCGTCACGCCTAAGAATGTCACCTGGCCTTGCGACGCGGATTTGCACGAGAGCTATATTACGGACCGCGGGAGCATCATCGTCACGGCGGTCAATGTCACCAGGGCCGACTTGAGCGGTGTTGAGGGGGCCGGCCAGCCCGACGGGTGGGTCTTCGATAATCTGTTCTATGAGATTGATGTCACGACGGGCGACGTCTTGTTCAGGTGGAGTGCGCTCGAGGCCGGGATCGCGATCAACTCGAGCTTCGCGCCGTATGACAATACGACCACGAACAGCCAGGATAACCCGTATGACTGGTTCCATATGAACGCGGTTCAGCAGGTTGGAGATGGGTATATCGCTAACAGTCGGTACACCTGGACGACGTACAAGCTCGATTCCACGGGCAAGATCGAATGGAGGATCCAAGGCCAGGACGGGGGAGATTTCACGCTGCCGGAAGGTGTTCACTTCGTGAGTCCAGGCCCTGCCCTGCCCTGCCCTGTCAGCATCCCCCACCCCTTCTACCAACTAACCACCCGTGTCTTAGGAATGGCAACACGACGCCCGCATCTCTTCCTCCACCACAACAAGCGCAACGCTCCACTACTTCAACAACTACAACAGCAACTTCAACTGCTGCACCCACACGCACCCCTCCCAAGGCCTCGAGCTGCACCTCGACCTAACCAACCGCACCGCCACCCTCCTAAAATCCCTCGAAGACCCAACCGACCTCATCTACACCCAATCCCAGGGCTCCTTCCAGCCCCTATCCAACGGCAACACCCTCCTGGGCTACGGCTCCGAGGCCGTGATCAAAGAATACGGGCCTGTGTCTGACGGCAACACTGATAGCGATGTGCGTATGACGATCCAGTTCGGCTACACGAGCCCGCAGCCCGTGGTCCAGAGCTACCGCGTGTATCGGCAGGCGTGGCACGCGACGCCGGCCTCGGTGCCGGATGTGGTCGCGGACAACGGGAATGTGTGGATGAGTTGGAACGGCGCGACGGATGTCACTAAGTGGGCTGTGTATGCTGGGCCGTCGGAGACTGGGCTCAGTAAGGTTGGCACGGTGGATAAGAGAGGGTTTGAGTCTAGCTTTGGGTTGAAGGGTAATGCGAGTTGGGTGCAGGTGGCGGCTTTGCAGGACGGTGAGGTGGTGAGGAAGTCGAGGGTTGTAAGGGTTGGTTGAACATAGAAGAGAGGAAGGAGCGAAGAGAAAAGAGGAAGGAGAAAAGAGAAAAGAGTAAGGAGGAAAGAGTAAGGAGAAAAGAGAAAAGAGAAAAGAGGAAGGAGAGAGTTAAAGGGAAGGAGCGAAGGGGGTGAGGGGCCGCGTGCCGTACATTCATTTCTCACATTTTGAAGTATGCTCATCGTCAAGTATCAGGATCCATAATTCCATGCGAGAAGTATCCGATGGTTTTCATTGACTACCTATACTATGCTATACATAAGTGCCATTCAAACCAATTCTCCTCCCGCCAAACAGACTCAACATGACACCAATCACCTTCTCGGGTATTACCTGCAAATTAAAAAAAAAAAGCACCCCCAAAATGCAACGCTAGCAAGAACAGCAAAACAATCTTAGACCGCAAGACTTTTTTCGTCTTTCCTCCATTCGAAGCAGCGTCTGCATTTACATAAACGCAGCAAAGAAAGCCCCAGCACCAACCAGCGCGCCCGACGCGACCTTGACATGCGCGCCGGCCCCAGACGACGACGAAGATGAACTAGCCGACGCAGTGGAACTGCCTGATGATCCACTACCGGACGAACCACTTGCGGATGAGCCACTGCCCGAAGTCGCGCTCGCCGCAGACCCAGAGGAACCAGACCCGGACCCAGAACCCTTGGTCGTGCTGGTCACGATACTGGTAATGCCACCACCGAGCACACTAGTGCTGTTGCCGGAGACAACGACGACGAAGCTGCTGGTGCTGTTGCCGTAGTTGAGGGTTGTGGTTCCCGAGGGCAGGCCGGCGGGGACGGTGGCCACCGCCGGCTGGCTGGTTACGACGGTTGGTTGGGTGGTTACGGCGGCGGGGAGCGAGGACTGCGCGGTTGCGACGGGTGGGTGCCCTGTGATGACGCCGAGCGAGTTCGTCTCGGTGAGATAGGATGTGAAGCCGTTTGTGTAGGAGGAGGTTGAGGAGTCCTGGTGGCTGTTAGTGGGATGGCAGGGGGATGGGTTGGAGGTTGGGACACACATTGCTGGATTGGGCGAAGGCGAGAGCCGCGAAAGGCGTGAGGAGGAGGATTGAGGTGCGCATAGTGAATGGTGGGTTACTTGGTCTTTCGGAGATCTGTTGTGGCACTGGAAGAGATGGACTGGGGGACTAGTCTTGATGTATAGCGACAGTAAGTAAGAAGAGCGTGGATTGTGTGGAGTGGATAGTTAGGAGTTAAGTTAGTAAGAAACTCAAGGAACATTGGGAGCAGGGCGTCGGGTCCTGTATTTATTCACACTGTATTCGTAACATGGATGGCGCAGGTAACTCCAATGTTACTTAGCCGCAGCCGCAAAGCCAGCTGTAGCCTGCATGCAGCTTGAGCTTGAAGCTTGCACACAATGGTCCCTGCCGCGTTGCTACGCCGCCACACCATCCTAGCGCGTGGAGAAGAGGCTCTTCCGCTGCAGGCCAGTACTATTTTGGACCGCTGGTGAGGCAAAGGACGTGAAACGACTCGTCGCGGAAGCGAGCTGAGGTGCGGGTTATGCAACAGCAGCAACACTAAGAAACAAGTTGCTGAAGCACGGGCTTTTCCTGTCCTGCTCGTATTCGACGAGGAGGGTGAGGATGAAGGATGGGTGGGAGTTGGGAGTGGACAAGCTGCGAGATTAAAGGCACGTCGACGCGTCAAGGCTTCGTGGGCGTGCACTGCCTGCATTCCTGCAAGGTCTTCCAGCTTGCATCCCACAATCTACTATCACTTCTCGTTATAGCAATGCCGGCATTTGATATCAAAAGCTGCTGAGTGTAACGGCAAAGTGATGACCTCAAAATCGATAGACGTTTCCCGACTCCAGGTTTGGGTGGGTCTGTCAACGAACTTCCCCAACAACTGGCGGCAGGTGGCGTTCGCTGCGGCAATGGTTGCCTCCCTCGGCCCGGGAGGCTGCAGGTGCATGAAGATCAAGAGAGACATTGAAGATGCATGTGGTGCGGCTTGATCGATTCTGTTACCATATCATGCATCTGCATCTGCATCCACCGCTGTCCTTCCAACCGCGTAACCAGTCACGAAAGAGGTTGCCTTTCTGATGGCCGCGTGGCAAGATCGTTTGGTCGCTTGGTGTCCTCCAAATACAGTAAGTTATGCAGTGAGCATTGCGTATACAAGCTTTCAGCCAGGCCACGACACGGAACCCCTCAGCCTCATACTGTTGTGAAACATCCAGTGCCAAAGCCTCATCATCAACCTCCTCCTCATCATCATCATCATCTTCTCATGTCTGATCCTATGTCGATCCGGACCAATACTGTCTCCCGAGATTCGTTACCTCCCATGCGTCTTCCGTGCCAAAACAATGGAACAAATACGACATGGAATCTTGGGCGGAAGATACACCGTATGCCTACATGTAGATACCGAATATCATGAAAGATAGGCCATGAAGAACGGCCGTCTAGATACGGGCCCACGTGAATCCTTTCTCTGCGTAGTAGGTCGCAGCCTGACAGCTGTCGCCCACCACCCCGCGCCTCAAACGCTCCACCATCAATCCAACATCTCCCACAAAATCGACTCTCGCGCCCCTTCTCAATCTGTCTAACACCATCCCGCCAGCACAATGCACGGGAACAGAGGAATCACATAGACGCACCTACCCCTCCAACCCACCATCGCGGAAACCCCAACCCTACCCTCAACCCTACCTATCCCACCCCCAAGCAGCGCACCCCATGAGATTCCCCCTACACCTCCGGTCCAAGCCCGCCCAAACCCAAACCCCCCTCACCGTCCCCTCCCTCCCCACCGAGCTCTGGCTTGCCATCCTATCGCACCACCCGTCCCCAGCCCACCTCTGGCTGCGCGTGCGCGCCGTGAGCCGTCAACTGCGCGCAGCCGTCGAGGCCGTCTTCGCCACTCGCCACCTCCCCGCCACGTGCATCATCTACCCCCTCTGGAAAGAGAGCGTGCCAGACATCTGCCTCTCATTCTCGCATCTCAGGCACGGGGGCCGTCGGGCTATATTTATTGACCGCCGAGCGCAGGACGGGGCCTACGACGAGGAAACTCGGGCCTCGATGGCTCGGCTCTGGGACTGGCGGTTATCCCTGGACGCGGCGGCGGACTACGGCGTTTGCATTCCGCAGCAGGTGGTGATTGGGGCCCGGGTGTTCGACACCGCGCTGCCGGGCTTGAAAGCGGATGCCGGGAGCTGGAGCGTCGAGGTCGAGTGGAGGGGGATGGTGGCGGCGTTTTTCGCGGAGGCGGATAGGGCGGATCGGTATGCGCTGGAGTGGGCTAGGGAGCACGGGGCGAAGTCGTGGTGGCTGGGAAGGGGCAGGGGCAGTTTGCTCAAGCGCTTGGAAAGGGAGGAGTGTCCGGCGAGGGCGGTGGAACTTGTTCCTGGGCGAGATCGCGAGGAGTTTGGAGTGTGGGTGAGGAGAGCTGCGAGGAGGGAGAGGCTGAGCAGGGTGTCGAGAAGGCAGGGGAAGGGGGATTATCCGCGTAATGCTATGGAGAGGCATATGGAAGAGCTTATGCTTTACAGCCTCATGCAATCTGAGGAGGAGGTTCGGAAAGGCTGGAAGTAGGGGTTGTTGACATGACTGAAGGGCTGTTTCGTTTTCATCAAGGTCAGGCACATGGTGGCAAATCATGGATCACAAGATCGATTTCATTATCGTACAAAATGGGTATCTCATTTCCACTACAGGTTAACAGCATCTCCTCCCTCGTTGCATGCGAAAAAGCCATGCAGTCCACCGTCGGGTTCCCTCGTCCGTCAATCATAACGCTTTACGCGCAGTAAGTCTCCTCCGCGAAGGTGTAGATCCCGGCACATCCAGCGAGCTTCTCGTACCAGTTTCTATACGATCCGCCCCCACCTTAACCATGTGTACAGTATTGCCAATTGCAAATGCGACTGCACGTGGTCCTAAGACTGCCGAGGGGCCAGGCTTAGTAGCAAAGAGCTCATTGTCGGTGCCTGAATCTCCACCCTCGACCGGCTTGGTGACAGCTTTGTGGAAGTCTCCTGTCATTGTAAAGGCATACGCTTCCCATTCTTCCGTGCTTTCCGGGCGGTGTTGGAACGTTGGCCTAGCTTTCCGGTTTCGAAACGTCGCTTGAGGTTGAAGGGAAGGTGATGGAGGAGGTGTTGGCGCAGGAGATTCGGCATGCCGGATTCCAACAATAGCTTGTGCTGAAGTGGCCTCCCATGCACCTGGTTCGGCAAGCCGATACTCTGAACGGGTGACATGGATCAATTTGACGCAAGCCTCGGTGTCTTGGGCTAGGCATATTGGGCCTGTTGCATCAGGGGAGAAAGTGTGTGTAATCATCACGCAGTCTTGCGTTTCTGTGTCAGTGTACACAATGGCAAGGCTGCCGACAGCTGGCGCGCCGCAACCTGGGCATTTTTCTGGGTCTGCATATAGGACTCTGATGCTGTGAGGCTTAGCGCCTTCAACAGTAATGGACAGGCCCATGTCTAGAGAGGCAAGCTGTAGGAAAGTAATATCCGTCCCGTTGTATATAGCGGCCATATGGAGGTCGGGTAACGGTATCACAGAACGGTGGAGGTAGACACTGTTCTGCTCCGGCTCCGGACTGCATGGAAAGAAGTCACTGAAATGCCACAACCCTGCGACTTTGCGACCCCTGCACAATCGGTTATCCGGTGTGGCGCAGAGGACCTCAATGGCGGACAGTCCGGGGGGCATAATCATTGCAGCAGACAGTGCACTAGCACCAGTTTGATGAGTTGTCGTCAAACCGCTCTCGACGTTGATCTCGGTCAAGGAGCCGTCATCTGCGACTGCTATGAGTGGTGGATTCCCACTCGAAGACCCTGGTTGTTGGAGAAAGCCAAAGGTTAGAGGCGCTCTCCCGTCCAGACCGAGCGATATCCTGTGGCTGAGTTGGATCTCAGGGAGCGCAAATATAGCGACATGCCCATCGTCGCAAAGTAACGCAAGCCACTGACCTCCTTCGGTGACTGCAACGGCGTGTATGGGCCATGCCAGACGTGAAGCCATATCTTTTGGGACACCCATTTCGATGTACTTCGAAGCATTGCTGTCGTAGGAGAACACAGATACCGATCGGTCCAGTCCGGCGGATGCGAAGGCGCCGTTCTTGCAGCCAGCAATTTTGACAATATCAAGCTGGTGTTTCGCCTGGACTGCCTCGACCGTAACTCGCGGATCATCGGGATTGCCATTTTCGAGCTCCGCTTTTTCCGCACCTTCGTCCCACAGCAAGAAATTCATTAGGACTGTGACGAAAGCAATGATGAAGACGACTGCGAGCGCAAATGGATAAAAATGAGTAATGGCCAGGCGTCGAAGTGCAGAGAGCCATGTCTTCCTCTCGAGGGGTATTCCGTTACGGTCGGATCCAGCAAGGACAACGACCAAGGGGTCGAAGATTTTGGCCACGAACCCATGTGCAGTAGGATCAACTACCTTCATGAACTGAACAGCATTATCGTAATCCTGCATACGTAGCCAAGTGGCCGGACTACGCGTCTGATTCACTGGTGGCGGAGATGTGCCATCAAACTCGGCGATGGGTAATTTCTGAGTGTGTGTAAAGCCAGAGAATAGCTTGAATGGCGATGACGGATGGCTATGATCGGAGAAGTGCCAATTTAAGGCTAGAATAAAGGTAGTAGTCACCGCTGAGCCTGCCATGCGGGTACTAAAGGGGACCTTGCCGTGAAGAAGAGCCTCGACCCAAGAATGACGCTCTGGGGAAGGCTTTCTCCGAGGGCGCTTGTTCGACCGCGTGAGGGAATCCTGAAGCTCGAGTCTGCGTATATCAACGCTGAGTACAGCGACAAAGAAGGTGATGAGAAAAAAGTAGTCGAACAGTAGCGCTATGGATGCAAATGCACAAAATGCGGCCACTCCAGGCGACACGAAAAGAGAAAGGAGCCAGAGAATGAAGAGATTCTGTCCAGCAGAGGCAAGCGAAGCATGGCCAATGTCACCCAAGCCGTTGGCAATGCGATGGACTGTAAGCATCTCCGGTGGATATGCAAGCACCGCATTGATGAGGCGAAAGATATTCTCCAAGCCAATAACAAGGACGACAAACGGGTAGGCCTCTTGGGGTATCTGAGCGAGGTTGATGTTCAGGACACCACAAATCGTAAAGCTCGCAAGGATTGATGTGGTCATCTGGGTCACGGCCGTGACTATGAGACCGAATCGGCTACGAAAGGCCTTGAGCCTCCTGAGGCTGGCCGCGACGTAGGCAATCATGCAACCATAGGCAATCGCCAGCAGAGAGTTTTGACGAAAGCTTAGTGGCTGGAACCTGTACTCATACAATTGTCCTTTACCAAGTGGATTGCTGCCTTGGTATAACGTCCATTTGTCAGAAGCATTCGTCGGAAGATGCAGGATGTTGTCGTGCCATTTTCTTCCGATGGGGTCATCATACCGGTTGAAGAGGGAGATCACCAGTGCGTCTGCTGCTGTCAACTTGCTCTCGGAAAAGGTTTTCCCAGCAAAGACAGACATCGGCTTCAGAGTGAAGTTGAGAAACGAGGTTCGCTGCGTATGCGCATTTATCGTTCTGAGGATGTCGCTGTCTGCAGAGAGCGCTTGGTGATCGTTGCCCCAGTACATGAGCGGAGAATGAAAGCCCCAGTTGACTTTGTTCGGCTCGTTCGGGTTGTCGTTTTCAAGCTGTACATGCGAAGTCCCCTCAAACACAGCATCTTGCAGGGAGAAGGCTTGCTGTAGGACTGTTTTGTCGATCGCTCTCATGTAGCTGCCATGAATCCAGATCTGCCGCATTTCCAGGTTGGGCTGTACGTCGGAACGCCCTTCAAATGAACGCGCGGATTCCCATACATGGTGTGGCAACCCGCCAAGCCCAGCAGTAGGGAAATCAGACAGAAATATGACCGGATAAGTTAGGACAACACCAATAGTGACCGTAACCAGCATGGCAAGCTGCCAGTGACGGGCTGTAGTCAGCCCATGACGATAAAAGGCTCTGCGAACTGGGTTCTCGACTCTAAGCTTTGGTGGATCAGATGTTCTAGGGGTCATTAGTGCCAGTGCTTGTAGATAGGAACCAATCCAGACTGGCACATACCCCCTCACGGGATACAAAAGGTACCACAGCATCTTGAAAGCAATCAATTGGAAGCAAAGTGCTTCTCAAAGCCCTGTGTAACCCGGCACGGGCGGGCGTGTATCTCGTTATTCTCAAAGCTGCAACCCTTGGGCTGGCGCTCCTGACAGGGACCGTGAACAGAATGGTACTGTTTCCGAACCCGCGCAGTAACACATTGCGGCTGTTTCAGGCGACCAAATCACTCATGAAAATGCTCGAGAACTCTTGAGATGTAATGATGGCGGGATAGAGACTGCTATGTCAAGAAACACCGAGCTATGAGCGGTATGCCTATGTAAGCCCGCCAAGACCGAGCACTTTCCTTTCACGTGAAACCGCACTTGCGACGCGACACCCAAGACGCGTGACCTCACGGCGTTAATTGACTGTACCTGGCCGGGCTACATAGTACCACCAAAAGCGACGAATGTGCAGCCTTTGATGTCAATACTAGACGCAACGCCGCACAGATATAGCTCGTAATGTCTTGAAAGGTTCAACATGGCTCAAGAGAACGACGTACTTGCAAGCTCCGGAGCAGGCGCACTGTTCTTCGGAGTGTCTTGCACCATCATTCCGAGCGACGGTATCAGCGACAAACAAGCAGAAGAAGTACTACATTCTACACAAGTAATTCTGTGGCCATCACTGACTTGTCTTTTAGTTCAAGCAAGTCCTCCTCGAGAATGGAGCCGACTTCCTGCCCCTCCTCGATAGCGGTCGTGTAAATGACGTCCAAGCGCACTCCCACATCATCTCCACGACCGCAGACTTTCCCGACTACAGTGCCGCCCTTGACGCCAACGTACACGTAGTAAGACCAGCATGGATACAACAGAGCTTGACCAAGAAGAAGCAGGCGCAGACAAGGCCACACAGCCCGGACCCCGCACTGTTCTTCAAGGAGATTATCCTCACCTGCGCAGATGTCCCAGAGGACGATCAACATGCTATCATTGCAGGAGTCATAGCCATGGGAGGCTTATACAGCAGTCCCTTGACAAAGCTTGTGACGCATGTGGTCTCAATGTCCATGGACCACGACAAGTGCAGGATTGTGAACGGGAAGAAGCTGGATGCTCAGATTGTCCTTCCTCACTGGTTCGATGACTGTCTGAAACTTGGAAAGAAGATTAATGAAGGCCCATATGTGCTTCCTAATCCCGATGTTTTCGACCATACTCAGAATGGTATGCAACCCCGCCCAAGACACGTACCAGACATTCACGGTGCAACATGCTCGGTCGCAGGCTTACCACCTAAGCTTTTGCCAGACCAACCTACCTCCTCACCATCTCCTTTGCGAAAGGAGCTCGCTGTGCTCAAGGGCAGCAAGGTACTTTTCTCAAAGGATCTGAACATTAGCCAACACTTAGCTCGCACACTGGAACACCTCGTTGAGCAGAGTGGCGGCAGTCTGACTCAGGATGTCGCCGAGTGTGATATATACGTAGGACAATATCGCGACGGCGTGGACTACATCAGGGCGTCACAGGATGGCAAAACAGTGGCAAACCTTGCATGGTTCTACAATGTCGTGACTCAAAACAGGTGGACCAACCCTCTCAACAAGCTTCTGCATTACCCTGTCCCGAGGAATGGCATTCCTGGCTTCAAGGACATGCGCATCAGTATATCGAATTACACTGGCGAAGCACGTCTGTATCTCGAGAATTTGTGCAAGGATGCCGGTGCAGAATTCACCAGGACTATGAAGCAAGACAATACCCACCTCATCACCGCACACAAGCACTCTGAGAAATGCGATGCAGCGCAGGAGTGGAACATCAACATTATCAACCATCTCTGGCTTGAAGAGAGCTACGCTAAATGCGAGGTTCAGAGCCTCACAAATCAAAGATATACCCACTTTCCACCACGGACGAATCTTACCGAAGTGGTTGGCCAGACCCAGATCGACATTGACCAAGTCCGTAAATACTACTTTGCGGAGGCTGAGAGAACGATCAGAGATCAGGAAGATCTTGGCGACCGCGCCAATGGCACGACTCCTCACCCTTCCAACGGTGCTGTCAAGCCCATTCCATCACCGAAGAAGACTGTGCCCGCCTCCAGCGCCGTTACTGGCGCAACTTCTTTCGGCTCTAGAGATACTGAGCAGCCTCAGCAGACAAGCGCAATTGCAGAAGCAGAAACTCCGGAGCCACAGAACGTTAAGAGGAAGAAGCGCACTGTTGCTGATGTTGTTATTCAAACACCAACCGCTCGCCGCACTTCAGAAGAGAAGGAGAATGAGAGCCCACCAACGACGAGTAGCCGCGCTTCGAAGAGTCGTGCAATGGACATACTGCACAAGCAGAAGGAAGACATCGCGCTGTTTCAGCGTGAAATGAAGCGGAAAGGCGGCGTACTTCATGGTGGTCGTAGAGCCAGCGGCACAGCCTCACCTGGTCCAGGTGAGAAGCCAACTCCTAAAGGCAAGAAGAGAACGAGCGGAGAGGCTATGGAGGATGACGAAACGGATGGCGGCAGCGAGACCGAGGAACAGCAAGCAAAAGGGGCGGCGAAAAAGCAGTCTAAGCGGGCGAAGACCGTGGACAGGGAAGCACCGGGTGACCGGCCTGAGGTCACTCATCGCATGTTGGTCTCTGGTGACGACAGGTGGCTTAGCAACACCAAGAAGGAAGAAAAGGACAAGGTGAGCATATCCTGCGTTCACTCTCTCGATTCACAAATTTGCTAACCATCTTCACAGAGGACTCTTCGCAGCCTCGGTATAGAGCTCACTCAGGACCCCTCAAAATGCACCCTCCTCTGCGCTCCCCGCCTACTCCGCACCCGCAAATTCGTCGTCGCGCTCGCCCATGCCCCAGCGGTCGTCCACACAAAATATCTCGACTATGCTCTTCGTCACGAGAGTTTGCATGGCGAAGAGGAGTTCCCGTTGGAAGACCGAGAAACCGAAGAGCGTCTCGGCATTCGCTTGCGCGATTCGCTCCAGCGGGCGGAGGTAAACCGTGGCAAACTTCTCCGTGGCTGGACAATCTTCGTAACTGGCCACGTCAATGGCGGGTTTGAGACCTACGAGGAGATCATCAAAGCCAACGGCGGAGTTGCAACTCTCTACCGTGGTCGCACGGGACTCAGCATCCCTAAGCGGCGGACCAGTCCTAGTCAGGATCCGGAGGCGGGCCTCGAAAGCCAAAATCAAGGAGGTGATGAGGAGACGAATTATGTCTACCTGGTTACCGGACTCGAGGATGACGATGTGAAGTTGTGGGATACGTTCCGGACTATGGTCGAAAAGCAAGGCATGCAGGCCCGCATCGTCAAAACCGATTGGTTACTCAATCTCGCAATGAGCCAGAAAGTTGAATGGGATCCGGAGTGGGAACTCAAAGAGGAGTTAATGCCGGGCTGGAGAGAAAAGAAGAGGCGGTAGAGACGTCAGTTCAGTGGCCCGAAGGTCATTGTCTTGCTTGATGAGGTATGATGTCGACGGATTGCACGCTTGCACGGGCTGTGTGCTCTCACACCACCGTAGAGATGTTGCCTGGCGTTTGTTGCCGGTTTGTGCAATAGGTCTGGAAGTGTGTTAGCCATAGCATATTAGCGTTGCGTTTCGAGCCTAGCTTACCACAAGCGGTCTTCTTCTTCTCCATCCCACGAATCGTACCTGGTATATCTGTATCCGTATTGCTTGCCTCCTCACAAGCCATCCCCCTAAAAGAACTTCACACCCGCGCCCTCATCCGCCCCAAACACCTGCGCCTTCCCCCTCTTAACCAAAACATCCAAACACCTCCTCAACAGCTCCTCATCCATCCCCACCCACTCCTGTCCCATAACAGCATCGCTCTCCCGCAGCTCATACACCGTCAACACCGCCCCCTTCTGGCCCGTCCCATCCACCCACCCGTAGATCGCATCCGCCCATTCCTCCGGCCGCCGCCAATATATCCAAATCGCGCTCTTCGCCTCCTCGCCCGCGTCTCTACTACGCGATTTCGAGCCCGAGAGCGGCACCCACTCGGCGCGGCGGCCGCCCTCGGCGCTCGCCATGTGCTCCAGTACGCGCCGGATGGAGAGCAGGTCCAGCGACCGGTTGATCCGGGTGTTGGTGAAGAGCGGGCTGGTGGCGGCGCTGGAGAGGGAGAGGCGGAAGAGGCGGTGGTGGGAGCAGTAGGATTGGATTAGGCTGCTCCAGAGGCTGAGTTGGCGGGAGAGCGTGCTGAGGTTTGGCTGCAGGGTGTAGAAGGGAGGGAAGGAGTGGTGGGGTGGGAAGACGAAGGTGGTACCGGCTGGTGCTGTGGTCGGTTGTGCGGTTGGTGTGCTGCCTGGTGGGGGGGTGGAGGTGGGTGTGGATGTTGGTATGGATAAGGTGGAAGTGGAAGGAGCGTAGGCATCTGTAGGCGCAGTGGATGGAACGCCTAGGGATGGTGTTAGGCGTGATGGAGATGAGCTCTCGGAGTATGAGGACGCCATATCGAGAAAGTCTTGGTGTAGTCGTTACGGTACTTCTAGACAGGTATAACCTCTATAGCGACAGCTAAGTTACATGTTCGCGAATGATGTACGTTGATCAAGCTTGCTGGCATGACTCGTGCGTCTGGGCATATACCGAGTTCCTCATGGCATGGTCTTGCAAATCCGAACAGAGCCACTGGATCTGACACTGATAGACTGACCTAAAAGTGCTGTTAGCATACCGTGGACACTTAGATGATTATCGGCTCCGCACAATTACTACGAATAGCTACATATACTCTTATTACATAGGTATAGGTACACTCTGGCGGTAGCGAATTTATCCCGTCCAAAACCGCGGTTGAATGAAGCGTCGGCTATTGTTACGCCCCGCGCGGTGATTAAAGCCACCGCTTTCTGCACGTCGGCTACTGGCTCGGTGACGTTGTGCGGGAGTGCCTGAAATGCGTCAATGGGATCGCTTTCCGGTCGCGTGGCACAGACAAAGTACCTACATGTTACGGTATGGGAAAAGGCACCATCCCTCCGCACGAGGCGATGAGATGCCGACAATCCCCTTTTTTGGTCCTGCCAGCTGCCAGGGTATGAAACCGGGATCCCAGTACTGGTAACACCGTCCACGTTGTCGCGTGGTCCTGCGCTCTTTTCCATCTGCTTCTACAGCCTTGACCGTTATACTCTGTATACGAACCCCATAAGCTCCACATTCTCGACGGTAGCACTCTCCAGACTACCCGAACCGCCTATCCGTTATAGATCTCCTTCGCCCCCGGTTGTAGCGAGCTTTTTTGAGCATGCTCTCGTACGAAAACCCCTCTGCCACTCCAGCTCCCTTCTCTTCCACTCAAAACAATTCTGCCATCATGTCTACCACCACAAACGGTGCCAGCGCTGCCAATGGCGCTGCGCCAGCCCCGCAACACAGACATATATGGATTGTCACGGGTCCGGCAGGATGCGGCAAGACGACAGTCGCCCAAGAGCTGTCCCAATACCTCTCATTACCCTATCTTGAAGGCGACAGCGTAAGTCCCTCCGCATGCACCAATTGCCTCCACGTCCGTATCGCGAGGCTCACTCAAACCCCGCAGTTCCACCCCCAAGCCAACATCGAAAAGATGGCCAACAACATCCCGCTCACAGACGCTGACCGATGGGACTGGCTGATACTCCTCCGCGACCAATCCGTCGCTGCGCTCGACGCCGGAGCCACCGGGGTCGTGCTGACCTGCTCCGCGCTCAAGCGCAAGTACCGCGACGTCATTCGCATCGCCTCATACAACGACCATAATGTACTTGTGCACTTCATCTATCTGCACGCGCCGCAAGAGGTCCTGCTGCAGAGAGTGCATGCTAGAGTGGGTCACTATATGAAGGACAGTATGGTTAAGAGTCAGTTTGAAGCGCTGGAGGAGCCGAATGAGATGGAAACGGATGTTATGACTGTGGACGTCAGTGGGGATATTGAGAAGGTGAAGGTGTTGGCCATTCAGGTGGTGGATAAGATCATGTCGACGGATACGGTGTCGGAGCAGCAGGCCGAGCAGGCGGTAGCTGTAAGCTGAGAGAGTACAGCGCTTGTCCCTGGGAGTGAGGGTTTGCATCAGGATAAGCAGGAGAGATGACACCAGGACGTCTGGATGTAAGAATCTTTGGATGTACATATAGAGTTTGATATACCCGGATTTCAACATAGCAATGTAAGAACGTCGATCATGTAGTCGAGATGATTTTTTGGGCTCCCCCAATGAGCTTTCCATTCCGCTCGCGAGCCATTTTGAACCATTTCTTTGAGCTCAGTATGCATGTTTATTCTGACTTTAGTTTTGCCTCGTGATCAATATATTGGAGCTTACGCTTAGTCGGCATCCCACCCGCCGCGGCTACAGTCGGCACAACCCCCTCCGCATCCTCCCCCTTGCATACGAGTCCATTAACATGCAAGTACAAGCCACATAAATACATTCCTTCTAACTTATATCAAAATTGGATCGCTATGTGAGCGAAAGCCTTGGTGGTCGGCCCAAGATGGCAGCCTTTAGAAGTTTCAGTATCCTTAGGAAAATCACCATAGACTACGGAGCATTATACGTACCATCAACAACCCTCACAAGCCAATATTCTCGGCGAGCATTCCATATTTCAAGCCGGAGAACCATAGTAAAGCCATTCCTTCTGGCCGACATTGGAGAGGGTAAGGTAGATTCCCTTGGCTCGTGGACTCCGGCTGATGTCTATCAGGCACCCGAGAGTGTCAGATCATCCAATGGTTCGTTCAGCCAGGTGCTCGGGTCGAGCAATTCGACAAATTGTGTGAAGTGCAATCGGACAAGGCAGCTACAGATGTCAGATATCATCCTCTAATGTATACCAATTTTGGGGTCTTAGACTGACGTGGGACATATAGTAGATCACTTCTCCATTTGACGGAGTTGTGAAGAAGCTGTACTATGAAGCCGACGACACAGCCATTGTTGGAAAGGTGGGCAACATTGCTTTCTGACCTGATGATATCATCTCTAACTTTGTGCAGCCGCTTTTAGATATCGACATACGGAGCGAGATCTCTCCTGAAAACGAAGCATTGATAGCTGATTCTCCAGGAGCGGAGGAGAATGCAACCACAGAAAGGGACCACAACACAAATGTAGAACCATCAGCATCGACAGAGAGAGAAGAGATCTCAGGGCCTCTGGGAAGGGTCCAAAGGGAAGGCACCGCCTCTCATGTCGACCAAAAGAGCGCTCACATCTCCCTCGCCACTCCCGCCGTACGGCACCTTGCCAAAGAGCACGACCTCGACATCACCACCATCAACGGCACAGGCAAAGACGGCCGAGTCCTGAAAGAAGACATCCTCCACCACGTCAACAGCTCCACGCAACCCATTCCCACCCCCTCCACCCCTCCTACCCAAGACCGCACCGTGCCCCTAACCCCAATCCAAACCCACATGTTCCGCACCATGACCCGCTCCCTCTCAATCCCGCACTTCCTCTACACCAGCACCGTCGACACAACCTCTCTAACCGCGCTGCGCGAAAAGCTAAACCGCACCCGCAGCCCGCCCGACCGCCTCACCCTCCTCCACTTCATCCTCAAAGCCATCTCGCTCGCGCTGTCCCACCACCCGCTGCTGAACGCCTCCCTCTCCGTCCCCGGCGACGGCGATACCGGCTCCTCGACCGACCACGGGAACGAAAAACCAACACTGACGTTCCGCGGCTCGCACGACTTCGGCGTCGCCGTCGACACGACGCAAGGCCTGCTCGTGCCCGTTGTTCGCGGCGTCCAGCACCTCAGCGTAGCCGAGCTGAGCGCGCAACTCCGGCTCTTGTCCGCCACGGCGAGGGAAGGCAAACTTTCTCCGAAGGACCTCCAAGGGGCGAGTTTCTCCGTGTCGAATATCGGGTCGATTGGTGGGGGCGTGGTGGCGCCTGTGATCGTGGCGCCGCAGGTCGCGATTGTGGGTGTGGGGAGGGCGAGGTGGGTGCCGGGGTTTGATGAGAGGGGGGATGTGGTGAGGAGGGAGGAGGTTGTGTTGAGTTGGAGTGCGGATCATCGGGTTGTGGACGGGGCGGAGTGTGCGAGGTGTGCGGAAAGGGTCAGGGGGTTGCTGGAGGGGGTTGAAGGGTGGGTTCTGGAAATGAGGTAGATGGCCGTGGCACGGGTTCAAAGAAGAAAGATGAAGAATGATTTGGTTGCGATTGTCAGGTGATCGTGTTCAAGGTATAGCATTGAATATCGGTACGGCTGTAGTGATAGGGCAGATACTTTCATACCGGCTTGACTTGTCATGAGCTCATATCCACCAAGCAATAGTCTTCTAGGTTGGTGTGACACCACACTTCCTCAGGGTCTCCCTGGCCGTTGTAACCTTCATTCCAACTCTATCAATCATGTGTTAGTACACCGAGCCATATCATCTGCATAAGAACTACTCACCTGGCATCGAGATCATAACCCTCCCAGGCCGCCGTCTTTTCCGTCCACTTGAAGCACTCCAGCAGTTTCTTTTGGCACTCCTCCACTTTCTTGGAGCACTCCTTCATTTGCGCGAGACTGCTATCCTCGCCCTTACACTCCACCCAGTGATTGACCGCCATCTCATAATGCGCCAAAGGCAGCGGCCAAGTATCTTTGAGATGACCCTTGAAGCTCGCCCAGGGGTGGCACAACACCTCGCTTTCTAGGATCCGCTTGGCCTCATCCGTTCTGCCCAAACGAGTGATCGTCGATGCGCGCAAAACGCTAAGAATGGCCTTCTCGTCAAGCCCCTCCCTGGACCATGTCGGATTTGCCTTCTCGTCTTCGCTCCAAGCCAACGCTTTCAGACTATCGTTCAGGTGTTCCGGTCGCATGCGCTTGTACCCGTTCCAGAACCAGATCATCTCCTCGATCGGCGCGACGCCCACCGCGTCAACGAAGTCCACGCCCCACTGTTTGGCGCGCTCTTCCCATTTTGCGATTTTGCGTGTGACGTAGACGTCGAAGGGGAGCTGGCGTGCCATGAAGCGCTTCTTACCCGCTTTTGACGTGACTTGTCCGAGGAGCTCTTTTGCACGGGCCGCGTGCTTCTCTGCCTTTACTGGATCGGATCCTTTATGTTGACGGTACAGCTCAACGTGGCAGGCTCCGGCGATGTAGTAGTAGAGACCGTGCGACCAGTTGTTGAGCTCCACGCACTTCATGAAACCATCCGCGCAGGCCTCGTATCGATGCAGATACATGTTGCAAAGGCTGCACTCGAACCACTGCAGAGCCTCGACCTGCTTCAATGGGCTTCTCTCCTTCGTTCCAGTCATCTCAACGGCCTTTTCGAGGTCCTTATCCCCGGCTTTCATCCTAGCCTCTTCAAGTATCCACAGCCTGCTCTTGGGATACTTCTCGCGCATGCTAGCGAGCAGCCTCCGACATCTCTCCTTCGGATACGCATCCTTGGTGACGATTTCGCAGAAGCCGACGGATACGTTGTAAAACCCAAGAACCACCAGACCGGCAATAGCACCATTAATGTTGTCGTACCGGGTTGCCCGCCACAGCATGGCGAGGCCGGCGTCTCGGTCACCTTTGAATCCTATAATATAGAGTAATTTGGAGAACGCTGGCGGGATGAGTGATAGCAGAAGCTGTAAGATGCCAAAGCACATGTTTGTGCCCGAGTGGATGAATGTGTCGATGGGGTGGTTTGTGAAGTTTTCGAAGTCTTGATCTTCTTCTAAAGTTGTATCATAAGTGTTATGGGGTTCGGATTCAGGGAGGTCGGTCGCTTTCTGTTTGTTGTTCAAAGACAGCCCATCCAGCTTTGATAGCGGGTCCTCTGATGCAAGGTGACCTTCATAGTGGACAGGAGTGGGAATGCCGCTATGACTCTCATCCGCATCCACAAAATCGAAGTCATCTTCGCCGTTCTCTGCTACAACATTATCTCCAGTCGCTGTAGCTGGCGTGGGTTCCGGCTTCGACTTCGTCGCCGACGAGCTTGTGGATTGTCTTGCAGGTCCGCGCAGAGACCTCGCCGATCTCTGAGAACCAGACGACTGCCTGGAAGGGATGGAAGTGCTCGCCCGGCCTTGGCGATTGAGATACGCCTTTTCCGCATCTGCAATTTCCTGGAGAGTAGCGTAGGCTTTTCTTAGCCTATAGAAGCCCTTGATACTCTCCGTCAGACTCTCATTGAGCACGGCGACCACGGCGCTCATGAGCTGGGACTCGGCATAACAAAGTGCATACTCGCTGCCGACCGGGTATATTGCGGAGTGATATGCATTCGGGTCACGTTGAGCACGTCGCTGATGCTCGGAGGCGGCGGTCTCGGCTTCTGCTAGTCTCTCCGATGCTTCTCGCATGATATCCTGCTCGAATCCAAGGGTAGCTCTGAGGAAAGCTACGACTCCGTTACCCAGCTACTGGCAATGGTTGTGTGAGTCTCTGATCATCCGGATTGAATGAGCACGTGCCGCGTACCTTGTGGTAGGGAGAATTGCCCTTAGCCAACTCGGCCTTTGCTGTTTCCACGTCTGATATGGCCATCAGCTCTGAAAACGTCACTGATTTGAGAGTGAGATCCTAGCCTACCGTCATTGAGGATATGTGCCGTAGCGGCCATGGCATCTTGGACTGCTATGCGTCAGCTTTCGAAACACACTTACTGATTTTGAGGGAAACCTACGAGCCTGCGGTGCATCCAGAGAGTTCAATGACTGTGTAGAAGCATTACTTTGTCTGGAGCTGAGCCAACCTCCTACCCGTCTCATGATTGCTTTGTGGTGCTGTCTGTATAAGGCAGGGCTTCGGATTCAATTCGGAAGGAAGACTGTTGCTGCAATTGGAGTAAGGGCACAAAACAACTGAGGTAGAAATATGTGAAACGTCTATAGGATGTATATAGGGAATAAGAACAGGCTATGGAGAAGAGAGATAGAAATGGTTAAGGTGGAGCCCTGTTGTTCATTGTTCGGCTCCGTATAAACTCCGTCATCATTCAATCGTCCGCAAGAGCTACACCTGGACCGTGCACGCGAGCATCACCGCGTGCGCCTTCCATCTATCACCGCATAACGTTAAGGCATACACAGTACACGCAACCGCAACCATCTTCGCCCTTCACCACCCATCCAAAGTCGACCCTTCCACGCCCACGCCTCCTCATTTCCCGATCCAACAAACCCGCTTTCACAATGTCCGCCTCCGCACAAGGAAACCAGAACACCACCAAAGCCGTCGTCTCGGACAGCAAGGACAGCTCACAGCCACTGTCTGCACAAAAGCCGGCCGCGCAGCTCGAAGAGGACGACGAGTTTGAGGACTTTCCTGTCGAGGGTGAGCTTCCCCTCCTATGCACACGCCTACACACCTCTTCACCCACAACACCGCCCTCTCGCGGGGCCGTAGCATCACCTCATGGAGTGTCGGAAGCTAACAGTGATATTCCAGACTGGCCTGAGGAGGAGGAGCTTGGCGCGTCTGGAGCGGCTAAGACGCATTTGTGGGAGGAGAGCTGGGACGACGATGACACGAGCGATGACTTTTCCGCGCAGCTGAAGTGAGTCTGATACCTGGGAGCCACGGAAGGGGTTAAAGGCAGAGGCACTGACAACATGGCAGGGAGGAGCTGAAGAAAGGATCAAACCGGTGAGCTCGCGGCGTAGCGACGAAACGGTAACAAATTACGGACATGAGCCTCGGAGAGTATGGACTACGGAGGACAACCGAGGGAGAGAGACCGATCGGGGATCACGCATTTGGGGTAGCATGAGGGACATGCACGGCAAGGCGTCTCGGAGTACAGTCAGGGCTAACAAAAGCTCCCGAATGGAGGAAAATGCAAATAGTAGAGGAGATCAGACATAGACAAATGGCTGTCAAAAAATTGCGTTTTCCTATATTCATGATATCTGGTCTACAAGCTCGGCCCATCTACCGCTTCGTCGGGGGAGAGAAATATATCAGAGCTTTACCGCACTCTTTCGAGACGGATAGATTTATTTGCTCGAAAGAGCGGAGACACCTGGGAGCTCCTTACCCTCGAGGAGCTCGAGGGAAGCACCGCCACCGGTCGAGACGTGGCTGAGCTTGTCCTCAACACCGTACTTGGCAGCGACGGTAGCAGTGTCACCACCACCAATGATGACGATCTTGCCGTTCTGGGCGGCGTTGACGGCAGCGTCGAGTGTAGCCTTGGTGCCATTGGCGAACTTCTCGAACTCGAAGACACCAGCTGGTCCGTTCCAGAGGATGGTCTTGGACTCGTCGATGGCCTCCTTGTAAAGCTTGATGGACTCCTCGCCGCAGTCCAGTCCCTGCCAGCCATCTGGGATACCGGACTCGTCGGTGGCGGTGCTGGTGTTGGCGTCTGGGCCAAACTTGTCGGCGGTGATGTAGTCGACTGGGAGTACGATCTTGACGTTGTTCTTCTTGGCCTTCTCGACCAGGTTGGCGACGGTCTTGGAGCCGGCCTCGTCGAAGAGGGACTCGCCGATCTTAACACCGTAGAGGGTCTTCTTGAAGGTGAAGGACATGCCACCGCAGATGATCAGGGTGTTGACCTTGTCGAGGAGGTTGTCGATCAGCTGGATCTTGTCGGAGACCTTGGCACCGCCGAGGATGGCAAGGAATGGTCTTTGTGGGTGCTCAAGGGCCTTCGCGAAGTACTCGAGCTCCTTCTTCACGAGGAAACCGGAGGCCTTTTGTGGGAGGTCGACACCGACCATAGAGCTGTGCGCACGGTGGGCAGTTCCGAAGGCGTCGTCTGTTTATCTATATTAGCATGTTCTCCTGAGATTCTTGCGGACTCTGTTCGACGTACTGATGTAGACGTCACCCAGAGCGGTGAGACCCTTCCTGAACTTCTCAACATCGGCCTTGTCTGCCTTGACCTTCTTGCCCTCAGCGTCCTTGCTGGAACCCTCCTCCTCGGCGTGGAAGCGCAGGTTCTCGAGGAGAACAATGCCGCCGTCGGTGATGCCGTTGACAGTCTTCTCAACCTCTGGGCCGACACAGTCCTCGGTGAAGGTGACCTCGGTGTCGAGGAGCTTCTCGAGCTCGGCAACGACTGGCTTCAGGGAGTACTTTGGGTTGACCTTGCCGTCTGGGCGGCCCAAGTGGGACATGAGGATCACGGCCTTTGCGCCATTCTCACGAGCGTACTTGATGGTAGGAAGAGCACCAACAATGCGCTGGTTGTTGGTGATGTTCTTGTTGGCGTCAAGTGGGACGTTGAAGTCGACCTTTCGATGTTATATTAGCTCTTGCTGCTTAGAATGGCTATGGCCACTAGAAGCGAAAGGGTGTGCATACACGAATGAGGACGCGCTTGCCCTTGAGGTCGACGTCGGTGATGGAGAGCTTGTTGGTGAGAGACATGGTGACTTCAATAAGCGTAGGGTCAGTGAAAGAAGTTTTGCAGAAGGCTATGGGCTTCAATCGCCCGCTCATGACTTACCGGAATGTGTTGGGTATATATGAAGTGGTAAGATACAGAAGTATGGTTGCTATGCGATCACGGAAGACTTTCTCCCTCCAGGCTTTTGGCGGGGCACGTTGGGCTGTTGGCAGATGGAGGGGCTTGGACGCATGACGAAGCCGGACCGAAAGAGCAATGCGTCAGGAGATAGGAGCATTCATAGGGGGCTACACGTGTTTAAGCTAAAAGGTAGGCAAATAATGTGCTATGTTTCAAATATGTCCGAGTTGAGAACGAACTGACTTCGGTTAAACACCTATAAAAGAGCTATATGAGCCCGAGAACGCCGGACACCATTACATATGCATCCTGCGCACAAGACGTCTTGACCAGCAATGTCGTGAGCAAGTAATTCCGAATGCGCCATGCCAGTTTATGAACCAGAGATTGAACCCTCACTGTTGTACTCGAGCGCGCTGTGCTTCCTAAGCTTCATCGGCGGAGTTGGTGAGGGAGAGGTAGGCAGTCCAAGCGATACCCACTGTTGAGACGAACGGCTGTATTGTGTAATTAGTCCTGACTTGTGACAATCTTGCCGGCCTGCAAAAGTACTTACAATCTGGAACTGAATGGGCATAACCCGGAAGTTCAGCACCTGCACCGCAGGCCAGACAATGTAGTTGGCCTTCAGTGCTGGCACATAGACATCCTGGAATTTCTTGAGAACAGCTCGTCGGCCTCCCCCCTCTGCAACCGTCATGAACGTGAAGAAAGCGCCGAGACCTGCGCGCCATTGTCAGCATATGCTCCTGGCTGTCTTTTCCGGTCCAGTATATCCTTCCATAGAACCGTATTCACATACCAACAGGCGCGAACAGCAACTGATCAAAAGCCACTCTCTTCAATGCGTTTACATTTCCACCACTCTTTCCACCAACGGGGAATGTCCTGCTCAAGAATCCAAACCACTTGTGCTGGATAGGCGCCATTATGAAACCGTATGCCATGAATCTTATCAAGCGCTCGAAGTCAAAAGGAGGTGGTAGTAACTTAGAGTCGGGGATGAGCTCTTCATCGGGCAGGTGAATCTTGCGGTCTAACTCGTGTATCTCGATGGCAAAGAAGTCGTCCTTGCCGAGTCCGCCTGGCTTTCGTACAGCGCGTTGCCGGATGGATGTGAGGGATTGTGCCACTGTGTCAGCAACGCCGCCGAGGACCTATAGGTTGTTTGTCAGAGTAGTGGTCAGGTAGGATGCGGGATATGCTTTGGAGTGATGGCGCAGGAAGGCTTACGGCGTTGGTGATCATAGTGGTGAGCACTGTACAATGTGCGCGTTAGCAGTGTCATCACAGAAATAGAGGATTTCAGCAAGTCGTACCTGGGCGCGCCGCATAGTAAGAGTTGAACTTCCGGGTGAGGATGGAGATCATGAGGAGTTCGACTAGGAAGACGAGGGTGTGTAGAAGAGGCTACGGGCGCAGGTGTCAGCTACAAAGTAATGCCAGAGGACGATGTGTTGGTGTTTGGTTCCGCTCAAGACGTACATATTTCCCGTAAATGAATTTACTGTTGAGCTGCCGCATCGATCTGCGGCGGAAGTCTGTGAATGTCATGGTGGAGAGCGGGCTTTGGTCCGTCCTTTGGTGGTGACGTTCGCGAGACGTAGGATCGTGAGGCAGTCGCTATCGCGAAATATCGTCCGGGCGGAAGGACAGCGACGGTGATACAGCGCCCAGGGCTCGTGGCCTGTGTAATTATATACGGTCAATATGCTTTAGGAGAAGGTGTATCAGCGTAGTCAGTATAATGCAAGGCGCGGCACGGTCTGGAAGATGGTGAGGCGCAGCTGGGCATGCTGGAGATCGACTGCCTGCGTCCTCCGCGAGGGCGGCACGTCATGCTTCCCGCCGTCTGCCGTTTCTACCATCAACAGCGGCTGGAACTTCACTGACTGCAGTGTCTCGTCTGATGATTCATGATCTTTTCGTACACATATCTACAGAATGGTCACAGAAGCACAGATGCACAAGTTGAGTTGATAGATTTTCCATTGCAGCCACATGGACTCGAAACTACAGAGCAAACCACCCTGAGGGTGTAGCTGCAACTCACATCTCGTCCGGTAACGGATCTCCCAAGCAGGGTATAGCAGCCAATCTACCGGCTGAGAAACGCCAAAAGCCACGCTCACCGGCGTAGTATAATGACGAGAGCGCCATGATTATAATGGCCGCCTTCTTCTTTGCAGACCACTCGTGGCAATGCCATGCCTTGCCTTTTTCTCCAATGTACTCGCCCACAAATTCCATATACGCCATGTTCGCCTCGCATTTTAAAGCCACACAACTCCCACAGCAAAGCTATGATTCACAGGGCTGCCCAATGGGTCCGTACCCCAGCCCACAGTATCCTGGCGTCTGTGCCGCCGACTTTTGTACGCATAATGCAAAAGAATCTAAACTTGATGTGTGCAGAGGACAATCAGGTGGATGGGGTCTCCGTCTTCTCACTGGGTGCTGCCACAGCAGTAGGTGGCTTCTTCTCCGTAGAAGAAGAGGACGCCTCAGGCTTGACTGGAGCCGAAGGTTGAGATCCACCCGAAGAAGATGGTTTCGGTGGTCCAGCTTCTTTAATCGACATCTTTTCGTACATCTCTTTCAGCTTCACGCCAGAGACCCTCTTTTCGGCTTTCTTCGCTTGCGGCCAATACTGTTCGCTAACAAAATCCCTAGATTTGGTGTCAGTACTCTTCCATAGGTTGTGTTAGATAGTTTGCTTACCAGAGCTTGACCTCAACTTGCCGGCCATCGTTCTTGGCCTGATCCTTGATAAAGTCGCCAGTGGCAATCAGCTCCTGCTTGATGATCTTCAAGCGTTTGTCGTTGTCCGGCACATTGATCTTCGTCGCATCATGAACGCGCTTGAGTCCAGCTGATATGGGTCTGAATATCCGACGTATGTGCTCATCCCCAGCTGAAGAGTGTTTGGCATCGCCATTGGTGTGCGCCAGAGGAGAACCGACATGTCTGTCATGTCTGCGATCTTCCGACTTGCGGTGCTTAACACGCTCATCATGATCGCGATCGCCGTTCTGTCTGCGATGGTGTTCGGGGGAGTTCCTATGCTCCGAGAAACGACGGTCGACAGAGTTACGATGCTCGCTTCTGCTATGTGGACGGTGTCGACCTGAGTCCTCCCGTTGCAACTTGCGAACTGATCCCGGTGCTGGGCTGGCAGACACGCTGTTGGGCCTTTCAAGACGCCTCTGAGCGGCAAGATGTTTCTTGTTGTTCCGGTGATGGTTCTCAATGGCTCTCTTAGCAGCGATGTTGGTGCCATTGCTGGTCTTGTCCTTCAGTACGCTGAGTAGATAGTTTGCCCGACGCACGAGATGCACAGCACCAGGCGATTTGGCATTCTTCTCGTCACCCTTTGTGCGCTCTTCTTTAACCCCGACACGATGCTCTTCGAGGAAGAACTTGTCACTCATGCCAAGGTCAGGGTCATCGCGGATTGCAGTCCACGCGCCGTACCCATGCCGAGCAATACCAACACAGAGCATACCATCCTCTCGTGCGCCCCAGGGGCAGGTGTAGTGCGCACCTTTTGAGGCTTCTGGGACACGGAAGTTCTTCCAGTCGGTGGCCGATCCCGTAACTTCCCGGAGCATGCGCATTTCCATTGGTCTCTCGATGATGGTCTCCGCGTTCAGCCTCTTAACATTCTTGAAGTCGAAGAGTACAGCCTTCTTGTCTTTCTTCGTCACTGGCTTGTTTGACTCCCGCTCAAGAGCGAGAACACGGTCCGCCTCCTCCTTAAGCAGTCGGTGACTCATGGCAATGACCTCGTCTAGGGTAGCTTTGAGGATCTCCGGGTCTCGTCCAACAAGCCTCGCCTCTTTGGCGATATCCTCTCCACGTTCTTCGAACGAGCCGAACTTCTCATATGCACGAATGAGGTTTCTGACTTCCTTCTCGCTCAATGGTCGCTTCGGGTCCTTAGAACCCGAATCACTGTCAGATTCAGCATCGGCAGCGGCCTCAGCAGCCAGATCACGGGCTCTCTTTTTAGCTGCGCGCTGTTCCCTAGCTTCATCCGCAGGCGCTTTCCGCTTGCGCGGCTGATTCGCCTCAATGACCGAAGCAAGGTACTTTTCGTCCTCTTTCTTCTTCTCTTCCTCTTTGATCTTGTCCAGCTGCTCCTTAGGAATGATCTCGTCCCATTCAAGGTCGACTTTGACATCCATGTACTCGAAACTTTTAAGGAACTCGTCGCCTCCATCAGTGATAATGCCAGCAGATTGTTCCGTCTTGTGCTCTTCGGCATTTGCGAGGACATCATCAATATCGAGCTCTTCCAGCTTCTTCTGATTGCCAGACTGTTCGAACATCTTCTGGCCACGGCGCTTGAGGATGCGAGAAATATCGTCGGTAGAACTAGGTTCAGCGGTGCTCACGCCGGCACGCGCGAGATTTTCGTTGAGCTCCTTCACGTCCTTATCAGTGACAGCGCGGTGGATGGTAATGAACTCAAGCATGAGCTTGTTCCTAGCTCTTTCGAGAACCTCTTCCTCTACGGTGTCTTTGGAGACCAAACGGTAGATAGTGACGGGGTTCTTTTGGCCGATACGATGCGCACGTGCCATGGCCTGCAAATCAGCCTGAGGGTTCCAGTCGGAATCGAAGAGGATGACGGTATCAGCTGTCATAAGGTTGATACCCAGCCCACCAGCACGCGTAGACAGGATGAAGCAGAAGTCATTGCTGTCAGGAGCGTTGAAGTGATCAATCGCTTGACGTCTTGGCCCGGCGGCTATGGTACCGTCCAGGCGTTGATACTGATGGCCTCTGAGATGGAGATAGTCGCCCAACAGGTCGAGCATCTTTACCATCTGACTGAAAATGAGTACGCGGTGATTGTCCTTCTTGAGCTTGGTGAGTAGCTGATCCAAGAGCATCATCTTGCCACTGCTCGTGACCAGTGCTTTCAATTGGTCTTCTCTGCTAGTACTGCCGGCCAATATGCGATCTTCAGCGTTTGGGAACATGAATGGATGATTGCTAGCCTTCTTCAACTCCATCATGATGTTGAGCAGCGACTGTTTCTGTCCTTTGGCTCCTGCGTTCAATGCGGCGTAGTTGCGGGTGAGGATGTTCTTGTAATACTCCAGCTGTACATCGGATAACTCGACACGGATGATCTTCTCCGTCTTTGGCGGTAAGTCGTTCTCGACCTTTTGCTTGGTACGCCGGATCATGTACGGCGTAATTGCTCTTGTAAGCTCATCCAGCTTTTCCTGGGCACCTTCGGAGGCCAGATCAATATCCTCCTCCACGGTTACTTTGCCGGGCATCAAGAAGTCCATAAGAGCAGCCAACTCCGTCAAGTTATTCTGCATAGGTGTGCCCGTGATCAGAAGACGACTTGGGGCGCCAAAATCCATCAACTTTGCATATAGTTGAGATTCTCGGTTCTTCAACCGATGGGCCTCATCGACCGCCATGAACTGCCACTTGAGCTGAGACAAGAAGCCTGAGTCCAGGAGAATGTATTCGTAAGTGGTGAGCAGTACATTGAACTTCACCTTCCGAGGATTTCCATCCACGAGCAGTTCATATTCCTGGATCGTCTTGCGTGCAGCCTCGTTGCCGTTGTAAACAACGTAATTGATATCCGGGCACCAGTTGTTGAACGTGTCAGCCCATGCTGGCATTGTCGAGAGAGGTACCACAACGATGAATGGACCTTGCTGACCACGGTCATGCCTCAGCCAGTTCATGAATGAGACTGTCTGAACGGTTTTACCCAGACCCATCTCATCTGCCAAGATGACGTTGTTGCCTTTGCACCAATTATGGGCAAGGAAATTGATGCCATGAAGTTGAAACTCTCGAAGTTGGCCGAACTTGATGTAGTCTGGCTGGGTGCGAAAGGGCTTGTAGCTTGAGCGAGTAGCCAGATTTGCTTCTTTCTTGTCTGAGACCGGCAACTTCGACGAGCGATCCAAGAAGCGATCAATCTCTGTCTGTGCTAGTTCGCTGACTAGAGAAGCAGGTTCCCATGTGCAAGAGTCGTAGAACAGCGATTTCCATTTGACCAAATATTCGGTTTCCTCTTCTCCTTCTCTTGCACCAATGATCCTTTCTATCTTCATGTAGTCTTCCAAGGCGTCCAGGTATGTTTCGCGATCAAGAATCCATTTCTCCTTCTCTTCAGGGGCAACGTCAGGGTCATGTTTGAGTGCAAGCTCCTCTCGGACAACCTTTCGGAAATAGTTCTCCAGTCGACGGAATCCCCGGCAGGATGTGAGGGAGGACCATGGCTCCCATGTTGCGTGGTGATGGGCTTTGCCCTGCCATTTGATCTAAACCAGGGGGTCAGTAACAGCGACTGGGACCGACAATGATTAACGAGAGTTACTTACGAAGAACTCGAAATCGTGCTTATCCGCCGTATTTGAGTCTGCGAATCGCATCAGTAATGTAAGAGGAGCGTATGAAGTCAAGCTGATATTGACCTTTGCCTTCCATAAGGCGATGATTAAGGATAGCGTCGATGGCAGGACTGTCGTCTTCAGCAGCAGTGACCCAATAGTTTGGTGTGAGAGCTTCCGAATCCTCCTCACTGAAAGGATCCTCTTCGTCCTCGTTATAGTTTGTGACCTTTGCTGCCCTTCTTGTGGAGAAGCGGACCTCGGCCATCGAAGGAGTGCCACCGCTAGAGCCAGCTTGTAGTTTCCGGCGATGTCTCTTTGCGAACTCGCGGCCACGGGCACCGCCATAGACGTCCTCATCCGAGTCTGACTCTGAGGCCTTGGAAGACATATGAGAAGACACTGCAAGTGTAAGTACGCGATCAAGGGGCTGTCAGGGGTCGGGCGATAGGAATCCTACCTGGACGAGTGGTAGCAGCAGACTTCACCCTTTTCCGAGATCTGCCGGTGTTGACATCGGATCCTGAGTCCTCTTCATCGGAATCGCTTTGGACCTATAATCAAAATGAGTTACGCGATGGATAACTGGTAGTTAACGCAACTAACCACTCGACGAGCAGGGCGAGCACGACCCTAAAGCTGGGTTAGCATGAGTAGACGCCGTATTAGACAAAGCACGTACGCTACGTCGCAGCCCATAGAGCTCAGGGTTTTGCAGCATGTATTCATCATCATCGACGCTCACTTTCCGTTTGCCGGGTTGTGGTGAGCTCTGAGATGGCGACGTGCTCCTGTGGGTCTCGGTATGCTCCTGCGGTGCTATTTCTTCGTCGTAGTCTGCATCATCCGAACCCTCTGCGTCCTCATCGTTATCGGACTCAGAAGTAGCCATATCTTGCATTGCATCATCCATCGACTCGTCTCCATCTCGTACGTCGGCGGAAGGTGCCTTGCTCGATTGCGGGTCATTGATATCCGAGAGTTCGCTTTCGCTACGGGAGGGTCGAAGATTCGTGGTCGCATGGAGATCATGAGAGGAGGGAACGTGTCCATTAGAGAGCGACATGGTGGAACTCGAGTCCTGACCTGGTGGAAGAAGAACGGGCCCAGCTAGTAACAGAGTTGGTCAGCATTGTACAGCAAGGCGCGGTGGAGCAGGCAGCTCAAAAATGGAATGGCAGAAAGCGTGGAATCAGGCGACTCATTCCCCCTCATAAAAGGTGTACAAATCGTCCTTGAGCTCGAATAGATCAAGTCCGACCTCGAGATGGATGGTTTCGATGAGAGGCTGACCGACAAGGTTGACGATCGTATGGGCGGAAGAAGCTGCTCCAAAATGCAATAGCAGCCTGGAAGTCGCGTATAGACGGTCTCGCATGCTTGGGTATTCGTCCGACCGTCATAAAGCAAGATATTGGTGACAATAGCTTCGAATATACGCGGGATATGGATGGAGGCCGCTAAGGTAGATCTTTCGCGAACTCCGGCCTGTTCAAGGTGTATGGGTGCGAGAAGGATAATGAGGATTGTACTCACAGGCCATGCTTCATCTGGACCAGACTACCTATGCGGTATGAAGCTACCGACACGGTGGTTGTATAGTGGGATGGGGTCTTGGAGCGTGCAATTGCTGGTGTCGAAAGGGAAGCGGAAAGCCAGAGGATCCACATCCGCTCTAGAGCCGCCAGCTCGCCAAGCCAAAAGGGCCCCTCCAATCGCTTCAAAGCGAATTCACTGACTGTCCCGCCGATTTTCTACGTCAAAGTGTTAAACCGCCGCAACGTGCACGAGGCCACCATCTTCGACAGCGCAGCTCTCTGTCGCAATCCTTGAACTCTGCGCTTCACTCCAGGCATACGCCAACCGACTATCACCGCCTAAGGCGCCCCTACATCGACCCGACGGCAACAATAGGAACAATACAAGATGTCGGACAAATTGACTCGGTGCGTCCAACAACATCAAATTCTCTACAGGGCATTCTAGGGCACTTCTGACGTGTGTTTCGTCTACAGTATCGCCATCGTCAACAGCGACAAGTGCAAGCCGAAGAAATGCAGGCAGGAGTGCAAGAAGTCCTGCCCTGTCGTCCGTACCGGCAAGCTCTGTATCGAAGTCACTCCCGAGTCCAAGATCGCCTTCATCTCTGAGCGCCTCTGTATCGGATGCGGTATTTGCCCAAAGAAATGCCCGTTCGACGCTATCAACATCATCAACTTGCCCACCAACCTCGAGAGCCAAGTCACTCACCGCTACTCCGCCAACAGCTTCAAGCTGCACAGACTGCCGATGCCAAGACCTGGTCAGGTCCTCGGTCTGGTTGGAACCAACGGTATTGGCAAGAGTACGGCGCTGAAGATTCTGAGTGGAAAGCTGAAGCCAAATTTGGGAAGATATGACAACCCACCAGACTGGGAGGAGATCCTGAAGTACTTCCGTGGTTCCGAGCTGCAGAACTACTTCACCAAAGTTTTGGAGGACGATCTCAAGGCCGTCGTGAAGCCTCAGTATGTCGACCAGATCCCAAAGGCCGTCAAGGGCACACAAAGGTCCGTTGGCCACCTGCTCAAGCAGAGGTGCCAGGTCGAGGAGGAGAGGCTGGAGGAGATCATCGAGACTCTTGAGCTGAAGAACGTCATGGACCGTGACATTGACCTTCTTTCTGGTGGTGAGCTGCAGCGTTTCGCCATCGCCATCGTCTGCGTCCAGAAAGCCGATGTTTACATGTTCGACGAGCCATCGTCCTTCCTCGATGTCAAGCAGCGTCTTGCCGCTGGTCGTCTCATCCGCTCTCTCCTCCGCCCCGACTGCTACGTTATCGTCGTCGAGCACGATTTGTCGGTTCTGGACTACCTCTCTGACTACATCTGTCTTCTTTACGGAAGGCCAGCCGTCTATGGTGTCGTCACCCTTCCAGCATCCGTCCGCGAGGGTATCAACCAATTCCTGGACGGTCACATTCCATCTGAGAACTTGCGTTTCCGTGAAGAGTCTCTGCAGTTCCGTATCGGCGAGGCTGGCGAAGAGTTCCTTACGGATAGAAACCGTGACTACGCCTACCCTAAGATGACTAAGACTCTCGGCAACTTCAACTTGACCATCGAGTCCGGCGAGTTCACTGACTCCGAGATCATTGTCATGATGGGAGAGAACGGTACCGGAAAGACCACTTTCTGTAAGATGCTTGCAGGTGCGATTCAGCCTGATGACAACAAGAAGGTGCCTCAGATGCACATCAGCATGAAGCCCCAGAAGATCATGCCAAAGTTCCAGGGTACCGTGCGCCAGCTGTTCTTCAAGAAGATCAAGGCCGCCTTCTTGAGCCCTCAATTCCAGACCGATGTCTACAAGCCATTGAAGATGGACGACTTCATCGACCAGGAGGTCCAGAACCTGTCTGGTGGTGAGTTGCAGCGTGTTGCCATTGTCTTGGCCCTGGGTATCCCAGCCGATATCTACCTGATCGATGAGCCTTCTGCATACCTCGACTCCGAGCAGCGTATCATTGCCGCCAGGGTCATCAAGCGTTTCATCATGCACTCGAAGAAGACCGCCTTCATCGTCGAGCACGATTTCATCATGGCCACCTACCTTGCCGACCGTGTCATTGTCTTTGACGGTCAGCCATCCATCAAGTCGCGTGCTCAGAAGCCAGAGTCGCTGCTCACCGGATGCAACAAGTTCTTGAAGAGCCTGGATGTCACCTTCAGACGTGACCCCAACTCTTACCGTCCACGTATCAACAAGCTCGACTCCCAGCTTGACCAGGAGCAGAAGTCTAACGGCCACTACGTAAGTAAACCCACGATAGCGATTGGTTATGTACACGAAGCTAATATGTCAATAGTACTTCTTGGAAGAAGAATCGTGAAAGGCTCCTCAAAGGAATGCCCATCCTACCGGTGGCGATCTCGCGCACCGCTAGGCTACTCACGCCGCTCATCGCGCCGCCGTTGCAGGCGAACTTTTAAAAGCGGTGCGGACGAGGCACTCGAACAGGAGGGTGGCGATGAGCAGGAAGAGGACGAGAACCACTGCACTATGCGCAGACAAGCAGCCTACCCCACTATTTGGCCAGCTCCGTCAAGTTGACGGACAATTTCAAGGAAGGCGTGAGAGGGTAGTCTGCTTGTTAAGAAAGCAAGGGGCACAAATTGCGAGTGGACCTGGGACAACGGCTTTGATGCCACTTATGCTATATACCGCTACTGGGGCTATGCAGAGCCAAGCTTACGGCTGGAGACACCAGACCAGTGAAATAAAAGTGCTATCTTTCTCATATCCTTTTGATCCCGTTTTGTGAATGTTTGACCACAGCCGTTCGTGATCTTTCGATCGTCAACGGCAGTCCCCCATATGCTGCAGTGCCCAGTGACTACTAATTCTTACGTAACTGGCTTGGGTTGATGGCTGTGAGTTGATGCATGCTTTTCTCTTTAAAGACGTACCACGGCTACAAATCAGCTTCCCGGTGCGCCCCGCCTCACTGCGGACGACAGCGAAGGCCACGCCATACTACCAACGTAGGCACTACAGCTTCGACTGGAGCCACCTAGACCTCCTCGATCTCGCCCTCCTCGCTACCGGACTGCAGGGCCGGTTCATCGTGCATCTCCTTATCTGCTGGTGCGGCAGCTGGGGTCTCAGATTTGCCATCTCGGGAGAAGGGACGCTCACCACCACGGTCCGTACGAGGCCGCTAAGTCAGTGGTCAGCAAAACATCCACAGCATTGAAGGACCGTCACCACATACCTTTGCAGGACGCCGTTCGTGTCCACGATCACTATCTGCTCTCTTCCCTAGACTGCTCTCTGGCCTGCTCGGCCCATCGCTGCTGTCACCGTAATCAAGCTCACTAGGCTTGGCCCGAGGGTCTGCGCGCGTAATGTACGAGCGTTCGCGCTCCGCCTCCCGCTCTCTCCGCTCACGATCGTAGACTGAGAGACTGACCTGGCGCTCCCTTCTGTCCCTGTCATCTCTCTCGTAGCGGTCGTCGCGCGCGCGACGGTCGCGAGGTGGAGGCGAGAGGCCGTGACTTGCCTGACGGTAGTGGCGCTCACGCTCAGCGGTGTGCTTGCGACGGTCGGCCTCGTAGGGATCCATGTCGACGGTCCTGGAGCGGCTGCGACGGCGGTCACGGCGGCCTGCGTGGCGGTCCTCTCGGCGCTCGCGGTCGGCGCGTCTCGCTCTGTCGCGTTCTGCGTCCTCCTTGAGGCGGTTCATGTGCTTGTCGAATGCAAGGCGGCGATCTTCATCGCTGTCTACGAGTTTATACTCCTCAGTATTCTCGATGCGCGGACGTACCTCTTCCCATGTGTCTCCGACGTCAACTGGGGGCTTCAGGTGCCTGATGCATGATCTGAGCGCGTCCACTGCCTTGCGCTGTTGGCGTTTCGCCTCCCTCTCTGCATCCTCTTCGCGATCCAATGCTACCTTGTGTAGGCGCTTGAAGACCGCTTCCAGCTGGCTGCGCTTCAGTGAAGCCGTGCGCTTATCGTCCTGAACAACAGCCATGAATTCATCTATACTGGTCTGGGGACGGACTTTGAAGCGGTGGTCGAGGAGAACGTCCTCGGCATCCTTGCGAATCTCGTAGAGGTCACGTTCCATGTCGTCTATAGCGTCAAAGAAGAATTCAAGCGGACCTGAACCATCATCTTGCTGCTCGTTACCATTCTCCAGAAGAGCAATGAAGCGAGGCTCGTTCTCCACGTACGGGAATATTTCCTTCCACATGCTGTCCGGTTTTAAGATATCCTTCTCCTGGAGCTCCCTGAGTAGATCCTGGAAGCCCTCTCTAGCCTTTCTCTTGCGTCTGATCTCCATCTTCTTTTCACGTTGCTTGATCGCGTTCATCTCGTGCTCCAAAGCGTGCATCGAGTTCGCGAACGTTGATAGGACGTCGCTCTTGCTCAGTGTCTTGTACTTCTCATCATTGACATATGCTTCGTGATTGAAGACCTTGTCCTGCGCATCCGCCCAGTGAGTTTCTGCGGTCAAATTGATATCTCTCAGGATTTCTTGCAAGCCTGACATTGCTGCTTCGTGATCGTTGCGCTCGTGCTCTTCATGCGCTTTCTTGAGGTCCATGATGTATTCCGCGAACAAACGCTTCTTCTCATCTTCATCCTTGGTCGAGCGGAACACAGCTTCTCCTTCGATCATAGGCAGGGCAGTCTTCCAGCGAGTATAGTACTTGATCTCATGATGGCTGTTGAGCATAGCGCGAAAGTCCTGGCGCAATTTCAGAGCTCTTTCTTTCTCTTTCTCCCGCTCTTGCACCTTTAACTCATCGACGAACTTCTCAAAGGCAAGCTTGCGCTCGCTTGGGTCTTTGAGCGCGCGAAACTGAGGATCTTGGATCGTAGCGCGCATTGTCTGTTCCCAGGTCCAGTCTGTTTGTACGCCAGCCTTCCTGAGTAGTTTGAAGAAAGCCGTCTCTGCCTCCGCTTCTGTCGCATATTCCGGTCCACTGGATAGAACCGCCATCGCGCCTCGGAACCCTTCGTTCTGTCGGTCGTATGAAGGCTTGTCATGGCGCGGCCTGTACTCGTCGCGAGGTCCTTGCAACGAGCGCTGTTCGCCATAAGTTGGGAAGCTGGACGTCACAAATTGATTTGGCTCCTCCGGTGCAGACGCTTGTGGAGCTGACTCGAACCACCCAGGTGGTGCCTCCCAAGTAGTCACGCTCTTGTCATCCTTGCGGTACCAATAGGTTCTTCCTCCAGCTGCGCTAGTTTCGGCGTAGCCAGTGGCCCTCTATAAGTGCGAATTAGTGATGGTGACATTAATATTTTTGGGAACACATACCTGAGCGGGTGTAAGAAGCTCGTCTGGTTTGACCCAGCTGGTAGTATTAGTCTCCTTGTTCCAGTAATATGACCTCTTGTCGTCGCTCTGCAGCGTCTGCCAGACCATAGCGGTTCCGTTCATGGTTGCGACTCCGCCAGAGACCAAATCTCGGAGCTGCTGAACAGGAATCTTGTCGCACGTAAGAGGGCTGCGAAAACAATATCACTATGCACAGTGCTCTCTGAAACAGTGCACAGCTAGACGCAGCTGTGGAGGAGATTGTACGATCCAAATGCGCGACTCCACGCGAACGCAGGGTAAAGCTTGGCGCCGCGAGTCATGTCGAACTGACTCGAGGCATGTGAACGACCCGACTGCCGGTCGGTACCTGGTAACTTATGCACATGCGTTCAAGGCGCAGTGCCACCAAGCCATAACTTAACATACGGTACTCTATATTCCTTTGAAACATCTGTTATATACCGCAGCAGTCCTTTGAAGATGCATATGCAACCTCGATGATAGCATATGGCGGCTTCGAGTAAGAACTAATGGCACGCATTACTGCCCACGAGCGGCATACGCAGAGAGTATCGTTCTCGAAGGGCTCGGTACTTGAGATAGTAGTCCCTGGCGTATCCGACTTTGATGCAGAGGCTCATGCTAGAGCGGCTATATCGAATGAACAACCACGATTGAGGCCACGAGAGCTTCTACTCTTCGGTGAGTCTGCCTTTATCGCACCCTTGCCTTCTTTCGGTCAGCGACCGCGGGCAAAGTTGTAATACTCATTCGTAGGAAAATAGATGAAATCTTGGATGTGCATGTATTCCTGCGGACTTCGATACCCGAGAATGTATTTAGATCATGTCTACAAGATCTCCACATCACCGTGGCAGGTCGAATCACAGGTGCCACGCCTCCCAACCCGAACACCAACGACCCAAATGGCGCGAATGCGCCTACGGAGCTAGTGCTCGATCATAAGGTACTGAACTCAGGCGAGGATCCCAAGATCATCCATGTCCAGGAGCCGGATACCGGGTCTGGCTTGACCTATGCGCTATGGACCGTGAGACTCCACCTTGACCGGCCAGGGCAGCAATTACAAAAGCCAGCAGTACATTTCACAGCATCCGCCTCTTTCAACACTATCGGTACAGACGTAGATGTCGAAGTCGAAGATGAATATATGGAAAGCGCCGTCCCGACACCAGAGAACCTGTTCCAGTCATTGCACATCGGTGGGAGGCCTTCCAACGAAGAAGTGCGCCTGCCAGCGTCCCGGATACAGAAAGTTGCTCCACGAGCTATAGCAGCACAAAGCGAGACAAAGCCGCTCAGGTGTTCCACCAAGCTCTACCCAATTGTACCCGCCTTCATGCTCCGGGTCCATTACTCGTCTGCGCCATCCTGCCTAATCGCCTCACTGGATGTGGAGGTCTCGTCCTATGTCGGTCGCATGGTGGAGCTGCAGAAAGTCGGAGCATCGAGCGCAGGGTTGACCGCTGTTTCCCTTAATGGAGAGTCTGGCTCGGTATCTTGGCCCCAGTCTATCGAAGCCGGAGATCGAAGCACTTTCCTATACAGATTATCGCCCACGGATGCGCACGGGACGGATAAAGTTGGCGTAGCACCACCGAAATCGATCATCTTCGAGCTAAAAGCCGTCGCAGCAGTGACTGAGGAGTGCAGTGCAAATCTGCTGATCAGATGGCATGGCGGCGTGCCGTTGTCTGCGCATGGCTTCCCGTCCCACAGGACTCACTACTGGCAAAGACAAGCGGCCGTAGGATCTCCTCCACCAAATGACGGCGCAAGGCCAAGACCTATGAGCAATCGATACAGTCAAACGGGCCGAGCGAGTAATATCTATACGCCAGACGCAGGCGTGACCTTCGCAGTCACTGGGCCCGAGACGGTTACCATAGGTGAGACGTTCATCCTAGACGTGTTCGTTGTGAACAGAGGAGTGCGGAGGAGACGTATGGCCGTGTTTGCGGTCACGCAGGGTGCAAATACCACGTCGACCCTTGGAGAAGCAGGTCGGACAGCCATGGCGGAGGTTATCCTGGATGACCAACAAGTATATGCAGCACAGAATACTGCAGGTAAAAAGCACGCCCATGTCATCCACCTGAACGCGGACGTCAGGATAGGGTAAGTCACTAGCCCCGATACATTTTTGCAACAATTGACAGAACGTAGGCCTCTGCTTCCCGGTTCATGTCACAATACGCAGCTGGAGTTTCTCGCCTTGTCATCAGGCGTGGTACGGCTCAGCGCAATAAGCGTAGTAGATATGGAGACAAGGGAAATGGTGCAACTGAACGACTTGCCTGACGTTATCGTCTTAGGGAAGGCAACAGACATTGAGTAGACCATTGATCGGCCTGGCTCAGGTTCAGCCAGTCGCCCGCCCAGCAGACACGTGCCAATCAAAATCATGACCAAACTGTTGAGTGAATTTCTCCCTGCTTTTACACTTCCCTTTCTGATCACTGTAGCACTCACATCGTCTGAAAGTGTTATTCTGAGCGTTGACAAATAAGAACGTCTCTGATATGGTGTGAATGGCGGTTCATGGCCTAATGGGGAAGGCACAGGATGCTAGCGCGCAGGATTCACGGCGGCCTGCAGCGTCACCGCAATTCGCACACTAGCCATATAAGAGCAAGCAAAAGCCCCAGCTCACCAAACACATCTCTTGTTTCTACTTCTCACCGGCCCCATTTTCCAGCATCCTCAAGACCATCCGTCTGCAAAATGACGCACTTTACGTATCTGGAGAACTACATGCCTGGCTTGGTGTCCAGTGACACAACGTATGCACTCCAATGGGGTCTCGATCGCCCAATCCCTCTTACACCTCCAGTCAACGAGCAGATCAAGGAAGCGAAACGACTGTCATATCTCATATTCAAAGACTGGGTGACGTTGAATACTATCCTCAAGCATTACGAAGGCACGATACGCAAACGGTGGCTCAAAAAGACAAGAGATCAACGCAGCGAGATCCTCTTGACAGCATGGCCGAACATGTCTACATCGCACAACCCGTTCTTCGACGCGCTACGCCTTACGACTAAGAAGAAGTACGTCAAGCCTGCGCGAAACCATATGGCCTTTGTTCATCCCTACATCAATCTCGAGGATCTCCTTCGGCCACGCAATCTCTTGCTGTTCCTCCACTCACGCGGCCGCCTCCTGCCGGATAACTTCGTAGACAGCGACATTGAAGCTGCGAGATTGCATTGGAATCTTCCTGATACAAACGAAGTTTGCAAAGACGGGCGTATGGTTTTCTACGGTCGGCACACACCTCGATCATACGGTAGCTTGCTCCCTTCCGGTCGATCTACCAAGTCTTCCGACCTTTCCACCGGTCTAGCCTATAGCATGAAAAAGGGTCTGGTCATTCTAGAAATCCAACAGCGAATCCTGAATTTCCTTACCCTTTGCAGCAAGAGAATCATTGGTGACATCTGCGAACAATCTATATACAACGCACCTCAGCAGGGGAAACTGGAGAGTATTACACAATACACGCAGAGTGAGTACTCACACGTCACGGCACTCTCACTTGAGGCGCCTTACCGCCTTCCTCAAGCCATCGACTTTGTCCACATGCTGAAGCTTGTGTCTGCCAAGCGCAGGGAAGCGGAGGACCACATCTTTGCTCTGAGAGAAGATCCTGGATACTTCGCTGAAACCATCAAAGAGTTCAGCGAGCACTCTGAAGCAATGGTACCAGACAGCAACGGTCGGATCGATCCTATTGTGGCACAGGGAGGTGTCTTTGGCTGGGCAGCTGGCCAGTTCATTGCACACTCATATGGTCTATACTTCTTCTGGACCATGCTTGACGTGTACGTCGTCGACGCGAGTGCGGCACTTCAAGAAGCTGAGCCACTCGATCCCATGAAGGACTTACCACACGAATGCGAGTGTTCTCTGCAACGCTTGGAGAAGTTCCTTGGCATGATGGTCACTGGTCCCCTCGCTATGCTCAGGGCATGTATTCCGGGATCGCCACCGCTCCGTCATGCGTATCGCCGTAAGGGCGCCATGTGTATATCCGCGAGGCCAGAGATCAGTTTTCAAGGACGGCGTGGTACAAAAGAAAGCCTTATCCACTTCCTGATTGATATGTTGACTACTGAGGGGGAAGTGGAGCAGGGCTTGCATTCAATGGATGCCATGACACAGGAGATCCAATATCTGATGGATACCGACAAAGAAGCAGCGAGGTTGATCTCACCACTGATGGCCACCTACTTCTCGGACGTTGCACTCCTGAATGAGGTCAACCTCCAGATCTTCCGACTCTATCCCTGGTCAATCGCCTGGCGAGAGCACGACTACGATAATCCAGAGCTTGATAAAGAGATCAACACCCCAAAAAAGGTATTCCTCATTCTGAAAGGAGCCATTACACGATTCTGCTTCGAGAATATCAAAGAAGATCCCACAAAAGGGCGCTTCTTCTACCCGGCAGAAAAACGTCGCACCAAAGACACCACCAATGCGATGAGACAGGCTGAACATAACCTTGACGAGTTCTGGGCAGACGCAGACAAATTTTGTAAGAAAACGATCGGTCAGTCAATCGAAGACTTCCTGAGCCAGCTCTGCACGCTAAATGATCCGGAGCGCCCGGTGTTCGGAGGAAGAACGTTATGTCGGACGCCAGAGTGGAGCGACCCTCGCGAGCGCGATCCCGACTTCCCATCTATCAGCCCGTTGCAGCCCCGTGACACCAATACCGAGCCATGGCCTAGAGGTGAAGACAGCCACCCTTCCGATCCTGTTCAACCCAAGAAGGACAAGGTCAAGACCCGGGGTACGACCGCATCAGAGGACAACACAGAAGACACCGACGCAGTCAATGAGCCAGACGTCTCACCAAAGACCATCTTCCAAGTGAAGAAACGCGCCTTCAAAGCCTTCCAGACCCTCTTCCACTCAACCACAGAATACAGCGAGCTCGCATGGGCAGACTTTCTCTACGCGATGACTAGCATCGGTTTCACGGCGGAGAAGCTGTATGGCTCGGTATGGCTGTTCCAACCGAATACGGTACATCTGGAACGGAGCATCCAGTTCCATGAGCCTCACATGCGTGGAAAAATGCCATATGTTATGGCCAGACTGTTGGGACGGAGGTTGAATAGAGCTTATGGATGGGATGGGGAGACGTTTGTGTTGAAGGATGATTGAGTAAGAAAGGATCACGTCAGGGACTGGATAGTGTACCTTGAGAAGAGTTGATTGGATCAGAAGGGTATACCCAGGCCAGTTCACTACGTGCATGAGCACAATATGGTGAAGCCTGAATGTTCCATTCGCTTTCAAGGGACAGCAGGTGGGCTCGAACGCAATGATTAATGCTCAGCCTTCGTTTGGATCTGCTGAATGATCCTAGGAGAACGCCATTTCTTTTCTTACTGCTGCTTACTGTCGCCGCTCTTCTATGCTCCTCTCCAATCGATCAACGTCTGACTGAAAAAAAGATAAAACACCCTTTGCCTACAATGAGATGATTGAAACTGGACCGTGCCAAGGCTTGCTTGATTCCGCACGGCTGCAATTCCGCGCTCACCTCACTTCACTCTCTCCGCACCTCCGCGCAACACCCCGCCAACACCCCGCCCATAAGCTGAGGGGCATCTCACATGGTAGCGCAGATCAGCAGTAGCCCCCTCGTACCGTTCAATGTAACGAGTACTCGTGCAGGTAAGGCTCGCATAGCTTCGGCCTACTCTCGGGCCATCGTACATGTAGGTTACGCATGTCCTTTAGAGTACTTACCGTAGAGGTAAGCCGCCCAGAGTGCCTTCGTCCGAGCTGTCTTTGTTTCGTGTATGCTTCAATAAGAGCTAGGTGAACACGCTGGGAGCTTCGATTTGCGCCCAGTAAACGTGAAACTGCATCGCGCCACTCTGCGCTACACGAAACCACCACCTCATCGCCCATCGCGAACATGATCTCTCCAGTCACCGTATTCGCACTCCTCTCCTTCCTCTTCTTCTTCATCCGCTACCTCAACCGCACCGACATCCCCAAAATCAAGAACCTGCCCGAGATCCCCGGCGTGCCCATTTTCGGCAACCTGCTCCAGCTCGGGAGTAACCACGCCAAAGTGACTCGAGAATGGGCGAAGCAGTACGGACCCGTGTTCCAAACCCGACTGGGCAACCGAGTATGTACTTGACCCTCCCCTCTTCCTTTTCGCCAGGGTTCAGGGTTACTGACTCCATCCCCAGCGCATCGTCTTCGCCAACAGCTTCGACGCCGTAAAACAACTCTGGATTACCAACCAATCCTCCCTGATCTCCCGGCCCACGCTGCACACCTTCCACACCGTCGTCTCCTCCTCCGAAGGCTTCACAATCGGGACCTCGCCCTGGGATGAATCCTGCAAAGCGCGACGCAAAGCCGCCGCGACCGCGCTGAACCGGCCAGCCGTGGCGTCGTACATGCCCTTCATCGACTTCGAATCCTGCCGCAGCATCAAAGAAATGGTAGCGGATTCGAAGCTCGGGGAGGTGGATATAGATCCCGCGCCGTACTTCCAACGCTATGCGCTCAGCACGTCTCTGACGCTGAACTATGGCCTCAAGATCGAGGGCAGTATTGATGATGCGATGCTCAAGGAGATCACGCATGTGGAGCGGGAGATTAGCAATTTCAGGAGCACGAGTAATAACTGGGCTGACTATATCCCCGTGCTGAGGTTGCTGCCGCAGCTGAATAAGAAGCCGTTGGAGTATAAGGAGCGCAGGGGACGGTATATGAAGAAGTTGTTGGAGATGCTGAAGGAGAGGATTAGGCTGGGCACTGATAAACCGTGTATCACGGGCAATATCCTTAAGGACCCGGATGCTAAGTTGAACGATGGTATGTAGTGCTCCCCATCCCCTCTCTCTACCCACTATGCTAACCCCAACCAACAGCGGAAATCATGTCCATCTGCCTAACAATGGTCTCCGCCGGCCTCGACACCGTCCCCGGCAACCTAATAATGTGCCTCGCCTACCTCTCCTCCCCCCGCGGCCAAACCATCCAATCCCTTGCCCTCTCCGCCATCAACACCGTCTACCCCTCCCAAAACGCCTGGACAGCCTGCCTCTCCGAAGAAAAAATCCCCTACATCACCGCCCTCGTCAAAGAAGTCCTGCGCTACTGGACCGTGATCCCGATCTGCCTGCCGCGTGTCAGCACGCGGGAAATCCACTACGAGAAGGCTGTGATACCGAAGGGGACGACGTTCTACATGAACGCGTACGCGGCGGATTATGATGAGGCGCATTTTAAGAATCCCTTTGAGTTCGACCCGGAGAGGTATTTGGAGGACACGAGTAGTGATGCGGCGGCGCCGACGCAGGGGACGCCGCATTATGGATATGGCGCTGGTAGTCGGATGTGCGTGGGCTCGCATCTTGCGAATCGGGAGCTGTATACTGCGTTTTTGCGGATTATCACCGCGTTTGAAATTTTGCCGGCGAAAGAGGTCAAGGACAGGCCGGTGCTGGATTGCTTGGGGGCGAATGCGATACCCACCGGGTTGACGATGGAGCCGAAGCCTTTTAAGATCGGTATCAGGGTCAGGGATCAAGGGCTGCTGGATAGATGGATTGCGGAGAGTGAGGACCGGACGAGGGATCTGTGAGGGAGGGGTTGGTGGAGGAGGGAGCTTGGGGGGTTTCGGGGTAGGGGCTCTTAGCGGCACTGTATCAGAATGGAGCTTCGTTACTTTCCAATATCAGGAATGGGTATCACACAGCTGCCTAGCCTTCCGCCTAAAACTTCAGATCAAGTGCGGCTTCTATCCGACCCGAACACTCTCCAAACCCGACTAACGCACCATCTTCATTCCCACAGCATCCCTTTAATGTGACCTCGTCACCATCCAGCAGGAAAGTTCTCTCATCACCACCCTGGAGTTTCAGACTCCGCTTGCCGTTCTCGGTCCATTCCAATAGACATCCTTTGGCGTCGTCTTCTGTGCCAGAGATCGTTCCCGAGCCGAAGAAATCGCCCACATTCATCGGGCACCCACCTACGGAGTGATGGGCTAGCATTTGCTGGAATGAAAAAAGAAGGTGTTTGCCGTTCGTCTTCCCGACGGTAGTGACATCCCCGGAGGGTGCTGTCAACAGTCAGTTAAAATACCACACAAATCTATCCAAGCAGACCCACTCTTCAGCTCCCATTCCAGGTCAATATCATACACATTCTCCGCTCTTCCCTCCCTCAGATACGGTAAAACCTGCGTATCGCTCTCCAACCCCTTCGTCCTGTACGGTTCGAGCGCCTCAGTCAAAACAACCCACGGACTAATACTAGTCGCGAAGTTCTTCGCATTGAAAGGACCCAGGGGCACATATTCCCAGCTCTGAATATCGCGCGCAGACCAATCATTTAGCAACACCAAACCAAAGATGTAGTCTTCAGCTTCGCCGATTGGGATTGGCTCGCCCATACGATTCCCTTTGCACAGAAACGCGCCTAGCTCGAGCTCAAGATCTAGCTTCCGGCTTGGGGAGAACACGGGCACTTTCTCTTTTGCGGTAGGATCGATCAGTATCTGGCCATGAGGTCGTCGGATCGGCGTCCCGGAGGGTACTATAGATGAAGCCCGACCATGGTAACCGACGGGAAGGTGTTTGTAATTCGGCTGTAGTGCATTCGCCGGGCCGCGGAACAGGACGCCGCAGTTGTAGGCGTGGTTCATGCCGACGAAGAAGTCGGTGTAGTCGCCTATCTGCATGGGGACGTGGTAGCTGACGTCTTTGAGTGGGATAAGGCATTGCTTTTGCAGGGAGATGTTGTCTTTGAGGACGTGGGGAAAGGGCGTATTGGCGAGGAAGATGGTTTGGATGTATTTGCGGACGGCGGAATGTATGGGCTTGCCGAGGGAGGCGAAGGCGTTGAGGGTGGGCGAAGAGAAGACGGACTCGTGCGGTTGGATCACTGAGAGCGCGCTGAAGCCGTTGCCGGCGTTGAAGAGTTGGAGGTCGAGGGCGTGGTCACCTATTGCTACGGCAGGACGTGGTGTGGGTGTTGCAGCTGTGCTGATGATACCAAAAGGGATGTTGGCAAGGGAGAAGTGAGATCTTGGAGGAATGTTGAACCAGCTTTTGAGTGCCATGATCGAAAGAATGATTATCCAGATATGGGAGGTGATATGGAGATATTTTGTGTGTACAGAGAAGAGACAAGCGCAAAGCCAGGATATTACGGTTGATGTCGGCAGAGGTGTGAGAGTGAAAAAGTAGGGTTGACAGGTATAGTCAGAGGTGTGAGAGTAGGAGAGTTTGTAGTTGTGAAACAGTGTAGCAATGTTGCTTACCTGCAGTATCATTACCTGCGACGTTCGATCACGGAATTGGTGTAAGGAACAGACGGAGATGAGGTAGAAGAGGTGGAAGATGCCCCGCGCTGCGGACAGGTTCCGCTTCCGGAAGGTGCGGGGCAGGGTCTCTGTCGCTCCTTCTCCGCACTGATGTGTGATGGACAGGGCAACCTTCCGCCCACCACTTGTGAAACCAACCTCCGGCACCGAGACTCGGACCGGTTTGTTGTGAGATCAGCTGCATACAGGTAGCTTGACACACCTAAGGCAGGTACCTTAGCTATGTCTTTCCGTTGTAGACCTCACAAATTGCTCATCTCTGTAAACTTTTTCACATCGACTCGTCCGCCATAAAATACTCTCACAGTACTGCAGGTAAGGTCAAGCAGAGACAAGGTAACTGTCTGCCTGAATAGGTACCTAGGTACTTGTGAGCTGCGCACTTGTGATCAAACCTTTGCACGACGCGACCTGTACCAGAAACACCATGCCGACTACAGACTTCAGAGTGCAAGAGAAATACCGATATCAGAATGGTTTCAACAGCTATCATGAGTGCGTTACCACATCTAGCCAAACATTTAGCCCTACTGACGTGGTTCAGATCTGAGGCAGTAGAAGGAGCTCTTCCTATTGCGGCAAACAGTCCACAGAAGCCACCATATGGCTTGTACGCAGAGAAGCTCTCTGGCACTGCCTTTACAGCACCAAGACATGAGAACTTACAGACATGGCTGTACCGTATACTCCCCGCTTCAGCACACTCACCCTTTGAGGCACGCGAATCCTCCACATATAACACCAACCCGGAGAACAAGCCGCACGAGAAGCTTCACCAGATACCCAATCAACTGCGATGGGACCCTTTCGACATAGATGAAACCGTCGACTGGGTCCACAGCTTGCATCTTGTGGCTGGAGCTGGAGACCCTACCATGAAGCAAGGCGTAGGTTACTTCATCTTTGCTGCCGGAAAGGACATGGGGCACCGTGAAGCTTTCTACAGCGCAGATGGTGACTTTCTGATCGTGCTGCAACATGGCGTACTCGACATCCAGACCGAGCTCGGGAAGATTCTGGTGCGACCGAACGAGATCTGCATCATACCTCGAGGCGTCCGATATCGTGTTACTCTCCCTTTGGGGCCAGTCCGTGGATACATATTGGAGCTCTATCAGGGCCATTTCCAGCTGCCTGAGTTGGGACCCATTGGCTCGAATTGTCTTGCCAACGCCAGAGACTTTCAAGCCCCCGTAGCATACTTCGACGAAGACACTGACTCAGAGTGGACGCTGCTGTCGAAGTTCGCTGGCCACTTGTTCGCTGCAAAGCAGAACCACACCCCCTTCGATGTGGTGGCATGGCACGGTCTCTACTACCCTTACAAGTACGACCTCGGCCGCTTCAACACCATGGGCAGCATCTCCTTCGATCATCCCGATCCCTCCATCTATACCGTTCTGACCGCGCAGAGCGACCACCCCGGCACCGCAGTCGCCGACTTCGTCATCTTCCCTCCTCGGTAAGTCCAGTCCCACATCCCCCAGCCTCCCCTCACTCCCACGAAGCACAAACTGACGCTTCCTGGTGCAGCTGGCTCGTAGCCGAAGACACTTTCCGCCCACCCTGGTACCACCGCAACACCATGTCGGAATTCATGGGCCTGATCCACGGCCAATACGACGCCAAAACCGGCGGCGGCTTCCAGCCCGCCGGCGCCTCCCTCCACAACGTCATGAGCGCCCACGGCCCCGACGCCACCACGCACGAAAAAGCCTCCAACGCGGACCTCAAACCGATGAAGGTCGGCGAGGGCAGCATGGCGTTTATGTTCGAGAGTTGTCTGATGGTGGGGGTGACCGAGTGGGGGCTGAAGAAATGTAGGAAGTTGCAGGAGGGGTATAATGCCGAGAGTTGGGAGCCGTTGAAGCCGCATTTTAGGAGGCCCGAGAGGAGGGTGGGCGAGATTAGGAATGGGGGGGAGGAGAAGGAGGGTGTCATTGGGGATCGCAGTCAGGTTTCGCATTGGACTTCGTAAGTTAGGCTTTGGGATATTTGTGTTGGTGGGTGTGGTGTTCGTGGTGTCACGTCAATATCGTCGGTATTGGAGCTCTTGAACAGCCATTGCGTCTCTTCCAGCGAACCAAGCCCTCCCCCCCCGGAGAATGTTAGGGATGTGGTACACGGGTGAACATAAATCTCCCAATCTATCGCGGTGTGCTGAGGAAGCCCGGACTTGCGCCAGCGCCCCAAGTCAGTGAAGATTCGGTCGAGAACAGCCGCTTGGTGGCACCTCTGCACGACCGATATGTGTTCCGGCCGCTCTATTGTCTGTAACTTTCATTTCGCAGTATTCGCATTCGCATCGGGCGAGGTTTGAAACTTCAGGCACGCGCCAGCACGCTGAACTAGTGAAATCATAAATGAGGGACAAACCCTCGGAGGCACCTCTGCTTCGACGATCAGCTTCAAGGCCGCTCTATGGTCAGCGACCACGATCATTGTAATTCACATTCGAGCGAGTCAGAAAATTCTAGGCGTGCACCAGCACGCTGAACCAGTAAATTTCTGATTGGAGAACAAACGTTCGGAGGCACCTCTGCTTCGACAATCAGCTTGAAGGCCGCTCTATACTCAACGACCACGATAATTGAGATTCACTTTCGAGCGAGTCGAAAAACTTCAGGCTTGCGCCAGCACTACCAAACGCCTTCAAAATGTGCTGAGATGCAATGCATTCTGGATAATCATGTCCGCTCATGTTCTTGAACTTCAGCCGCCTGCCGCGCCTCCAACTCCGCTTTCTCGTCAGCCGTCAAGTCCGCACGAGCAGTATCCAGCCTCACCCATCCAGCCATAAGGACCAAAGCCGCGACAGCGCAAGCAAACTCCAACCAAAACGCGTTCTTCAGGCTCCGTCTCCTGCCCTTGTACGCCGTCTCCGAGACGACGATATCCGCGAACCCAAGCATGAATGCAATACCCAGCTGCAACAGACTATTGACAACCGCGCCGCCAAGCCCTTGTCTGTGTTTGGGCAGCGTCGTCGTGATGAAGATGTTGGTAATGTTGAAGGTCGTGTCTACAGCGACGGTCGCGCATATCATGGCCGGGAAGATCCAGGCCCAGTAGTTGCCGCCGAGCGGGACGAAGGCGTAGAGTAAGGGGGTTACCATCCAGGTTATGCCGGCTAGGACGACCATGATGGTGCCGGGGATGATGTGTAGTACGAAGCCGCCGACGGTGGCGATGATGCACCCGCCTAGGGCGAAGGGGGTGTACCATGCTACCATCTGCATTGGCGAGCCACCCATGAATTCTTCCATGCTATTAAGGGATTAGCAAGCTTTGGCGTACGAGGAATGTGAAGGACCTTACTAGAAAGTCGCGTAGAGCAGAAAAATACCCATGCTGCCGTAGCTGAGAAGCAGGGCGAGGATTAAAGGCTTCATATGCTTGACAGCGAAGAGATCAAAAGGCAGTAATGGCGCATCAGCAACCCAGCCTTCGACGTAAACAGCAGCAGCGAGCATCAAAACGCCAACGATCAGTGTGACGATAATATAGGGCGAAGCCCACCCGTTCTCCGCATGGGACGCGTCCGTAATAGCGAAGACGACGAGAATAAGTCCTCCGGATATGGTCGCCGTTCCCCACCAATCCATCTTAACCGCCATCGCACGCCTCTCGGCGATATCCGAGGGAATAGTCAGGTACGCAATGACAGTCGTGATAGCGATGAGTATGGTACCAATGTAGAAATACCAATGCCAAGTAGCATATTGGCCTGCTACACCCGCGAAGAAGATGCCGACGAAGAAGCCAAAGGGAGCCATGGCGCCATAGATGCAGAAGACCAGGTTCTTGCGCGGACCCGGTCGGTATATGCTACCGAAGAGCATCAAGCTGGCCGGCAAGAAGGCTGCTGGTCCGAGCCCTTGCAGTGCGCGGCAGAAGTCAAGCATGAGCTCGTTCTTCGCGAATCCGGCAATGAGAGACCATATGAGATACCAGACGCAGCCACCAACATATACCGGATATCCGCCGTACATATCCGCAAGACGACCCATTGGTAGCAGGAATGTCGATACCACGAGAGAGAAAGCGCTTGCTGGCCAGGTGGATGCCTCTTGTGGTATGTTGAGGTCTGCTGTTACAGTGGGCAGGATGACGTTGAAGCCGCTGACGAAGAACTCTGTGATCAATTGGGACATCACAACGGCGAAACAGAATCCGATTTCTGCCCAGAGTGATCGGAATTGGGGTGGTCTCTGTCGGCCTAGCCGCTCTAGCCTGGCTTCCTCTGACTCCTCTTCCATAGGCTCGATGTCGGTAAGTTCTTTCGATGATGGCATTCTGCTGGCACAATTCCCATCAGCCTATACTTGTCCGACTGACATCTCAACCACAGACTCACCTGTTATCCTGATCTACTGTGGAGGCAATGCCAGTTACAGGTTGTTCCACCTCCAGAGAGCCGGTCATGACTCAGTCTCGACAGTGTCGGTGCACAGGGGAAGGCACCGACTGTATGCAATAAAGGGAAAGTATACTGTCAAAGAGATCGGAAGAAACAATCGGAAGAAACAAACGAGCAGAGGTGGTTCAAGAACCCCAGGTGTTCTCCGGTAAGAACAGGAGCCGTCTACGGGATCTAAACGGCCTGAACTTGTAGAGAGTGGGGGAAATGGGTCGAGCCAGCTAAAGGAACGGGAAGGAGATAATGACTTATTCTAGAGGCCTTCGACCAGGTCGTTATCGAACCATTTTCAAGGCCATTACGGATTATAAAGCTTTCGAAGATGTTCATTGAATGCGATCGATTAACCATGCCCTTCTGAGCAAGTGGTTGCGACGGGTAATGGAATCATGACGACCCGGCGCTGGCTACGTCCTTAGCTGAGACCGCGGATGATTGGCCGCTTGGCAGACGCCCGGGCTGGGTAATGAGTGGATAGCGCAATAGTGCAGTAGCAGGAAATCTGCAGGTATTCCGAAGGTTTGGGAGCACCCTGCAAGAGGTGAGCCCATCGCCAGCGAGAGATCGGAACCTTGAGCCATGGTTCTATTGATATGGAGAATGCCGACATGCAAAGGGACGTCTCTGCTGAGAAAGGAAGCGCCTAGCGAGTCGCCGTCCCCTTGACAGATGTCGTGGCATGCTAGTCTAATTCCTATTTGGGGTTAACAACATCGCTCCTTGTGCAAACTCGATAGCATCGCAATTGTCTATTGACACATTCGTAGAAGTATAGAAGAATGCAATAGAGGTTGATGGGTAAAGGTATCCGTACCGTTCAAAGCCCATACCTAGCATATCTGTCACGACCTCTGCTGCAGCCGATGCTTCAACTTCTGTCTTCTCATGTATGCTTAGGTAATCCGCTAGCGTTGCGAGCAGTATATATTCTGCCTCTACCCTACCACCCTCTTTCTTTCTGTATCAGTAGGTGACTAATGTCACATCGAGGCTTCGCCTATGGCGTCTTGCTGAGGGTTGTTCGAGCTTGTCTCTCAAATGGACCTTCCTCCGTTCCCGGCCTCGTTGAAGAACGCGTCCGTTCTTCCTAATCATCTGCGTCGTCCATATTTCTTCTTTGGATCGTGGGTGTGGGATGGCCGCGACATACCTTTTTGACGAGAATTTTTCTTCTGAAGAGATTTTCATACCGCTCGTTTGGTCGATTCGAGAAGTACGATTTTCTCTCGACTCTTGCGCAGCATAGCTTCTATGGGCTATTGGACTCTGGCACTTGGACCGCTCGCTCACGGTACGTCCTTTGAACCCGGAACGAGATTTTCTGTGGATGGACTCATTGCGGCGCGGAGGCACGCTCTGGATTTTGCCCTTGGAGCTTGTAGTCTTTGTCTCCGTCTTTCCAATATGTGACTAGGTACCTTAGTGGCTATGTTCGTAGCTGATGTAATATCTCACGTCTGTTCGCCAGTACGGTATTTCTAGTTATAGTCGCATGCAAACTGCGGTTTTGTTATCTACATCCATATTTCACCTGGTTGGGCTTGGGTCACATTTCATCGATAGAATGTTACCATTCAATCAGATCTTTGGTAGCGCATACTTTTGACTCCGCTCTGATCCTGCTGTTATCCTGCCTACTCTGGATGTTAAATTGTTCCACTTCACATGACAGCTTGAGTGCTCAACACGATTGAGAGTATCAGGTCGTATATTCAGAAAGCAACTAAGCCCTAAAGTATCCCAACCTGTATACACGCAATTCCTCTAGTAGAGACGCTTTGGTGGAGACATGGAAGCCTTGATGGTGAGGCTTCCAACGTTCTGCCAGCCCTTCTTAAGAAGAGAGACGAGGTAGTTGATGGACAACATGATGTTGCCAATGAGCTCATCCTCAGTCATCTCAACGTTGCCAACGGCGACACCCATGCAGAGAACCTTCTTCAGCTGGAACTTGATGGTGGACTTGACCTCAGTGATCTTGGCGCTCAGGTCCTCGTTGTGGGAGACTGGGGTTGGGAACTTGCCGGCTATATGGATTGTCAGTACTGCGCCGTATGCGTGATTTGTTTCAGGAATTCTTACCCTTGGAGAGACCTGGACCAAGGAGACGTGGGATCTGCTTGATGAGGGTGTCGGAGGCGATGAAGGCATCGTACTTGCGAGCAAGCTTCTTGATGAGCTTCTTGTTCTTGTTGAGCTTCTTCAAGTCGTCGGAGGACATGGCATCAACACCGTGGTGCTTGGCACGGTCAATGTCGTGCTGGTCACCAAGGACACTGTTCCGTCCAGTCAGCCTTTCATCCCACTTTCAGATATCTCCTTTATGCGGAATCCGTACCAGATGCTCATGTTTGGGCGAGGAACGCGAGGAAGCTTGACGGTTCCGGAGAAACGCTTGTCACGCTGAGGGTCGTAGTTCTTCAGGCCGATCTGAAGCTCGACGGTCTCGAGGAAGTTGCGCTTCTTCTCATTCTGGGAGTACTCCAGGAGCTGCTGGACGTTCTGGCGAACCTGGGCGACCGTGATCTTGGATGCCATGGCGACGATCTTCCAGAGGATATATTTCCTTTGGTGTAAGTTCGCTAGATGTTAGTACGGAGAAGTCCAAATTCTGAGATAGCAGAGCCCTGAAGTGGATTTTCGAACAAGGTGGTACGTGCACTAAGCGAGAAGCCGCATTTTCCCCGACTGAGATCTTTCCGCTGCGGCCAGAACTCTTGGCATGAGTGCGACCATCACCACCGAGGTCGTCAGCTGTCGTCCTACCTGCAACAACTCGTCGCAATGGTGCTTCACTTCCCAGAGGATATGCGAACCTCTCATCTAATGATGTAATACCCTACATTGGACTGTCGAGCAATTGCACGGGCGCGTGACAAGGACACATGAGATCGCACCAGACGCTTCCTCAAGCGCGTCATGTGAAGACGTCCACCTGCAAAGATCACGAAAACCAGCGACTCAACTTTTCACAGCACCTGGCTGCACAGTCACTTAACGGATACATTTACGAATCCGAAACATTGTCTCTTCCAGCTCAAGGCGCGGTCGGTCTGCGAACACCCGGATGAAGTTCAAAACAATCCTGGTATACAACTAGGGACTCATCCACCAGGACCTTGGAGCTGCAAGTCCTTGAAGTTGTTGCTTTACAGTGGGTTGCACCTCTCGTTTCATGAAGAAATTCCTTTGCGCAATGTCATGCGTACAGCCTTCCGGACCTCCTGCGCCACGCCTTCTCTGGGACGCGGTGTGTACGTCTCTTCGTCAATGGGAATAAAACCATGCCTCGTGTATAAAGCCTTCGCCGCATTATTCACATCGTCAACTACCACTGTGAAGAGTGACATTCTGGCGCCCATAACACGACCTTGGTTTGTTGCGTGGTCCAACGCGGCCCTCAAAAGCGAGTCACCTACACCACGCCCTCGAACTTCGGGCGTGACAAAAGTGCCATTGAGATGATATGTGAACTCTTTGGGCGGTGTCTGTTCGACCTGTATGGTCGCCAGACTATCCTCGCGATCTCCTGCGCTGCCTGCCATCCTCTGCCACGGGTTAGTGCTCGCAGGCGGCAGAGGGGCGGCTGTTGCATCATCAGGCCCTAACAGTACGACCAACCCCAGCCATTCAGTCTCCAGGCAGTCTGCGATGTCGATATCAACGGTTTCTATGGGACTTCGAATTGCCACGAAAGTGGTGGCTTTGGGGTTGCTCAGACGCTTTCTGAAGAAGTCTCGCCCAAAGGAACTCTCTTCGTCATATGATGATGCAAAGGCTTCTGGATTGGTCCTGAGTGCTAGAAGGCGGAGATCCCGTGATCGACTGACTAGGCAGTCATGTACAGAATTCCTGGTACCTGCGTCAGGTAGGTGGGGAAGAGTGATTATTCGTATAGTACATGAAGCTTGCGCCATCATGCGTACACCGGTAAGTAGGTGACTGTCGTATTTATCTTCTGCTATATCGTCAGGTTTTTGTTTTTAGGTTGCGTTCTCCTTCAACTGTTTCCTAATGCCTCCACAGCTGAGTCACATCCATCCAGCCGGTAAAAGCTCGGATGTTCGTTATGGCAGATGACTCGTCCATCAGGGCGGCCTTCTTTGTCTGTTGTCTCGTCTGCCTGCACGAATGTACCGCCTCAGCGCACGCGTTTGCAGTCATGCTCTATTCTGTGTGTCGCACCAATCTAGGTGGCGATCTTGTGTCCGCATATATTTCTGAGCATGCCGCCATGGAAGGTCTATCACCGTGTCAGCTATGGAGTCCTCATCAAGCCGCGCAGACTCGGCACAAGCGAAGCAACAGCCAGAACACTACGATGGAGTGGCCGTCAGTGCGGGTATCTCATCTTTCGAAGATCTGGACGATCCCACGGTCTTAAAACACTCTATGCGAGCGCTAGCAAGCAGTACCGGCCGCAATTTCGTGCTAGATTTTGGTGATCAAGAGGCATGGGTGGCATTTGACCTGACTGTAGATGCTATCCAGTCTCTTCTTAAGACGGACAGGCCTGCTGCGCTCAATACACGGTGGATCAACATATGGTACCCTTACCACCACAGAGCGCTGCTAGAGCTTCTAGGGCAGACATATGACTTTTCCCCTCGCCTACTTGCCTTGATGTGTTCGGATCCTTACAGAAGGAAGTCGACATCTTTAAAGCGCCCTCGATCGAGCGTATCTTCCAGGAAGAAGACTCGACTACGTCGTTCCCACCCAGACCCGGAGAAAGAAGCTGGCTTCGAGCTGGAAGAAGTATCATCTTCGGCTTCCAACAATCCGGCTCGGACAGGCAATCTCTACGATATTGTAGAGGACGTGTGGCACTATACTTCAGTCGATCAGGGTCGCAACTATCTATGCCTAGGTTACAATTCGATCTATTACTTGGGACCTCTCAAGTCAGTGGGCACTGTGAAGTCACCACTTCCTGATTGCAAGAGGGTTTGGACATGGTTGTTGTTGCTAGCAGACAGTAAGTAAACAATCATCACATCACAATTCATAGCTAACAGTCACAGGAACGGTGATCACTATCAATGAGGATCCTTATCCACACAGTGAAAGCAGGCTCAACCATGTGGAAGACATGATACTTCGTGACACGCGGCGCAACTTGATCAACGTATTTCGGTCTCTCTCACATGTCGACGAAGATCATTCCTTGGGCCCGCTCTCATTGCTGCCCATCCGAAGACGCCTTGGACAAACGGACGAAGAGACTGCCCATCGAGCATCCGATGCCCCCGGCCTGCTCTTCTATTATCTCTTCGAAAACTGGTTCAACAGCTATTCCCTGATCACCCGCCAAGACAGCCGTTATGGTACTGAACTGGAGCAGGTCGTGAGTTCACACAGCTAAACCCATGTATAATTGTCGCTTGGCTAATGGGAGATAGCGCAAAGAGATGTTTGACAGACCACAGCTCTGTCACATAGACCAGCTAGACCGGATCGGAAACCAGCTTGGCGCCCTCAAGCGACACTATGAGAGCCATCTGCGCATCATCGACCGTGTTCTTGAGCCTCAAAAGGCATCCAATGCTTCTCTTGCAAACTCTCGAATCGCAAGCAAGGCTAGTAAGGAATCCTTCGACTCGGATGGAGCACCCAAAGTACCGGAGTCTGAAAGCCTGCTTGGTGTGTCCCTCAGTTCAGCTGCTAGGGTACGCTTTGAGCGTCTCAAGGACATTATCAATCTGTATTCGCTCAGTGAGGTGAAAGACTACCTGCATGAAAAGGACAGCCTTGTACAAATGGTAAGCCCATTGCTGTTGATATAATAGTAATCCTGCTAACCTCGGCACAGAACTTCCAGCTCATCTCAATAAGAACGTCCAATTTCTCGGAGCGATTGACAGGAGTTGCGCTCCTCATCAGCAAAGTCACCGTCCTCTTTTTGCCTGTCAGTTTCATGTCGGCATACTTCAGCACCTCGCTCAAGGATACTGAGTACACTGTCAGCACCTACTGGATCACTTTTACAATCGTCTTTGCCCTGTCATGCATTGTTCTTGTGCTGTTCGGACTAGTGAGCGGAACCATGGAGTCGAAATACTACATTCAGCCGGTGAAGAATCTGTTCAATCACTTGTGTCAGAGGCGGAAACATTCTGACACAGCTGTTGAGGACGATGCTTAATTTGGGTTATTTTCTTGCATTGCGAGGAGGCGCGAGTGCATCGGGCGCATAACAATTTGCATTTGGTAGAAGAGGAGATGCTTGCTTTCTTGCTTGTACACTAAACAGAATATGTAACACAATAGATACTGTCCTTCAACACGCTCTCAATTCCCTTCGCGGCTACGCCCAGCCCTCTCTTTCCTCCACTGATCCAACGCCTTCTCCCAATCACCCTCCACACCCTCACATCTCTCACTGACCAAGCCCCAAGTCCTCGCTCTTATGATACCCTCCACCATCCTCTCATTTCTTACCAACCCCGCCAGCGCCTCCGTCCTCGCTTCCCGGGGGAAATATCTCCCACTATACGGATCCAGCCTTTCATCCACCACCCTCTCCCGCGCCCGCACATCCTCCACTTCCCTCAGCACATGTTCCGGATCATCCGGGTCCGGGCTGGTAGCGACGCCCGCGCAGTAGTTCAGCACGTCTGATCGTGTCTGCCATGACGGGAACAGGACCTGGTCTCTCCACGATTCACACGCGGCCTGGTCGATGCGCCGGCGGCCTGCAGGCCGGGGTTGTGGTTTTGCTGTCGAGGAAGGATCGAAGCCCTGTACACCGGGTGCGAGCAAGGCGTTCAGGTTCTGGGAAATGGTGTCGTCGATGCCGTGGCGGGAGATCCGGAGGAAGTCTGCGCTGTGTCAGAGGTGAGCAGAGATGGCGGATAGGAGAGGTTGAGAGCTTACCACGCAGAGCGGTTTGGTTGAAGCAGAAGGAGGGCTTGAGGCGTGGAGATGGGGCTGCTTCTGATTCTGCCATTTTCGGAGCACTGGGAGGTGGTGGCACTTGAGATGGAGGCGGCGAAGACGGAGAGTCTTCAGATTTGCGCCAGAGCCAGTTCGCCAGGTTTGCGTATCTTTCTCTATTTATGGGTCTCTTTTGAAGAACGTTGTAGTGTATAGCTGTTATAGAAAGTACATATAGTATGCTTGTTGTATTGTGGTGCTGTCTTTGATGAGCGCATGAGAGTCTCCCGACATGTGGGACGGGAGCTGGCCTCGGCTGGAACGTCATCGTCATTGACCCGCGCGTGTCGCGCGTCAACTCTACGCGCTTCTAATTAATGGCCCTCATCAGGCAGTAGCTCGACAATTTACCACCCTTCTCCGCCATTATATTGAATGCTGAGCCGTGTCAGATACTGTTATGAGATGCTATTTGCGATACTCTAATCGTTCATTATCAAAATCTACCGCGAAGCAAACCTTTCCAGCAAGTCTCGCTAGTATCTGGACTCCCTCTGTTCCTGTACTTGGAGCGTTCCGCCGGCATATAAACATACATTGCTTGGGTTCGACCAGGTTGCTAATAGACATGGCGCCCAAGCAGGCTACCCTCGGGTACGTGAAACCGTCTCAACAAACTATAGGGTGCGCTCTTAGTTGGCCGGACTTTCTCCTGCTTCACCTCAGCATGTGACATACTGACCGAGCCTAGGAAGTTCTTTGGCAACCCCAATGGCAACAAAGCGCCACCTAAGCAGTCGAAACTGTCCTTCTCCACTAAGCCACAGGACAAGGTCAAGGGAGAGAAAGAAGAGAAGGAGACTGTAAAGGCCGAGTCGAACGAGGAGGCTGCGGTCAAGTCAGAAGAGAACGGCAACCAGGGGTCGGAGATCAAGGAGGAGCCGAAAGCATCTCAAGAGGAGGAGGTTAAAACTGAAGAAGATGAAGAAGTCCAAGACGTCAAGCCAGGCAAAGCGTCGGGCAAGAGGGTCAGCTTTGCTCCATCTGAATCGCCGGAGTCCAAGAAGCGTACTGTGGAGGAGGAGGACGGTACTGCATCTGAGGAGGAGCCACCAACTAAGAAGCAGAGAAAGAGTCTCGCGGCTAGGGCACCGACACCGAAGAAGGTTCCGAAGAGCGAACCCCTGGACGAGGAAAGCTCGCCTGCGCCTAAGAAGCCATCAAAGAAGGCAGCTCCAAAACCACCAGCTCCTACGATTGTCCAGCAGGACGATGATGTCGAGATGAGGAACGCATCAGAAAGCGACCCGCAATCAGAGGCCGAAGATGTCGAAGACTCAGAGGACGAGAAACCAGAACAAGCTGCGAAGGCCCGTGAGAAGGTTCAGAGCACTCTCAAATCGAATACCAAGGACCCTTATCCGGACTGGAAAGCCGGCGACCCTGTACCCTACGCTGCCCTTTGCACTACGTTTTCAAAGATTGAGATGACAACCAAGCGATTGGAGATTCTGGCTCATTGCTCATTGTTTTTACGCCAAGTACTACGGCTCACGCCCCAAGATCTTCTGCCCACTATCTTACTCATGATTGGCAAGCTCGCTGCTGAGTATGCTGGGATTGAGCTGGGTATTGGAGAGTCACTGATCATGAAGGCTATTGGAGAGACCACTGGCCGTAGCCTTCAGATCATCAAAGCCGATCAAAAGGAAATTGGTGATCTAGGTCTCGTCGCCGCAAAGAGCAGGTCAAATCAGCCAACAATGTTCAAGCCGAAGCCGTTGACTGTGCGAGGTGTGCATGAGGGTCTCATGGCGATCGCCACTACGGAAGGCCAAGGCGCTCAAGGCCGCAAAGTCGCAGGCATCAAGAAGCTTCTCTCAGCAGCAGACACTGACCTTTCAAACAAGGGCGGAGTTGACATCACAAAGGACAAGGGAGGCCCTAGTGAAGCCAAGTTTATCGTGCGAACACTTGAGGGGAAGATGCGACTGGGTTTGGCAGACAAGACCGTGCTGCCTGCGTTAGCCCAAGCTATGGTATTCCACGAGGCCGGAGGCAAGGTACCCAGCACGGATCAGTTGGCCAAGGGAGAGAGCATCCTCAAAGCCGTGTACAAGTATATTTCACTCTATGTCCGCTCATGGCAACCTCACTAACCTGTTATAGTGAGCTTCCAACATACGAAGTAATCATTCCAGCACTTCTCAAGGACGGCGTCTCCCATCTTCGGGAGAATTGCAAGCTGCAACCTGGCGTCCCACTCAAGCCTATGTTGGCCAAGCCCACCAAATCCATCACGGAGGTTCTCGATCGCTTCGAAGGCAAGGACTTCACCTGCGAGTACAAGTACGACGGCGAGCGTGCTCAAATACACTACGTCTCACACGATGCGAAACAAGACTTTGCGACTGCCACGCCCTCAGCTGGTAAGAGTGACAGGGGCATCTCCAACATCTTCTCCAGAAACTCCGAAGACTTGTCCAAGAAGTATCCCGATATTCTGGCGAAATTGCCCACTTGGGTCAAGGAGAGTACCAAAAGCTTCGTACTTGACTGCGAGACGGTGGCTTGGGATGTACAGGAGAAGAAGGTGCTGCCGTTCCAGCAGCTGATGACGCGGAAGAGGAAGGACGTCAAGGTCGAAGATGTGAAGGTCAAAGTCTGCGTCTTTGCGTTTGATGTCCTGTACCTTAACGGCGAGGTGAGCTACTTCAGTTATTCCTTCCCTGTTGACTACTAACAATCGCAGCCTCTTGTGAACAAGTCCTTACGCGAGCGCCGTGCCGCCATGTACGAAGCCTTCACCGAAGTCGAAGGCGAGTTCGCGTTCGCAAAGTACGGCAACACTAATGAGCTGGACGAGATCCAACACCTTCTCGAAGACTCCATCAAAGCGTCCTGCGAAGGGCTTATGGTCAAAATGTTGGATGGCGTAGAGTCTCACTACGAGCCATCTAGGCGCTCACAGAACTGGCTCAAGGTCAAGAAAGACTATCTGGCTGGCGCAGGCGACAGTCTGGATCTTGTCGTCCTTGGTGCCTATTTCGGAAGGGGCAAGCGCACGTCTGTATACGGAGCCTTCTTGCTCGCATGTTACAACCCGAATACGGAAAACTACGAGACGGTGTGCAACATTGGCACCGGTTTCTCAGAGGCCATGCTCGAGAGCCTCCACAAGGCGCTTAGCCCACTTGTCATCGAGCGTCCCAAGCCGTTCTACAGTCACAGCGCGGGCAACAAGGACCAGCCGGATGTGTGGTTCGAGCCGAGATTCGTGTGGGAGGTCAAGACGGCTGATCTCACGTTGAGCCCGAGATACAGGGCAGCCATTGACGACGTTAACGATCCGAGTGGTAGAGGTGTCAGTCTACGTTTCCCACGCTTTATTAGGGAAAGAGACGATAAGAAACCGGATGGGGCTACGACGAGTAGGCAGATCTCTGAGATGTACCGTAAGCAGGATAGTGTGGGGAAGAGCAAGGGACCGTCTGTGGATGATGATTTCGAGTACTGAACGAATGTGGAGGCGTCTTGGGGGTACGAATATGGCTAACATGAGCATATTGAGTCCATACTTGCTCGTGCAGAGTGCATGTAGCTTAGGGGCGTATGCGCCGTTGCATCTACGATATCTGGCTGTAGCCACAGAAGCTAGCTATACTATGACATACTACGTGTATGCTATGAGACTATAAGGTACTCGCTGTACACTCTGTATCTTGCCCCTGTAGGACTGAGTTGATATAGCGGTCGGGCAAGCCAAGTAACTAGTAGTTCGTACCGCGACGGCAAAATGGACGTGAAGACCAATCATCCGTCTGCTCTCTCAAGGCCGCGGGTGGCGAATGAACGAAGTGTCTGTCCTAGTTAGGTAGTGCTTCATACAAGCCATCTCTTACTGGTCTCTTACTGGCAGCAAAGGGCACCTGCATCTGCATCTTTCCCGACGACCGCCTTGGCATTTGGCACGTCCAAGCCTAAATGGCCCGTTCAGCGCAACCCCGCGCCACCGAGTCATTGTTGAAGTCCTTCTTCCGATACCCTATCACTCCCACTCTTATTTAGTTGTCTTGGACTCAACGGCCGTGCAGACTCCAATCCGATTGTTTTGGCTGTCGCCGACTTCCAATGCCTCTCAGATCGACTTTATAACGTTGTTTAAACCGTTCCCGGACCCGACAGACAGTGGAAGCGCAGCATTGCGATGCGCGCGCGATTACCGCGACCGCTCTTAGCGTTATAGACGGACGATTACACGAGAAGCCTCAGAAAAAAGAGAAAGGAAAAGAAATAGAGAGACCTTTGTTCTGCTCTTAGAGATACAGTAGAGGAAACACTGCATAGAAAGCAATGGAGGAGACCGGGGACCCCTACACCTGGAAGGGTCTGACAGGATGGAAGAGCTATCGCATGTTACGACCCGGCAGAGGGATGTACTACGACGTGAAGAGGAGGCTACCATGGTACTGGAGTGACATCAAGGATGGTTTCACATACCGCACGTTTGCCGCGACGGTGCGAATGTATTTCGTAAAGTCAGTATATACTACGCCATCCTATGCGCTGCTCGTGCGCCATACTCATACATGGCAGTCTTCTCCCCGCACTTGCGTTCCAGCTCGATATGAGCAGGAACACCAATGGCTACTTTGGCATCAATGAGGCGCTGTTTGCGTCTGCCTTGGCTGCTGTCGTCTTCAGTACGCTGGGCGCTCAGCCGCTTACTATCGTTGGTATCACGGGTCTCATCTCGTTGTTCAATTACACCATATACCACATCGCTGAAAAGCAGCATATCGCGGATTTGTATCCGGAGTTTATCGCCTGGGTGTCCATCTGGGCGGCCATCACACATTGGATTGCTTCGTTCGGCAATCTGTGCGATTACATGCGCTTCATCACCGATTTTTCGAGTAACGCCTTCGGCATGTATGTCGGCATTATCTATATGAGTAAGCTTCAGCAGGTGGCTTTCGATGCGGACTTGCGCTGACGTCTGCCGTAGTCAAAGGTGTCGAGGAAACGATCGACCAGTTTAACTCGAGTACAGCCACTGCGGGCTTCATGAGCGTCGTTGTTGCTCTTTGCTACTGGGCGACAGTATATGCGCTTGAGATGTTGCCGGTCACTATCATATTCACGCCGACCATTCGCAAACTTCTAGCGGACTACGCGTATCCGGTAAGTCGGCGTTAGAATCGCTCTGTTCTCCCCATACTAACACAATCCAAGATTGCCACCATCTTCTGGACTGGGTTTGTCCACATCAATGGTCCATTGAAGAGGGCAAACATCCTAAATCTACCTGTTACTCGAGCCTTCTACCCAACCGAGCCCCGCGGCTGGCTCGTCCACTTCTGGACTCTCCCCGTCAAATGGGTCTTCGTTGCCCTCCCCATCGGCATCCTAATGACCCTCCTCTTCTACTACGACCACAACGTCAGCAGTCTAACCGCGCAAGCCAAACACTTCCCCCTCAAAAAGCCCGCCGGCTTCCACTGGGACTTCTTCCTGCTAGGCTGCACCTCCTTCATCGCCGGCATCCTGGGCCTTCCCCTCCCGAACGGCCTAGTGCCCCAAGCACCAGTCCACACGGACTCCCTGACCGAGTACAAGGATAAGCTAAACATCACGCACGAAGACGACCACGGCGAAAGCGTGGAGCGGAGACGCAAAGACATCGTCGCCGAATACGTCGTCGAGCAGCGCCTGAGCCACTTCATCATGGGCCTCGGCATCATCGGCACCATGACCGGGCCCCTCCTCGTCGTGCTGCACACGATGCCCCGCTGCCTCTTCGCCGGCGTCTTCTTCGTCGTCGGCTGGGGCTCCATCGAGGGCAACGGGATCACGAAGAAGATCCTGTTCCTGTGCAGCGAGAAGCGGTTTGTCGACCCTTCCGAGCCGCTCCTCGGTGTGCAGAAGAAGAAAATCATCCTCTTCATCAGCCTGCAGATCCTGGGCGTGGGCTTCAGCGTCGCCATCTCGCAGACCATCGGCGCGATAGGCTTTCCCGTCATCATCATCGCGCTCATCCCGCTCAGATGGGTTCTCATGCCCCGCATGTTCACGAGACGCGAGTTGGCGGCTATGGATGCCTTGACCGCGGATGCGGACGTCGTGCTGGCGAGCTTGGGCGGGAAGCCGGAGATGCCGGAGGTCAGGCTTGAGAGGGAGAGGGGCGGCCTTCGAGATGTGGACGGTGAGGAGGCGGCGGGGAGTAGTAGTGGCGTGAGTGAGGAGGGCAAGGAGGAGCTGAGGAAGAGGGACGTGGAGGGGGATAATGAGGGCCAGAGGATTGCGAAAAGGGGTGATAGGGACTTGTACACGCGTGCATAGTGAAGACGGTTCTGGTTGGCCGGAGAAAACTATATATCTCAGTCCATAATATACGGCCAAGATCATTGTTTCTGTTCTTAGCTTCTGATCTGGTAAAATGCAGGCGCATACTGCAGAAGCCACCCTTTCTCGATCTTGGTGACATCCCTGATGAAGGTCTTCTCTCCCGTCTCCATGACTTCGTGAAAGACAACCCAGTCCGCTTTCCGATTCTGGTCGCAATGTCAGTACAGGGTATTCGGCACAACGTCTCAAGGTCCAAAGCACTCACAAACATCAACGAGCTCGGATGCGCATGTAAAGTCGTGCCACCATCGACGGTCCTGAACGTCCCATCCGGCTGCATCCTAGCCGCATGGGCAAAATACCCCGTCGTCAAACACCGCCGTATCTGCTCCGACTTATCCATACCTCCCACCCTTACCACGTCCCTACCCGCCAGCCCCTGTCCCAGGCTCTCCCCAACATCGATGCCAAACCTTTCCAAATACCGCTTAAGCTGATTCCTGACACTAACCGCCCTCGTCAGACTCTTGAAGTTCAAATGATTATTCTGAGACCAGGCAGCGTCCTTCTTGCCCTTGGTGACAAACGCCTGGTACACATTCAACAGCGTCAAATGGTCGCCCTCATCGACCGCAAATTTCCACCGCGAGCTCTCCACCGCTTTCTGACCGCCCTCGTGCGCCACCCACACCGCGCCCTGCAGCGTCGTCATCGCGGCGATGCTGAGCATCTCGCTCAGGCAGCCGAAGTCGGGCGCCGACAGCAGCACTTTCGCCATCATGGGCTCGACCGCTAGCTCCGCCATGCGCACGCCGAGGGGTTTGGTCAGCCGCGCGTAGTCGTCTAGGGCGCCGAGCGAGTATAGCATTTCCAGCGCGCGGACGATGAGGTTCGAGGGCGGTGGGGTCAGGTAGTCGAAGCGGGCGATGTTGTCGATGCCTAGACATTTCAGCTGCAGGATCACGGGCGCGAGGTTGCTTCTTTGGATCTCGGGGACGGAGGCTTCGGCGAGAGATTCGTAGGCCGGCTCGGTGTAGAGGCGGTAGCATTTGCCGGGCTTGGTGCGGCCGGCTCGGCCTGCTCTTTGCGTGGCGGCGGCTTTGGAGATGGGTGTGGCGGTTAGTGTTTCTATGCCTGTCGAAGGGTTGTAGGCGCGCAGTTTGACGAAGCCGGAGTCGATCACGTAGACGATCCCGTTGATGGTTACGGAGGCTTCGGCGATGTTGGTCGATACGATCACTTTGCGTGTGTCCTCTGGTGCCTGCTCGAAGACGTACATTTGCTGCTCGGTCGAGAGGCCGGCGTAGAGCGGAAGTGGTAAGATTGCTTGTGACCCGGACGGTAAGGAAGGCATTCGATCTGCGATCATGGATATGCAGGTGTCGATTTCTTCGCGGCCGGTCAGGAAGATCAAAATATCACCTTCGGCTTCTTGGGTGTGGATGTCAAATACAGTCTGGACTGCTCTTTCGACGTAGTCTTCGGCGGGAGAGGTCAGATAGTGGATGTCCACAGGGAACATTCTGCCCTCCAGGCTGACTATGCGTCCAACGCTGCCTCCGAGCTCTGGATCCGCGTCGCCGTGGTTTTCGCTGCCCCCTCCCACTTCATCACCAGCAAAGAAGCGAAGAAAGTCCTCGGCCTGGAGCGTCGCGCTACTCACTACGATTCGTAGGTCTTTCCGCCGCTTGCGAATTTTCTTGAGGACGCCCAAAAGGACGTCGGAGCTGAGCGAACGCTCATGCGCTTCATCCACCATGATCACGGAGTATCTCGATAACAGTGGATCTACGAGAGCTTCTCGTAGAAGTAGTCCATCCGTGAGAAACTTGATACGAGTCGTAGCGGATGTGACGTCCTCAAAGCGTATTGAGTAGCCAACCTATGCTCCGTTAGACACATGGACGAATTGCAATGTAGGGGTCAATGGCTTACTTCTTGTCCAAGGTTACACCTCATCTCTTCAGCGACTCTCGCAGCAACCGTGGTAGCAGCAACCCGGCGAGGCTAGGAAGGACCTGTGAGTAGCTGCGTCACCAGAGGACATTGCCCGTATGCTTGCCACTCACCTACCTGCGTAACTGCAATAAGCTTGCCATCGTTGCACCACCCTCCCTTCTCAAGAAATTGGGGGATCTGTGTCGTCTTGCCGCTTCCTGTCTGCCCTACTACTATCACAACGGGAAATGTGTCGATCAGGTAGAGGAGACTCTCGCGGTGCCGGGCGATAGGGAGAAGCGCTGATGGTTTGTGTAGAGCAGGAATGAAGTTCGAGGAAAGATCGAAGTCTGCCATAGTGCTCCCTGAAGTGTTAGACTCTCTATCGGGTCGCTCAATATCCCCCCCAACGACTTTCGTATTCTGGAAGAGTGTGATTGTATGACGGTCAGCGTCTTGATCCTTCAGTCTCCGACCATGTTCACGCTACGCTATCGCATCTCATGACTATGCCTTTCGCTGCGAGTGAGAGATAGAATTATAATCGTTTCATTCATATACCAGGATGTCAAACACGTTCGAAGGTCGTTAGATCGAAGACAGTATGTACAGCGGTGATCGGGTCTGTTATCGATAAGATAAGATTCAGAATTTCTGGATGGCTCAAGCCCCAGAAAGTTTCAGCGGCAGAAGCTGCCTTCTATAGATAACTCCTACTTCTCATACCACATTCAAAACATAATGGCACCCTCTCCAAAACGACGCAGGCTGTCAGCCGAGTCTGCAACGAGCCCTGTCAGCGTACCAACCGAAAATGCTGCTGCTTCAGCCACGCCATCGAAGACAGAGAAGGCAGATGCGACCTCCCAGCGCCGCTCTCTATTCGTCCGTTCCCTAGCACCAACCACCACGACCGAGTCCCTGACGGAGATCTTCTCCGAATCGTACCCGATCAAGCATGCGATGGCTGTATTGGACCGCGAGACGAAGCAATGCAAGGGTTACGGTTTCGTGACATTTGCCGATGCCGAGGATGCTCAGCGCGCAAAGGAGGAGTTCAATGGCTTCACCGTCGACGGTCGTAAGCTACGGATTGAGGTCGCGGAGCCTCGCCACAGAGACAAGGAGACCGCTGTTGCTGCTGGTGCTGCGCAGGCGGCAAAGGAGCGCAAGGAAAAGGAGATGGCGGACAGGCAGCCGCCAAAACTGATTGTGCGCAACTTGCCGTGGTCTGTCAAGAAGCCGGAGGATCTGAGCAAGCTCTTTTTGAGCTACGGAAAGGTCAAATATGTCACTCTTCCCAAGGGTAAGAATGGCATGTTGGCAGGTTTTGGATTTGTGACTTTGAGAGGCAGGAAGAATGCTGAGAAGGCTATTGAGGGAGTCAACGGGAAGGAGATCGATGGTAGGCAGCTGGCGGTTGATTTCGCTGTCGAGAAGGAGGTTTGGCAGAAGCAGAACGAAGATGCGGCAGATGAGGATGCGGATCAGGACAAGACAGACGCAGATATGGAGGTCGATAGCGTGGATGGAGGCGTTGGCCTCGTTGAAGACGATGATGAAGATGAGGATGAGGATGATGAGGAGGACGACGAGGATGGTGACGAGGACATGGAGGATGAGGACGAGGACGAAGAGGATGAGAGTCACCAGCACAGGGAAGAGGACAGATCGGCCACTCTCTTCGTTCGAAACGTGCCATTCACATGCTCAGACGAGGATCTCGAGGACCACTTTACCCAGTTCGGCTCTGTCCGCTACGCAAGAATAGTAGTAGACCGCGAGACTGAACGGCCAAAGGGTACTGGATTTGTTGCATTCTACAGTGCAGACGACGCTCTGGAGTGCCTGAAGGGCGCACCAAGATACCAGGCTCCAAGGCCATTTGACAAAGAGAACAGAGGTGCAACTAACGGACCCTCCATTCTTCAAGACGAGAATATGGATCCCTCAGGCCGGTACACCATGGACGGACGTGTGCTCCAAGTTTCTCAGGCTGTTGACAAATCACAAGCTACTCGCTTCACGCAGGAGGGTGTCGCATACCGTAACCACAGAGATAACGACAAGAGACGACTTTACCTACTGTCAGAGGGTACTATCCCATCCAATTCAGCTCTCTACGCCAAGCTCTCTCCATCTGAGATCACTATGCGCGAAGCCAGTGTGAAGCAGCGGAAGACACTTATCGAGAGCAATCCATCGTTGCATATGAGTCTGACGCGGTTATCCGTGCGCAACATCCCTCGCAGCATTGGCTCGAAAGAGCTGAAGGAGCTCGCTAGGAAGGCCGTGGTCGGTTTCGCCACAGAAGTGAAGGAGGGCAAGCGTCAACCATTGTCCAAGGAAGAGCTCGCTCGTGGTGGGGAGGAGATGCGGCAAGCCGAGAAAGAGCGCAGGGCCAAGGCCAAGGGTGTTGTGAAACAAGCAAAGATTGTGTTCGAGGGTCGGGAAGGTAGCAAGGTCAACGAGAAGACCGGAGCAGGTCGCAGCAGAGGTTACGGTTTCATTGAGTACTATACTCACCGTTCGGCTCTGATGGGATTGAGATGGCTGAACGGTCATGCGGTTGACTACGAGACTTTGGAGAAGGAAGGCAAGGGCAAGAAGCATTCGAAGGAAGTGATGCAGGAGAGGAAGAAGAGACTCATTGTGGAGTTCGCTATTGAGAACGCACAGGTTGTGCAACGGAGACGCGAGAGGGAGGTCAAGATCAAAGAGAGGGGTTCTGGCGATGCGAATGAGGACAAGGAGACTGGTGCTACGGAACGGAGCAACTTCCGTGGGCCAAAGGGCAAGTTCCAGAAGGGTGGCAAACCTGATGGCGCAGACCGAAAGCGCAAGAGAGGAAACGATGAGGAGTCTACCCAGGCTGCTGAATCCAGCAACCCGGCAGATGAGAAGTTGGCCAAGAGAGGGAGGATCATTCAAAGAAAGCGGATGATGAGGCGCGCTCGCAAGAGTGGTGGCAAGTAATGAGCGCTCGAGCATCAGGTTACTCATCGCACAGCATTAGCTACTAATCTGAACCTATCACTGCGTTGATGTTCCACCTCCACATTTCCTACTCAGCTTCCACGTGTAGTATTGTATTACGTCTTCCACTGTGTAACCTATCCGATTCTTGCTTCCTGGTTTCGATCTTGTCACATACCATGCCGCCGCTAATCAAGCACTCGCACGTACAGCAGCTGGAGGGGACTCCGATATACACCAGCTAACCCAGGATCGTAAAGGAGCACTGCTTTAGCAGTGGTATAGCGACGCTGACACAATGATGGCAGACTCATAGGAGCTTTCTCCGCCATGTTCACTGTTGCCGTGGTATGAGCTACCTAGGTAACATCCCCACGCACCTATCATAAACATACGCCTGCCTACGCCGCAGGAAATGGATGGAAGCACAAGACGTCGAAAGTTCCGCAACAAAGCTCCTTTAATCCGCCCATTGGCTGGCGACGAATCTGATCTATCAACCATCACTCGAATGACAGCATGCGAGCACCCGCTTAGGCGGACTCCCGCACATGCATGAGAGGCGTTTCCCGGGCTTCTATACAGCGCCACTCTCGGGTTCGTCGCACGAGCTAGATTGCATGACAGGCGTCACCTCGTTCCGTTGAACCAAGCTTGCAGCTCGCACTTGCAGCTGTCCAGTTGCCCTTCGATTGAGTTTTCAGACAGCTGAGGCAACCCGGTTAGCGATCTGCTCGAGGCCGATCTTGACTAGGATGGGGCTGACTGTGCGACACGCGGTTGCGCGCACTTTGACGGTTGACTGGATAGGGCGGAAGCTCTGGTTCGAGAGCTTGTCACGGTTATGGGAGCAAGAGAGGGCAGGGTCTGGTTTCCCTAAGTTATTGGAAGGAAACGCTAATCCCTACGTACGTTCGCGCGCCATGCGAGTGTTGAGTGGTTCGCAGATTTGGGTGCTGGTGCCTTTGCGGCTACACAGAGTAGTGGTTCGCATACGGTAGTGCTGCGACCCAGGGCTCCTGTCACTCTGCTTTCTGCATTGGATCCATGGAGAAGGTGCAATGCCCACCAATAGATCAAGATTGAGCGCTCGAGCACGGCCTTTGATCCATCCATCTTGCAGAAATGTAATGTGGAGACGCAGCTCCCAGAGTTCTGCAGCAGAGAGCAGAGCCTCGATTTGAACTGTGGAGGAGGAAAGGATAAAGAAGACGTGAGACGCCACCCAGATACTCGAAAATACTCGAGTCTTCCATGAGGATCAATGGACAGCAGCTTTGATGGTGTCATAATTCGAAAAGGGATTCAGCGGTAACATACGTTTACGATCCATCATAAATGATTCTGCTCGACGACCTTCTGACTTCCCGCCTTGTCATTGATCACACGGCCTGTCGAGTCTCCTTTTGAAGCACCCAACTGCCGCGCTCTCTCGCCGTGTCCTACACAACTCACCGCCCTACCCACTAACTTACAAACCTCGGTATCCATCCTGCCCGTTCGTCACTCCCCTATCCCGCTTAGCGAACAGGGCTAACCATGCCGCCACAGAAAAACAGACCATCAACCCTAACTGTTACCCTTCTGTCCAAACCAATATTAAGCAGGTACTTCAGGCACGATGTGCGACTGGGAGGCCATCCACTTCAAATGCGGCCATTCCATGCGTCGCCTATTCCGCTATTGCCACTTCGCCCGCAACGATATCAACCACCAATGCATGGGTCCCTGGGCCCTGAAGCGTGAGTGGAATAATCCCTATGCGCTCTGCGATCGGTGTTATGAGCGCATTCGCGAGCAGGAGGCGCAGCAGGCGCAGAACTCGTCACAGCAACGGACGGGGGCGAGAGGTTGAAAGTTATACATAGCAGCGGAGTATTAGCATGCTGCTTTTTTGTTATGTCTCAGCACCTTTTGGTGAGCTGGGTGGGTGAGATTTCTAGCGTTTGGGCGTTCGGTCTTTTCGATTGTACTGAGGTCTGCGTTTGATGCTGTTGGTCTCGATTCCCGTTCTCAAGCATCTGTCGGGATTTCTGTTTTCCACCTTATCGCTCACAATTAGCCGAGAGCACCAGCCAGCTGCGCGCCTCGAGCCGAGTAAGGTAGCAAACTGGAACGGTAGATAGGCATATTGGCATTTTGTATATCGTATCGTCACTGCCTGCTACAAATTGGTAGCTCCCTCCACCTTGCCCTTGATATTATACCGCTTGCTGAAAAACGTGTACCAATCGTTGAGCACCTTCTTGTGCTCGTCCGACAAGTCTTCCCAGTCCGGACGGCACTCCTCAGGCTTCAGCGACGACTGCGCCAGCGCACGAGAGGCGTCCTTGCCCGCGAATACTGGACCAAGATCAGCCAATGATGACTCTTTGTACACGTAGCCGGCCAAAAAGAAAGGTAGGTAAATCTTACCAGAATATGATGCGCCTGGTGCGTACGCCTTATTGCCCGTTACGTCGAAGACTGTGCCCTATGCGCTGTCAACGCCTCGATCTCATCCCCACAAGCGAGACGTGTACACCTACCTTGATCGCGACATATGTCGGGTAGCCCTCGTGTGTGCCTAAGGCGGTCAGTCAACGGGACCCGAAATGCGTGTTACGCAGCTAGACTTCAGTTACCATCGCATTTGCTCAGATACTCGAGGCTGATCGGGTCATCCTTGGGCGGATCAAGCTGGACCGGGGTCTTGGGCTCGAACGGCATTGTGAATCGCGAACCGACTTATTTGCTACTGCGGAAGGCTCTGTAGAGGGCTCAAAGTCCTGACTTATCTCCCGAAGCAGCTAGATGATAGATCAGAAGTCAGACTAGGCGCGTGGTTGCGGCGCAGGGTAATCGCTGAGGTACAGTGGTGTTGTACACCGACGTTGACGCAAGTCTTGGCAAGAGTTGCGGGTTGCGGGTTGCGGGTTGCGGTTGCGGTGCGGTGCGGTGCGGTGCGGTGCGGTGCGGTCCAGTGCATTTGCCGGGCCGCTCGAACGGCTCGTGGATGGCTGCAGCAGCACACCTTACTGTAGAAAGAGTCCTATAATGCTTCACACGTACGTGGATGCATATGCATATGCATGCGGACTCGAACGTGCACTTTTTGCCACGTCGTACAATACCCGAGGACCTGTACAGCATTGCCCGTACTGCGAATGGCTTGCATTACACGAGCCGAGCCGCAATGTACGAAGAGCTGTGGTGACCTGAACGGCAGGCCGCATACAGACAGCTGCCTGAGCGGGCCAAGTGACAGCGTTGACTTGGTATTACGTTCGCGGCGGAGATGCCTGTATGGGAACACTGTCTACTGTCTACCGTTATATATACACATCCTCACCCCCATCTAGCCGCCAAACGCGTCTACAGCACGCCTCAAGGCTTAACAGGCGTATTAACCATCAGCGTAACGAGCGAGTGCACGACCTCAGCAGCTGCAAGCAGAGTGGTCTCGCCCGGGTTGTCATAGATCGGTGCGACCTCAACTGTTCAGAAAACGCCATCAGTAACCGAAAAAGTTTGCTACACAAGGCAAAGGGAGACCAGGGTATATCATCGGCGAACTTACCGACGTCCGCGCCAATCACCTCGAGGCCGTCCAAGGCGTCGAGAATCGAGAGCAGCTCCCGGGTCGTCCAGCCCCCGACTTCGGCCGTACCGGTTGCTGTGTATTGCCGTCAGTCTTTCCCCGTACGTTCAATAAGGAATGGCGGTGGAAGAGATGCCCTAACTTACCTGGTGCGTGGGCTGGGTCAAGCACGTCAATGTCAACGGTAATGTATACCTTCGAGCCCGCGACTCTCTCCTTGAGCTTTTGGACAATGCCATCGACACCGATCTTGTCAATCTCTCGGGCGGTAATGAGGTCGAACCCGCATCGCTTGTCGTTCCTGAGATCAGCATGCTTGTTCACCACTGGGGCGCGGATACCAGCATGGATCGAAGTGTTCCGGATCAAACCTTCCTCATGCGCAATGTGCAGGAAGGTACCGTGATTGACGCCGCTGCAGGTTCAAATGTCAGTACGTCGTGGTCTGTCGTGCGGCCACTTGAAGGTCATTCTGTCCTACTTACGCGTAGTGAGAGACACCGCCGCCCAGACGGTCTGGGTTCCAGGTATCTGCGCGTCGATTGTTAGTGATATTTCGGAAAGAGATCCTGAGCTCTGGCATTACCGATATGACTGTCAAAGTGGATGACGCTCACGGGACCCCAATGCTTGAAGGTTCCGCGTAGAGCGGGCAGTGTCGTGGTGTGGTCACCACCCAAGGTTATTATGCGAGGCACAGGGTACTCGGAAGAGTTTGTGGGCCGGCTGGAAACAATCTGAGAGAGTTAGACGCTTGCTCACAAATCCCTTTGACTTACTGCTTACCTCATGCGCCTTATCCAGCTGCTTCAGCGCAATGGTGTTGTCAAAGAAGGTCATCGGTGCGGAACCGCAGTCCACCTGATTATGGTCCGTTAGTGACTGGTCCTGCAAAGTCGGGATATCCGAAGAGTACATACAATCTTGGCCCATTCACCGAAACTGTTTCTTCCTGAATCACAAGGTGTCAGCCTTAATGCCTTCAAGCTTTCAGAGGGGAGTTACGGACCGGTGTAGATGCTGTATGCGAACTGAGAATGCATTCTACGCGAACCCTGCCTGATGCCATCTGGTCCAAAGCGTGCCCCTGGACGAGCACTCACGGCCTACTTTCAGGTCAGAACGCGATCAACATAAGTGAACAACTTTGCGAAATGTATCATCAACGTGGACGCATCGGGCTCCTACCCAGCAATCTCCAGTCCAGAGTCGAATTCGCGCCACCAAAGACCTTTACAACCTCGACCCTCGTGTCCAACGCATTATAGCTGAAGCGTAGGTAGACTCACGGTATCGAAAGGCGCCCCAAGAATCCCAATATCAAACTTCTCAATCTCCGTCCCCTCTTGAGCCAAACAATGCACATAAGGCAGGTTGGCGAAAGTAGTCAAGCCCGCAAACTGCGGCTCGAACAGGTTCATATCATTCATGCCATCTGCGGCCACGTCTCCGAGCGGTGACTGGTACCCCGAGACGGGGGGGAAGACAATCTCCCTTCCGAGAGTGGTGGTGGCCAGGGCGGCCAGACATAACGCCGTGTACATTATGCGGGCAGGAGAGGTAACTTAGAAAACAGGATGGCTAGAATACCTAGGGGGACAGACTGGATTCACGGTTTATATGGTCTACGACATTGTCTATGCATCGCTGATCAATTTATCCAATGGTTATCTCATCTGTATCCTACGAAGATGGTCGTCCCGTCGCGTCGAGATAGGCGGAGACCCCATCCGGGAAGCTCTAACGGCGTTGCGTAAGGTGGGATTGCCACGGGCGGCTTCTCACTACACCGAATGCGGCAGGTCCAGCCCAGATGGGGTAACTTCAAGCACATGTGCATCTTTGCCTTGAAGGTTCGGGCAGAGTCTCAATTTCAGATTTCTATGGAATTGCACCGCTGCGATAAGCTCGCGGGGTCTGAATCGTTGTAGGCCTAGACTGGCTTCTATCGCTCTACTTCTTGCCAGCAAGCAGCTCCTCTGCTTCCTTGTTCTTGGTGCTCATGCTGCCGCTCCGCTCACTGGCTTGCAAGCCCTTGGGAGCGCTGTCTGAGCTCCCAGCGCTCACGCTGTTGCGCGCAGCTTCCTTCAGTCTGTTGGTGTCGGCCTCACGCAGGTCCTTCGTCTTGTCTTCCTTCTCCCTTTCATCATCGCTGTCACCGAGACTGAATGGGTCGTTGTCTTCCGACTCTGGGTTTGGGGCGACGGATGTCAGCGGCTGCCACTTGGCTTGTTTTACGTCGTCTTTTGGAGAGGTCTGCTTCTGCAGTTTGCGGTCAATTGCATCTACTTCGTCAACTGGACCGGATTGTGGAGGCGCAACGGACGTCTTGAATAGGTCGGGATTGGCCAGTGGACGGCCTGAGGAAGGGCGCGCAGGCGGAGCTGAGTGCGTGGTTAGCTCTAATTCCCTCCGTGATTGGTATTCAAGAGTTAGCCAGATCATACCGTCATCATCACGCAGCTCCAGCGCCGTGAAGTCGTCACCCAGCACGTGCGGATCAGCATCGTAACTCTCTCTGCCCCCGCTCCTGCGCCCAATATCTGCAGATTTGCGGATACCATAGACTCTGTCATTTTGTGGCCCAGAATCTTGACGGTAGTGCTGAGATGGACCCTCTTGCCTTGTAGGACCATCATACGGATCATCTTCATCGCCGTCAATGCGCTTCTTGAAATCTGATATCCACTTATTGACCTTGCTCTGCGTCTCGAGGAAGCCCTTCTCAATGTTCTTTCTGATCACTGGAAGATCATCATCGAAGAAGCTCCGCTCCCTGTCCTCGTAAAGCTCGTCGTGTGGCACATTCTGTTGGTTTGGTCGCCGCGGCAATGGTGGGTTCCGTTCTCTTTGATCGTATGACGAGCTGCGAGGTGGACGCTGGACATTCTGGTAGTGTTCCGCAAGCTGCCTTGCGTAAAGCTCATCTTGCTCTAGTTGTCGCTGGGCGGCGGTAGGACGCGGAGGCTGAGGTGGCGCAGCCTCTTCCGGCTTGAAGTCTGGGTCAGACATGCCTAACCACTGTTAATGCCGTAGCCCCTTGTTGCAAGTCGCATGCTCCCGAAGACATACCCAGCAGAGCGTTGAAGGCTGGCTCTAATTGCCCTCCACTAGCCATCAGGACAGCTCTGACGACCTTTGCGTCGATACTCGGGAAAGCCTCAATCAGTGTGTTCTCCATTTGTTGCTGTGGGCTAAGGGGCCGTGGAGGCTTGCTTGGTGGAGCTTCCTCTTCTTCCGAGCTGACCGTGGGCTTTGGTGGGGTACTCGATGCGCCTTTGGGAGATGTAACTCCGGTCTCTTGTGTCTCCTCGTCAAAGTCCACCTCCTCCTTCGCCGTGGTGGGCGACTCAGCGCCGCTCTTCTACCGGGATTTATTAGCAGGTAACTTGATTGTAGATAGCGGTCGCACGTACCGGCTTCTCTTCAGGATGGATATCCGACATGGTGATAGACTCTTTGTACGGTGTTCAGTGTGCTGGAGTGTAAGGGAGTAGGCAAGAGGTTGTTACTGGTTCGAGGCAGCTACTGTATCATGTGCTGCGGAGAGCTCGTGCCCGATAATGCCAGCGCTGCGTCATTGTTTGTACTGTTTGTACATTTTGCCAAGAATACCACACTTTCGTACAGTTATGGGGTCGGATTCAGAACGTGTGAGCTTCGCGTATCTCATGTCTCAATTCTTAGTGCTATGAAAATGCCCAAGCGCCGAATTATCCCAATCTATGTCCCAGCACAAGCAGTTTAGGGAGCCTGCGATGCAATCATATGACGTCCCATCATTACAAGTATCTTACATTCCTTTCCGCCGACCTACTCCATCAGAGCGTCTTCATCATGCTTTTGCAACGCGTCCTTTAGGGCCGTCTTCCTTTCCTTCTTGATCTGCTTTGCGCTCTTCGCCCGCTCAAACCTCCTGGCCGCGCTCGGGCTGCCATAAATAGCCCTCGAACTCGGCCTCTGCGCTTTAGCTTTGAACCCCTGCACCGCTTCAGCCTTCAGAATCCTCCCATCTTGTGTACGCTTGAGAGGCGTATTCTCATCTCCAGGTAGGTCATCCGAAAGAGGAGCTGCTTCTTCATCCTCCCAGATGGTCATGTTGAGCGCGTTGTGTCCGACGCTGCGAGCTCCTGTCCGTGGTATGTGAAAGACCTTCCAGTCTTTGTCGGTGTAGTCCTCCTCCCAAGTAGACTGCTGCTGGTGCCAAGCGATGTATTCCATAGAGACCGTGTAGAGGATGTTATCGTCCTTGTCTTCGAACGCCTTTTCAGGCCAGTCGTACGTGGCAAGGCCATAGGCACAATCCATGCGGCCAGAGATTGGGTGGACGCGGCCACCGAACATTTTCAGCTCCCACGCCGCGCCAGCTTCGTTGAACATGTTGTCGTTCATAGAAGCTTCGGGCTTCGGGTAATTATGCGACATCTCGAAGAAATGTGCGATCTCATGGACAATATTGACAGCGAGAAAGAAGTTGAAGCGCATGACCATTGCTGGGTTGGCATTCGATCGGAGCAGGCTGAGGCGCATCGCAGTCGTGTAGAAATCGATGTGGAGGTCTATAATGCTGCGGTGGGAGCTGTACTGGTCCAGAGGCAACGCGCGCCTAGCAATATGACAAGGGATCGTTAAAGTACCGTAAACATGCGACTCGGGAATGATGGTGTCGAACTGTATCCGCACGTTCTTGGCAATATCCAGTAAATATTTCTGGAATCGTTCTGCGTTGCCAGAGCTCCACGATACGTCGTCTCTGATGCGTTCAATCGGAGCACCTCCCGGTGCGAACAATTCTTTGCAAATCGTACGCGTGCCCCAGGCAAGAGTCTGCCAATAAGTTGATGTGGCACGGTGCAGCAGCCAGACGGAGGCAAGTCGCAAAGCAGGTTTGAGGACATCGTAAACTTCCAAAGGGCAGTCTACAAATCTCTCATGGTCCAGGAGAGGATGAATATCGTTAGTAAGCGTATTGTACTGATGAGGGGATCCGTTCGCCGCGCTGAGCGCATGCTTCCGGATGACCTGCTTTGGATCGAAGCCATGCTTCAAGCGGCGTCGCCTGGAAGTGGTAACGGGAAGACCGAGGGCCTTGCGTTGTCTCTCACGTTCTTTCAAAAGCTTTGTGCCTGCTTCATAGTTTGCATGGTCTATGACTGCTCGAAGGTTGAAGCCTTTGGGCACACGTCTGGTATGGCCCAGTGGGACGTCCTCCCCAAACTTGACTTGTTGGATTTTGGTGATGATGCTTTCAACGTTGGTGTCAAGGAGGCCTCCAGGTTCAGCATTCGTGGGATCCCCAAAATTGTGTTGGGCGTTATCGTCGCTGTCAGATGATGAGGAGCTATCGTCTTGCCTTGGTTGAGGAACACGGAGCGTACCAGTAGACTCGCCTGGAGCCACGCGTCTATGTTGGCTGTCCGTAGCAACGCCTTCTTGTGCAGTCACCCTAGACTGCGCTGATTGTGGTGGAGTACTCGCCACCATTCTCATCATTGGACTCACTCAGACTCGGGCGGGAAGTATGTCTGCAATGTCGAAAATGCTTAGTGTTGTGCTGTATCGCAAGCTAGTAGGGCCCGCTAAGATTGTGTTTGGAAAAAGACAATGGAATCTTGCGCAAAAGGTCCGATACGATGGAATTCCCAACTTTATAGCCGGAATGTAGATGTGACTGACTGCAATGGAGCCTTTGTGCTCGATCACTTGTACTCGAGCCGTTATAACAGTCTCTTTGTCCTGACCTTGGAGTATGAATAATGCCTTTGTCCAGATAGACACCAAGTAACAAAGGTGGATATGATAGAACAATGAGATACCAAGAAGTTGATTTACCTGTACAAGTGATCACGGACCGTGCTGGTAGCCGCTGCAGAGTACTACACCAATGTACAGGGAGGTCATGTGAATAGCCTCGAAGTTAGGTAGCTAACTTGGCGATTGAACAACACAATGCTCCCTGGCACAACGTAGGTCGTACTTTGGAGTTTAACAAGATAATGTTGGGATGGCCAAACACCTCGATTAATCTTCGTCCGAAGAGTAGCCGCCCAGGCCCAGGCTAGCTGCGGGCGGACTTGGTGATTTGGCAGGTGTTGCAGCGGGCTGGGACGCCGCCTTCTGACCGTCTGAAACGGGAGAGGGTGCAGCTGAACCCCCGGGGAGGTTGTCTTTGCCTGTTTTAGAGGCGTACGACCCTTCAATAGAGCTTGCCTGGTCTTCTTTTGAGACCGGCTTGGGCTCTACGTCTGGTTTGACTTGGGTCTCCGATACAGAAGAAGTCTTCCTGATCTTAAGGCCGGGAATGGCTTCCTTTTCACGGCCCTTCTTGCGTTTACGCCCACCTACGGCCCAAGTATCTCGCTGGGCCAACGAGTTATCGCTACCCCCAGCGGCGCGTGCCGCTTTCTCTGTTTCTTCTTGCTGCCTCCGAAATAGGTCAAGCTGTTCAGCGGTTTCCTTCTTTACAGCCTGCTCTTTCGCACGAGTAGATTCGAGGACTGAATCAAGAAACTCGACCTCGTCCTCATCGAGAGACCGGAACTGATTGCTAAGACGTGATGCCTGCGTAAATGTTTAGCCAGGGCACTTTCGAGGATGTCAACCCTTCCAAGAGCGCATACATACCTCTTCAAATGCTTCTTGTTTGGCAGCTACAGACAAACAAACGTGATATGTCAGCTTTTTTGCAGGAGTCGCTATGGCTGTAGATCTCCTTATCCACCTTTATTGGCTTGTAGTGTCTCGTACAGCGACTTTCCTCCCTCTTGCTTGCTCTCCTCTTCCTTCTGCCTCCGCTTGGCCTCGATTTCTTGCTGGGCCTTGAGCCAAGCGTCGTCACGCTCGACAGGCTCGTCAATGGTTCCGCCCGACACGAAACGCGACATTGGCGTGTCGGAGCACTGTTCACAGGATCGCGGTCTCACCTGACGACGATGTTGGAGCTCACTGCCAAGCATTCACTCCCGAGTCTCACGCTCCCTCCGGAGAAGGACCGGCGGCCCCGAATTGTTCCCTTGACACGTGGAATCGCGTTTCAGCCGCATTTTGCCGGCGGGTAAACAGGGAGCAGGTCCATGCGAGCCAGGAGGGGAAGGAGGGGCATGACGTGCGATAATCTCCAGCGTGTTGTCTCCGGTGGGTGGATCGTCGCTGCAACCACTCAACGGAGCGACATTGGGACACTGTACTCTTTTAAAATTTCGTTGCAGCTTGCTCCTTCTTCTCTTCGACATACTTTTTGCAATTACATCCAATTTCTCCAGACACTTCTATACCAGTCCACTCAGACACATCACCGCAAACATGACTAACTGGACCAAGGAGACTTTCACTCTCAACACTGTATGTTCACTATGTTCAAGCGATTCGCCACCATTGAAGCGCAGTACTGACAATTCGCACAGGGTGACAAGATCCCAGCTGTTGGTCTCGGTACCTGGCAATCCAAGCCAAACGAGGTCCGCGAGGCTGTCAAGGCTGCTCTCCTCGCCGGCTACAGGCACATCGATACCGCTCTTGCGTACGGCAACGAGAACGAGGTCGGACAGGGTATCAAGGACTCTGGTGTCCCACGTGAGGAGATCTGGATCACTACCAAGCTTGACAACCCATGGCACAAGCGCGTTGAAGAGGGTATTGAGTCCTCGCTCAAGTCCCTCGGTGTAGAATACGTTGACCTTTACCTCATGGTAAGTATCTGAACACCAATTGGCTCAAGATTTTGCTCTAACACATCACAGCACTGGCCATCTTCTACCGACCCAGACGACCTCAAGAAGCACTACCCAGACTGGAACTTCATTGACACCTGGCGCGAGATGCAGAAGCTCCCAGCTTCTGGCCGCGTCAAGAACATCGGTGTCTCCAACTTCGCCATCAAGAACCTCGAGAAGCTCCTGAACGACCCATCCTGCAAGACCGTCCCAGCCGTCAACCAGGTTGAGCTCCACCCAAACAATCCGTCCCCAAAGCTCATCGACTACTGCAAGTCCAAGGGCATCCACTGCACCGCCTACTCTTGCCTCGGCTCCACCAACTCGCCACTCGCAAAGGACCAGACCCTGGCAAAGATCGCGGAGAAGAAGGGCAAGTCTACCGCTCAGGTCCTCCTCATGTGGGGTCTGCAGCGCGGCACCAGTGTCATTCCAAAGTCCGTCACTGCTTCCAGAATCGAGGCCAACTACCAGCTCGACGGCTGGTCGCTTGATGACGAGGAGATGAAGCAGCTCAGCAGCCTGCCAGACCGTTTCAAGGTCTGCGGTGACGCCTGGCTGCCAGTCAAGGTCTTCTTCGGTGATGACGAGTAAAGGAGTCGTCGGTATTGTGAAATGCTGATGCCTGAAATTGATTATGATGATAGCGGGTCTACATATACAGATAGCCTTTAGAATGGCAAAATAAATGTCGAAACGCAAACATAAACACATATAGCGGTTACCGGCACGTGTATCCACGTGGATCGGATCAGCGTGCCATGTGCGAGTATCAATAGCAAAAGCAAAGTAATGACTGGAGGCTCAAGGCCTCGCGGAGGGATGGCTTGCGTCATGTCCCTTTCGGGAAGGGCGTCACGGGGGCACCTCAAGGCTCGCGCCTCACGGTCGTGTGCTCAGCCACCGAACCTCTTCCCAGCGACAGGCATTATTCAGCGCCACCTTCATGTTGTCTCTGTGGCGTTTCCATTGGACCCTTGCAGGTGGTGACCTTGCCTTCCCATCTCACGAGGTGGTCACTGCCAAGACAACACGAGATGACATTGTCGCGAGATGATAGGTTCTGTCGCGGCAACAGCTTGAAACAACACCATTCCTGTAATCCTGTTCTCTGAGAGGCAGCCTGTTGCACTCTCATTATCTCTTTCTCCGCCAACACCTGGTACTAAACTCTCCCCGTTCTTTGAAATACAAACCTAAGAGATACATCCTGTGGCATCTGAATATTTCACTCATCATACCCGCCGCATGAGCCGACCCCATTCATAAGTCTGCAACATGGCTCCGCGCCTGCCCAGAATGCAGGAACTACCACCCAAGCGTCTCATATTCTCCTACATTCTCGACTGGTTCTTCATTCTGTATGCCACCCCGAACCATCCCCTACAGCGCTTTAGCTAATTCACCCAGGTGCGTCGCCGCCTTCGCAGGCGGCATAAGCTACATTCGCCCCTACCACCGCCCCTTCTCCCTCCTCGACCTCAGCATCTCGTACCCCTACTCTGAGTCCGAATCCATCAGCACCGCCGTCCTCGTGACCATCGGCCTCCTCGGCCCCGCCGCAACCATCCTCCTTGTCTCCGCCATCCTCCTCCCATCCCCGACTCTCCGCTCCAGCGCTGGTTTCTGGCGCCGCAAGTTATGGAACTTCCACGTTGGGTGGCTGGGCCTGGGACTCGCGTTCGTGCTCGCGTGGCTGTTCACGCAGGGGTCGAAGAACCTGTTCGGCAAGCCCCGCCCGGACCTGCTGGCCAGGTGTCAGCCGGACCTGAGCGATGTCGCGGCTCATGTCGTCGGCGGCTTTGGCCAGAGCTTGAGCGAGAGGTGGGTCCTCGTCGGCTCGAGTATCTGTCGGCAGACGGATCGGAGTGTGTTGGATGAGGGGTTTAGGAGTTTTCCGTCCGGCCATGCCAGTATGAGTTGGCAGGGGATGGTGTATTTGAGTCTGTGGCTGTGTAGTAAATTTGGGGTTAGGGTGCCTGGTGTGATGCCCGGGGTGTCAGAGGCGAGGAGTGGTGAGAGGGATGGCGAGGGGAGACTGCCGACTACGCGGCAGGATGTGGATGGGAAGGAGGAGGGCGGGCGGCTGTCGCGTTCACTACAGTACGGAATAGGGAGTACGACGTTTGACGCGGCGCCGCCTGTGATACATCTGATCGTTGTCATCATTCCGATCTGTGTGGCAATCTACGTCTCGAGCACGCGCTACGTCGAGTTCAAGCATCATGGGGTGGATATCCTCTCTGGCGCGCTCATCGGTATCGGATCAGCCTGGCTTGGTTTCAGATGGTACCATGCATCATTGTCTTCAGGACGCGGGTTTGCATGGGGTGTGAGAGCTAGGAGTCATGCGTTCTTCGCTAGTCTGGGAGAGAAGCGGTGGACTGGTCGCACAGGCATGGCCCATGGCGCTGGGAAGAGGAAGGCGTCGGTCGGCAGGAGTGACGAAGAAATGGGACACGGTAACGGGGTTTCCGACAAAGATCGCTGATATCTCTCCACTCTGTAGTTTGTCGTGTATAAACATATCAAGACGCATTTTACGCTACAAGTTAACTTGATTGACTGGTTGTCGTTCCATTTTGTTGCAGCTTGAAGCCTAGGCGTTGATAGTCATACAGACGGCCGTTCAGGCTGTCGACCTGGGGTCTCTTCATCTTGCCAATGAACAATACCGCATAGATCCCCATCGGTCATTCCTGTCTTGTTGCCCCTGGTTCCGCTGGGCAGCACAGAGAGCTGATCTCCTGGTTTCCGGTAACGGTCGTGACTTAGCCTACTTGATTCGCTTGCGACGTCGTAAATCGTACATTATGTGTTCGTATCGTGTTCAGGGGACGGGTCTCTCATCTTTCTTGTTGACTACGCAGCACAGCCAGCTCCCTGTCCGCCATCTCAAACGGGTCACCCCAGCGATCTACCACCGTCAGCATCTCCTTCAATCCATATCAATCATCAGCTCAGCTTACTCCCAATCCTCTTGTCCTTATAGACTAAAGAGTCATAAGCCCTGGCAGCCTCATCCACAGCCTTCTTATTCCTCCAGCTCCACCCGGGCTCATCTTCCTGCCTGAGCCACGAATACCCACTCGCCTCGTGCGTCTTCAGCTGCTGAGGTTCTCCGTGGGCCCTCGACGAACCGGCAACCGGGTCACCGTTACTGTCGAGTGTGGAAAGCGGCCGTTTGCCGTTTGCATTCGCACCAGAGCTGGTGGTGGGGATGGTCATGGTTGGTAGCGCGACACCGCCTTGCGAGTTTGGTGGCGAGAGGTCTGCGAGGTAGAAGGGCGCGGTTTGTTGGGCGGGAGTGCTCGGTTTGTCTGCGTCCGGGTAGAGGTCGGGTTCGTGATCTGGTGTTGCGGAGCCGGATGAGTGCATTTGGCTGTCGCCGTCGTTTTCGTAGCTCCCTACTTGATGATGAGTTGCCGAGCGATTGTGCAAGAGCTTTGGGAGACGTTACCGGCCATGCTGCGAAATGATGTGTTGGAGGTGATCCTGAAGTGATGAAAGTAAGGGCGGGTACACTTCACTCTGGAGTTAACTAGGACGGCAACCTGAACGTTCAAGGTTGCTCGCCCGTTCACCTCCCGTTGGCTGTGACGCAAGGGCTAGCAGGCGGGAGATCGACAGGCATTCCCGCAGTGTGGGGAAGCCGGTGTGCTTGCCGGAGCCTGTGAACTTTCACAGCCCGGCGCCTTATATACGTCGTGCCCCGTCCTTTGGAAAGACTACCTCGCTACCCGTCACTACTCCAGCTGCCCGAAACCCTATCTCGAACATATCAGAGGCCGCTTGCGAAGTATGAGCAAGAAAGGTTCCGTGACCGACGCTTGGGACGACGACTGGGAGACGCTTGCGGACGTATGTAGCGTGCATTCACAACGGCCATACTCGCGTCGGGAACTAACCTGAGACAGAGACAAGACGCAGCACCAGCGCCAAGCCCTGCGAAGATATCGAAAGCTGAGCTAAAGGCCAAGCACGCAGAAGCAAACAAACAACTATGGGAGGCCGCAGAACGACCCGACCGTGCCTACTTCTTAGAGGCCAAGGGAGAGTTGCCCTTGAAGACCGACTTCAAACCCGCTGTCACGCTTCTGAGTCGCAAACCACAGATAGTTAAGCGTGGTGATGCGACAAATGGCATGGCGAACCTGGCGCTAGACGACGAGGATAGCGAAGAGGAGGAGCGCAGGAAGAGCGAGGCTGCGTTTGCCGAACGGCAGCGGAAAGCCCAATTGGAGCGAGAAGAGAAGCAGCGCAAATATGCTGAGGTCCGTGAGCGGCTGTTTGGTAGCAACGACTCGTCGCGAGAGCCATCAGAGAACCGCGCTATCGGTTCGAGGACCACGTCCCAGGGGGACAGAGGAGGACCGTCAAGGAGAGGGCGTACTCAGCGCTCTCGCGATGGACAGCCAACCTCTTCGACCGACCAATCACCCGCACGGCCAGCTGGACGTGGCAAGCAGCTTTATGATCCGAATTATACAGACAAACCCAGGAGCGAGCAGCCCTCGCGAGCTGGGACGCCGAAAGCCGAGGAGCCCATTCGTAAGCCACGAGGACCAGATGGCAGCGGCCGTGGTGGCTTCGGCTTTGCTCTTCGCGGTGGCCGTCCTAGTGTGTGATTGCTCTATCTACTAACCACCTCACTGCCATGTGGGCTCCGCGCCGCCAGCATCACGACCTGGCCACTTTGGTCATAAGCTCTGCCAACTTCAGATGCTACACGACAGTATGATCTCGTACTATTCCGCGGCATACTTTCACGGGACGTTGATTTCCTTGCCGCGCCGTCGCGCTTGGCATATAACTACGCCCCTCGGCCTCACCGTGTTGCTGGAGGGCTCCAAGGCCGCGGACGAGGGATACAATGCACGGAGGTCGTGTTGTACGCGTAGTGTGGAGACTCTCTCATGGCTAAACCTGGCAATCAACACTAGGGACAAACCTCAGCAATACTGACGCCAATATGGCCTTTAGTGGCCAGGTTATCGCTTCAAGGGCCAGCCATACATATTGCTACTGGATGGGTTACAATTATCCCTCTTATGCTTCGCCAGCTGTTTTCAAGAAGCAGATATTCGGGGCTGATCATGAAGACTGTCTTCGCTCTGCCTCTGATGTAAAGGCAAAGCCCGGCGATGCCAGCCGAAACGGTCTGAGCACCGACGTTCATGACTCGCTTCCTGCGCCAACACGGAATACTCTACGGCGAGCTTACTACGAGTCTCATCAGAAGCCCAATCTGCATTCATGTACGATGAGGAATTCCCAATATTAGGTTGAAGACGCGTGGCGCTCCACACGTGGAAGTGTTTCAAATCTAATGAGGGTTCGAAGCGAACAGCCCGATTCCGAAGCTGAAACATCGACTTCCCGATCAGGCGACACCCTGTGCCAGCCACCGCGATCGAGAACACACACGGAAAAATATTATGCAAAGAACCGAGCACAAGCATTATGGCGTTAACTGAGGCCCAAAACCATCTCCTGTTCTGCCGCTTGCACTACTCATGGGTCAGGCTCGAATAGCGGCTGGCAGAGCGATCACGCAGTCTGTCGTCTCACATAGAAGCAAGCCTCCGATGGCGCACCGCTCTAATATATTCTGCCTTTGTACTTATGTCTGGTATCGCTCTCTCTCGTGGGCAAGGATCAATCATCATACAGTTTCTTTCAGTCGTTCGCTTTAACGTAGCTGGGCTACGCTTCACTCCTTCCCAGACGCGGCTCACATTTAATTTGGACTGCTGTGTTCTTACCTATTGTCAAAATGTTACAAGTTATTGCGCTCTTTTTGTTGAACATTTGCTTGGTGCTGGCCACCGGCCGTACAAGCGCCCCATCTGGAGCTCTCGTAGTCAGCACGTCTGCGAAGAGTGGCCAGTATTCCGAGATCCAGTCCGCCGTCAATGCATTGTCGACCACCTCAACGACCGCTCAAAGCATCTTCATCAAGCCAGGTGTCTACGATGAGCAGGTTTACATCCCGGCCCGCAAGGCGGCTCTGACCATTTACGGCTACACCACGGACACTTCCTCCTACAAGCACAACACCGGTATGCAGAGTGTCTGCTCTATATCGTTAGCCGACTGACACATATCTTACGCAGTCAACATCACCCACGGAATTGGCCTCGATTCGGCATCCGACGATGATCTGACCGGAACCGTTCGCGCATGGAGCGAGAACTTCAAGATGTACAACATCAACATGATTAACACTCGCGGCAAGGGCAGCCAGGCCATGGCCGTTTCCGCATACGCCGGCAACCAGGGCTACTACGGCTGCCAATTCTGGGGCTACCAAGATACGGTCCTCGCTCAGACGGGCGCTCAGCTATACGCAAAGTCCCTGATAGTCGGGGCTACCGACTTCATCTTCGGCCAACACGCCACGGCTTGGTTCTCCCAGGTCGACATCCGCGTCCTCACTGCTTCCGTCGGATACGTCACCGCGAACGGCCGTCCCTCATCCAGTGACTCCAGCTACTACGTCCTCGACAACTGCACCATCGCCGTGGCGGCCGGCAACACCGTTCCAACCGGCGCGTACTATCTCGGACGTCCATGGGGAGCTTACGCCAGGGTCGCGGTGCAGGATACCAGCATGACCAGCGTCATCAACAGCGCGGGCTGGTCGCAGTGGAGCTCCAGCACCCCGAACACGCAGTATGCAACTTTTGAGGAGTATGGTAACGCTGGGTCCGGCGCGAAGGGCACTCGTGCTAGCTTCAGCAAGAAGCTCAGCAGCCCCGTTGAGATCACTAGCATTCTGGGAAGTGGCTACTTGTCTGCTAGCTGGGTTGATCGGAACTACCTTTAGGCGGATTCTGGGAATATCTAGGAGCGCATTGCTTGGGTCGTAGGCGGAGAAGGAGTTGGAAATTAACTTCGTCTATACATATCTTATACAGTTCGCAGGAACCGTGCATAATCACCAGAAGGAGCATTTGACCAACTGTGCAAGCCCGCTAGGTTGGGGCCCTCAAGGAGATGCCTCGGGAAAGGGTTGCCGAAAAGCCTATATGTAATAGCGTGGAGTGCGTGGCTTGGGGACGCACAGGCATGAGTGGGCCGGTGGGTGCCTGTGTTTTGCTGTACCAACGCAATGCTGAAGAGTGTCCTGTATCAAAGTAGCGATATTGCAAGTTGGGACGATCCTCGATACTCGTGGACGTTTTGGCACAAGGGTTATTATTGAAACAGGGCTAGATATATATACATGTATGAAGGTGTTGTAGCAGATCTACTCTCGATTGCTCGCTTGCACAAGCCGTCGGGTCCACTTCCTGCTGGCGCCGAGCTCACCCCCGCCCTGCCCCAGGTTTCTGCTCATCCGCCAACCGAAGCGCAGCCCATCTTCTGACTCCCCGTCACACTCGCCCACAGCTTCCCGTCGTAGCTGCCTGCACGTATCAGCGTGCACCGACGAGGCAGAAGTGCGATATCAATTCCGCCCTTGTCGTTCCGCGCTCTGTAAGCATGTCGTCCCTAGCAGGCTCTCCACAGCAGGACGCGAACGGTCTGAAGCGGAAGAGCGAGGAAGGTAGCGCCCAACCGAGGGCGAAGCGCAATCGCTACATCTCTATTGCGTGGTATGTTGGTGGACCGTTTGCGATGCCTTCGGATGGTTACTGATCGAGTCCGCAGTAATGAGTGTAAACGACGCAAGATCAAATGCAATGGACAAGTACCGTGCCAGCGCTGCGGCAACCTTAATCTCGAGTGCGTGTATGCGCCGAATTGCTGCGGTAATAATTTCAAGGACTCCGAGTATGTGCTAGAGGGGATCGCGAGGTTACCATCAGCTTACAGATCCTAGTGAATACAAGCAAATGGCCGCACATATCGCGTCTCTCCAGGAGCAGGTTGACTCGCTCTATGCCAACCTCAGCAGTCTGCGCCACGAGATGGCGGTGAACCAGACTCCCATCGACCCCTCTCTCCAACAACAGTCGTATGCCGCACCTCGTCCTTCACTTTCAGGCCCACAAGCATCCCCTGGCGCACTCCAGTCACCCGTCCTACAAAGAGCAAGAAGCTTATCAAGCCGAAACCATCCAGGTTTCCGAGGACCCACTAGCGACGCCTTTCAGTTTGACGTAGCCAAGAGCAGTCTACAGACGATGGGAATAACAGGGTCAGGCCATCTCGAAGAAGGCGCGACGACGGAGAACCCGACACCAGTCGGCAGCCCGCCGCCCCAAGATACACCGCTGCACGCGAGCAAAGACCCTATATGGCACATTCCACGCGACGAGGCGGTGCGATTGATCCGTGTTTATGAGGATGAGATGCACGAAATGTACCCTGTCGTGCCGATACCTCGTCTCATTGCTCACGCGACACAGCTATACACGTTCATGGAATCCGCGCAGCGTACGGGACTGATGCAGCGGGGTCTCCCAGGTGCCGATGCGATCAATGATGAAGATACCACTATCTTGAAGCTTGTGCTTGCGATTGCGCTGGTACTGGAAGGCGCTGGTATCAGCGAGATGGGCGCGAGGCTGTTCGAATGCGTGCAGCCAGGCATTGACGCGCTGTTGCTTGGCAGCGAGGCTGGTTTGAAGGGTATTCAAGTTCTTGCACTTGCGGTATGTATGAACCGGGAACATCATCCAGACTTCCACTGACATTTGCAGGCGACATACGAGTTCCACCGAGACAACGAGGGCACCGCATGGCGGGTTATTGGACTGACAGTGCGATTGGCCATTGAATTTGGCTTACATAGACGCAAAACCTACGAAAAGCTCAAGGAAGAGGATCAAAACCAGGCCATGTTGGTGTTCTGGGCGATCTATAATCTCGACCGACGATGGAGTTTCGGCACAGGAATGCCATTCGCCCTGCAAGACTCTGATATTGACCCAGATCTACCCAAGCCAGTACGTAATTGAATATGAAACATTCTTCAGATGATATTAACGAGTATGCCAGGGCGAACAGAATCCCTACCTTCAAGCCATGGTCGACTATGGTCTCATAGGCAGCAAAGTTTGGGCGACCGTTGGTGCTGAAGCGAACAACGGTGTACCGAGCACCATCAGCAAGGAAGATATTCCCTACCTCGACTATCAAGTGATTCAATGGCACCGTGGGGTTCCCGAACATCTACGCTTCAATCACCCATCACGAAATGCGCCAGAGACCGGCCATGTCTCTCGCGGACTCGCACGCCTCCGTGTTGTCCTCTACCTCCGAGCGAACGCCATGCGCATTCACATCTACCGCCCTGTCCTGCACTCCGCCACGTCGATCATGCGCAACCAATCGCAAGCGCAGACAGTCGTCGATATTGCCAAAGACACGATAAGAGTGCTAACCCACATCAACCAGACAAGCGACATGTACAGCACGTCCCAAGTCATGTTCAACGCATTCCTCATGTCCGCACTGGCAGTCCTTTTCCTAGCCGTCAGTCACACGCCCGCCCTGTTCGCCGAACAAGTCCGCGAGGAGTTCTACATGGCACTCGAGCTCATCCGCGGTTTCTCGCGCGGCTCATGGGTCTCGAAGAAGCTGTGGAAAACAATCCGCGTGCTCAAGGAGGTTGGGCCTAAGCTCGGTCTGATAGTACGTCAACCCGTTGCGGAGGAGTCAAAGGGCACAGACGACCCGTCTCGTAGCGCAGCAGTCGCGATGGCGGGGCTGGCCGGCCACAACATGGACGAGATGGCTCTGTACCGTACGAATTCTGGCCCGCATGGACTGCAGCATCAGTGGAGTATCGCGAGCAATGGCGGAAGCTCCACCAGTCCGGAGAATATGGCCAACGATTTGACGACGCTGTTCGAGGCTGCGGGTGCTTTTGGTCAGAATGGTGCTGGTGGCGCTGGCGCTGCGAACGGGTTCGTGGGGATTAATGGAACGAGCTCTGCGAACGGGCCGTATAATATCGGTACGCCGGGGATGGGCGAGGGGGATATCATGGGGTTTGGGAATGAGGAGGAGTTGAATAGGATTATGAGGGATTTGTTCTAGATGATGGACGGAGGGAACGAGTAAGGGGCTTGGCTGTATATTACGAGAGACGTTTGAAGGCCGTACATATGGCGTGATGTTATTTATTCGTTTTGTATATAATGTCGCGATGTCTGAGATGCACCTGCCGGAAGCTATCCGATGCAAAATGTGGTGACTTACACCAAACATAAGATGCTTACAGTATGCTGTATGTTTCTCCACGTGATGCACATCGCAAGCTTGCTTCGCGAACCGCAGCGGTGGGCTTGCATGTTGGAGGGTCCATCCAACTTCGCTTCTCGACCCGTGAACTTCTGCTCCTGACCAATCTACGCCTGCAGCAATACAATCCTTCTCTTCGACCCTCGAAAGCTGTTCCGGGTATACATACCCATCTCACCCTTCGCCAAGCTTCGACTACGACACTCCGCATCACAAAACGGTTTTGGCTTCTGGAGCTTCTGATCTGATCCCTTCTCAGCAACCGCAATCTAGACGCAACATACCCTCCGCTCGAATACTCAGAACTGGACCTTACACAGCGATATACATGTCAACACTACGGTAGTGACGACTCCTTTCAACTTGCGCCGATTGACTATCTCCCACCGCTTCCTTCCTCTATTGCTTGCTTTGCGCTCGACCTTACCACACCTGTCGCGACGACCTCACACCTTCACTGCGAGTTACGGACGCTGAAACGTCTCGCTACTGGTGAAAGAGCATAGAAAATAACCCTACTGCCAACTCTTCCATAGACCGCGCCAAAGCGGCCTCAAAAAGAACCCTCAAATCTCCCGCACCACAACCACCCACAATGTCGTCCTCCTCCCAAGTCGCCGAATCCTGGATCAGCGCCTTCTGCTCGCTAGTCGGCCACGAATACTTCGCCGAAGTAAGCGAAGACTTCATCGAAGACGACTTCAACCTGACGGGCCTCCAATCCCAAGTACCCATGTACAAAGAAGCGCTCGAGATGATCCTAGACGTGGAGCCCGAAGACGGATCCGACGAGGACGAAGATGACGACGACGCGTCCATGACGGGCGACAGCGAAGAACTGCGCGCCAGCGGCGGCGCCCAGGGCTTCCGCGACCAGCGCCGCCACCTGCGCATGGCCTCCGACCTCAGCGTCATCGAGAGCAGTGCGGAAATGCTGTACGGGCTCATCCACCAACGCTTCATCACCAGCCGGACGGGGATCCAGATCATGGCGGAGAAGTACGAGATGGGCCATTTCGGACACTGTCCGCGCGTCTTCTGCGCGGGCGCTAAGGTGCTGCCCGTCGGCTGCTCAGACATCCCCGGCACCGATACCGTCAAGCTGTTCTGCCCGAGCTGTCTCGACGTCTACAGCCCGCCCAACAGCCGCTTTCAGAGCGTCGACGGCGCGTTTTTTGGCACCACCTTCGGCTGCCTGTTCTTCATGACGTTTCCGGAGCTCGAGGTCGCGGGCCAGAAGATGGTCGAGGGCAGGGAGAGCAGTGGCAGCGGGAGCACGCTCACGAATAACGGCAGCAGTCCCCTCGGCAATGGCGGGAAGGGGGGTAGTCGCGCCAACAGCGCGGCGTACGGGGGCAATGGCGGCAATACGCCGCTGGCGTCGCAGCAGCAACAGCAGCTGCCGCCGCAACCACAGTCCATCAACGGTATCGCGACGAGTAATCTGGCGCCGGGCCTCGGCGTGGGGAATATATACGAGCCGAGGATTTATGGCTTCAGAGTTTCGGAGACGGCGAAGAGTGGACCGAGGATGAAGTGGTTGAGGCAGAGGCCGGGGGATGTTAATGAGCTGGATGAGGTTACGAGAGCTGAGGTGCTGAGCAGGAGGACGAGGGATGCAGAGATGGAGGAGGATGTGGAGGCGTTGGATGAGGAGGAGGAGGGATTTGAGGAGGAGATGGAGGCCACGCTTGATGGGCAGGGGCAGAAGAAAAGTAGGAGAAAAGGGGTGGTTAATGGGAATGGGGATGGTGGGGGCGCTGCTATTAGCTGAAAGAGGGCATTGGGGGACGGAATAAGTACGGCTTTTCACACAGTAAAGCTTTTGAGCAATAAGAGTAAATCTCGAGCATTTCAGATACGGCGTCTTTCGGAACATGGTTGGGCTGACCGTTGCTCCACGTAGCATTGATACCAATCTTCGGATACCATATTCCATCGAAGCACCCTCGTCTCAGCAAATATCCCATGCCACTAGCGTATACACGAATGCTACCTTGCAGAATCGCTTCACCCCTACCGTATAGATCTCGCGGTCCAACCTCTCGAGATATCGAACGGTCAGTACTAGGGACCCGCGAGGTTGCAATAGCGGCATAGAATTGCCCAGCCGTCCGTAAGATTACAGACACAACCGCAATCGCAGAGAACCTACGATAAGTAAGCCAAAGCATTCTGACCCGTCCAAAGAATAATTCACCTCGTGGACAGTCTTGCAGCGTAGAGGGTATTCCGCGGCCGGATTGCTGTCCTTAATATAAGTGCGGCGATCGCGCGAATGGCATCGGGAATAAGCTTCAGTCTCTTCGACAAGGAAACACGGAAGACATAGCCAACGGTCGACGAAGTGGGTTAGTAAGTCGCACTCACACCATGGCTCGGGAGGGTCTTCATCCGAGGGCAGGTCCCAGTAGGTTTCGAGCTGCTCTTCTGTCGCGCATTCGGCACACACGGCATGGTAGCTCCCATGATGCTGTATATTCAGAGCCTTCCTCTCCTCTATAGAGACACTTTCCACACCAGTGTACCACGACTCCAACCCCATCACATGATCGCTCTCAAAGGACTCGTACCACTCGATGTCCTCGTAACTCTCGGTATCATCAACTGCAATGTCCACTTGTTGATCAAGATAGAGGATGTGGAAGCGGCAAACCTGAAATCGGGTCACACAATATTCTCAATCGCAACTCTACCCGTCCCGCAATAGTGAGATGAGGACTCACATTACAGACCTGCGCGTTACAATTTACGCAGGGCCTTGCATTTTCGCCGAGGCAATGAATCTGAGCATTGGAGGCGTCTCCGTTGAAGTGGTGGAAGATCTTGGCACGAGTCACGATGCCAGTACCGTCGCATTGCGTGGTCGAGCGGATGTGCTCGGATACCGGCTTGTTGGCTGCAATGTATTGCCAGTGCTCTTTGCTGGTCTGAGCAAGGTGAATGAGGTCGGCTGAAGAGATGTTGCTGGCAATGACGCTAAGGATGCCGTATTGAGAGAGAACGGTTGAAAGCTTGTTGGAGCCTTTGTTTCGGGAAGCTGTCATTGATCGCGTAGACGTCCTACTGGGTGTGGTGAGCGTCTTTGGGGCCAGCGCTGGTTTTCGGAGTGGTACTGAGTGCGGTGGCTTCGGCATGAGGCTCACTTGGACCTTGGACATGACCGCAACAAGCGAACAGACGACTGAGAGTGCGATTGAAGTAGTGCAGAAGAAGGATTGACGCACGGATGGCTTGTCGACGGAAGATTTGAGAACGGAGGGCGACTTGGGTCGCGGCGAATGTGCCAGGCGTACAAACCTTCCGAGAAAGGAAGGAACACACGTCACACAAGCACGTCTTCACGTGAAAACGCGAGACGCGCCCAGGCAGCAACTTCACTCTGCTCTCTTCTTCACAAAGTGGACAATCATTCTCCGGATATTGCAAATCCTCAAGTCGCCACCGCGAACACCACACCTGGTCCTCTCCTCTACCACGGCATTGCCTTCTCTCTTCGCCTTGCGTCGCTCTCGGTCAACCGCGCAACATGTCATCTGCCACTGTTGTGCGTGAACCCGAAGTCTGGGCTGAAATTGTGGCAACGACCGGTCAGAGCAAAAGGGAGATACTCGCCATACTCACAGACCCAGCAGCAAGTTTCGGTCGTGAATGGAACGTCATCCAGAACTATCACAAGCTTCCTGCAAGTGAACGCCCAAAGACGTACGATACTTGTTCGGGTCCGATCGAATTCCCATTCCAAGCCACGAAAGCTGTCGACTGGGCCGGTGTACTGAATGCTTGCTTTGAAAACTCATTCGGATCAGGAAGCATGACCATTTTTGACACCAGTGACTACTGGGCGGTATTTGTGAAGAAAGTCGTCAACAGCGAATGCGCGAGGCATCCAGGCGGTATGGGAAGCCCGCTTGCTGCTCACAAAAGCGAGGTGGCCATGGAAGAGCCACACAGGGATTTGGATCAAATTCTAGAAGATGTCGCCAACCAGGCGAAAGCTGAAGAGCTGAGTGCAAGACTGAGTCTCCTGGAGAGCGTTATAGCCGAGGAACGCAAGTCGAAACGGCTCATGGACGAAAAGGCCACCCACGCCATCAGAAATGCAAAGGCGAAAGACGTTGAGGCTGTCGCTGAGGCCATGAAGGAGAGGAGGGAGGCAGTGGACGAAAAGTTGAATGACACTATCGCGTCCCAAGCTGAGCTCCAAAGAAGGCTGAAAGAGGTCGAAGCCCAACTTTCTGAGTGTATATCAGAGAACAGGGTCATAACCTTCCGGTGAGGTGTCTCTCACGGCGCACTTTGCGGACACAATTCCGAGAGCCTCGAAATCACTCGGCCTATCGCTATACGGCGATGAGAACCCTTCCTCTTTAGCTGCGACGTCTATTAACCCTTTGCGAGCTGGCTAGATGAACTCTGCCTTTCGAGAGCTACAGTGCTGCGTGGACTAATGTCTACACAGAGATATCTGATGCGAAACTTTGCAACCGGAGGAGCTGACTGATAATCATTTCGCAATTCTAATTCCCGTAGCTATACAGATTCGAAGTTGTCATCCCAAGCGCCTTTTGTACGTGATGTCATCAATCATCGTCCACACTCTCACCCTCCATCAGCGCAACTGGACGCCAGCTCCGCTTCGCTCTCCCCATAAGTTCCTTGTTACTTCTCTCAATGTCTCCACCATTCCTGCAGTAGCATACAATTAGCCATCTCCCTTTTCCAAGAACCCCTCAAAAATACCAATCCCAGAAACTCAGTCCAAACATACCTTCATATCGCCCACGGCAGCATTAGCAGCGTCCGCGCCCAGCGTGGCGCCAAAACCCCACATCATCGCATTCGCGACCTGGCCGCCGTACATGCGCACGTAGTGGTGTGACTCGTGTTTCTTGGCCTCGTGGTGGAAGAGACCGCGGTCCTGCGACGGCGTTTCCTTGTCGGAGGGCGGGGTGGTGAAGTTGTTTGCTTGGACGGACATTGTGGTGGGGGCTTTGCGGTGGTTATGCTTCTTCGGAGTTGTCCTGACTGTGTATTTGGTTTCTTTCTCCTTCCGTAGGTGAATGTAGGGTGGGAAGATTGGGATTGCGGTGATTTTGTATTGAGGTCCAGGAGTATAGGAAGAAGGTTTGCGAGGAACGGATATGGAAATGCAAGGTAAGGTGAGGTTGACGTTATGAGCGCCCCATCAAGGTAACGTCAGAAGGGTCCGCGTGGGCCCGAGCTTCCTGCAGGGACGGGACGGAAACGTGGGGCGCGAGGCTTGTCATCGCTTGTTCCGGGTTCACATGTCACTGCGCAAAGCCGAGAGATCTCCAAGCAACCAGTGCTGCGTACCTCCAGTTCATAAATAAAAGGTCGTAACGGTCGACGATACTCCGCTATCTCATCCGTCATTTGCGCTCTACCCTACTACCTGCCCACCAATGTCCGTACTCTCTGCAACTGGCTGTTCGCGATAGCGAAGAAATCGCTCTTCAAGGACGTCAGGGTCATACCAGCTTGGCGAGCTCTGTACGTGCCGATGATAAGAACCGTGAGCGCGAGCAACCTCATAACGATCCTGATGCTCCTGAGCCACAGTCCCTTTCGCGTATACGTGATATCCCAGTGCTTCCAGATCGGCCACATGCAACGCCAACCAAAGTAGAACTGACTAAACCTGCGCCCAAAAGTCAGCATCAGCCAGTCACGCATTTCCTTTCCAATCCACCAAAGAACCTGGAAGCAAGCAAGCCACTTACGGATACATGGTAGAATTCCACCCATCAGCCGTGAAATACCAACTCCGACACCCGCCACTCATCCACACAGTCTTACTCAACGCCTCCTGCAAATCCCGCGTATACCCCATCTCCGCCTCCTGCCTGACCTCCACCCTCTCCCACTCGCCTCTCAACAACGGCTTGATGAACTTCAACGCATACATGATCATGTTCTCGGTCGCGAGGATAACGCTACTATGGCCCGTCGCAGTGTTCGGGCCGAAGATAATGAAGAAGTTTGGAAACCCGTCCATGGCCGTGCCCTGGTATGCCTGGGGCCCGCCGCGCGCGTCCATCTCGGTCACGAGGTCGATGCCTCCGCGCCCGGTCACGCGCAAGGGGTGCAGCCATTTCGTCACGTCGAAGCCGTTGGCCAGGACGATCACGTCGGCGGGGATTTCCTTTGCCTCTGTAGAGACCTGCGATGAGGTGTTCTTGGGGTCCGGGTAGGTGCGGCCGGGACCTAGGGTGACTGAGCGTGGGTGGACGGAGGTTAGGGGAAGCGTTGTCAGGTCGATTTTGGGGTCGGAGAGGCCAGGGAACCAGGTTGCGTCGAAGATGCGGCGTTTGCAGCCGACGCCGTAGTCAGGGGTGAGGATCTCGTGGTATTGCGGTGGTACGGTGCGTTTCATGTGCTCTAGGAGATTCTTCTCGTGCTATGATTCCGGTCAGTAGCGATCAGTGAGTGATGTGGGATGTTGTGCATACCTTAGCACGGAGCTTGGCATTGGACGGTGCTCCTCCGAATAATGCGAAACCCTGCTCTGAACCGAGAAATACGAAGATTCGGAGCAAGCGGTTGAGGCCTGGGACTGTGCTCAGTATTGTAGGAGCCCACTTACTCCAGCCCTCCTCCCCACCCAATGGTACCACGCGAGGCTCAACCCAAGGCGGGCTTCTCATCAGCTGGGTAACACTTTTCGCGCCATACTCCGTCGTCAAGCGTGGCACGAACTGGGCAGCCGAACAACCCGTACCGACAACAACGACATCCTTATCCTTGAGATCGACATCATAATCCCATCTCGCAGAGTGGAACATCTTCCCCTCAAACCCCTCAATACCTGGAATATCATCCGGCCACCCCTTCGGCTCAACAAGCCCGCCAACAGCCGAACAAACAATCTTCGCCCTTACCAACTCCGTCCTCTCCACCACCGCCTCCTCGCCCTTCTTCGCAATAATCTTCCTCCTCTCCTTCTCACTCAAATCCCCCATCCCCTTCTTCAAATACCTCAACTCCACCTGCCACAGCCCCAAATTCTCCATCCACCGACACTCTCCCACATCGACATCCGTCCGCACACAACTGCGGATCCCAAATTGATCCACCACGTCGTTCAAATACTCTTTGATCTCCTTCGCGCCCGGGTGGAAGCTGGTCCAGCGCGGGTTCATGGCGAAGGAGAAGGAGTAAAAGACGGCGGGGACGTCGCAGGCTACGCCGGGGTACCGATTTATGTGCCATGTGCCCCCGATGTCGGATTGGCGGTCGATGAGGAGGATGTCGGAGGCGGGTAGGGAGAGTTGGCGGCGGAGTTGACAGGCGGTTGCTATGCCGGAGACGCCGGCGCCGATGACGAGGACGGGGATGGTGGGGGTTGCGTCTTTGGTGGACATTGTGGACATTGTGGAGGTGATATGGTGGTGGTGGTTATGTCTCGAATGGTGTTACGAAGGGGAAAGCCAATGCTTGTGTTACCATATGATGGATGTATATCGTTCACACGAGGAAATGAGAGGAGAGAGGTAGATGGTGGGTGAAGATGGCAATAGATGTAGGAAGCAAGGAGATGGCAATGAGAGGGCTGAACAATCCTTCCCGTCCCTTACCCCGTGGAGTGATAACTGACGGACCAATGACCAATTCAGGTATCCGACTACTGGCTGCGACTCATTGTTTGCGCTGCCTACATGTGCCTTACCCTTGGTACTTCCCCGCACCTTGCTCCATCTAGATCTGGGGGTGTGCTAGCCGCGGCTCGGCCAACATTCCTTTCCGGGAGCTCATTACAGGCTAGCCATTCATCATCAGTATGATATCTATCAGGGCTGCAGGAACAATCAACGCCAGCATTTCGGGGCGAAGAGAAAGGTACACGAGGTGATTCAGACACAAAAAGTGAATGTAGAAGCTTGATGCTCTGGAGCAAGGCCAGCCAGCCCTGCAGGTGGGTCCCCAAAACGGGCAGGTGCGGCGAATCCGTCCCGTCTGCGTCACCTCCGAGAGCTCCATCCAAACGATCTGCATCGTGAATCTGGTCCGCCAAACAATCGCTTCACCTTCGACATACACATCCTACACCTCGCTATATCAATTCGCCACCATGTTCACCGGCATAGTAGAAACAGTCGGAAGTACGCACCACTCCCCCCCACCCCGTCCCAATCCCAATCCCAATCCCGCACCCCTCCTCCCAGGCCAAACCACCCCCACTAACACTTCCCCCAGCCGTCTCCTCCCTCCAACACCACGACGCCACCTCCTCCGGCGGCAGCGGCACCAGCCTCACCATAACCGACTGCAGCTCCATCCTAACCGACTGCCACCTCGGCGACAGCATCAGCGTAAACGGCACCTGCCTAACCGTGACCGAGTTCACGCCCTCGCATTTCAAAGTCGGCGTCGCGCCCGAAACCCTTCGCCGCACGAACCTCGGCAGCCTTCAAGAGGGCGGGCGCGTGAACCTCGAACGCGCGGTAGCAGCCGCGACGCGGATGGGGGGCCATTTCGTCCAGGGCCATGTCGACACGATCGCGACGATTGCGAGGGTGACGGAGGATGGGAATGCGCTCACGTTTCGCTTGCAGCCGAGGGATAAGAGCGTGTTGAGGTATATTGTCGAGAAGGGGTATGTGACGCTGGACGGGGCGAGCTTGACGGTTACGAAGGTGGTGGATGGAGCGCAGGGGTGGTGGGAGGTGATGCTTATTGCGTATACGCAGGAGAAGGTGGTTATGGGCGCGAAGAGGGAGGGCGAGGATGTTAATGTTGAGGTTGATATGGTGGGGAAGTATGTGGAGAAGAGCGTGCAGGGATACTTTGAGGGATTGGGTGAAGGTGCGCCGGCGGTTTTGGAGAAGATGGTCGCGAGGATGGTGGATGAGAGGTTGAATGGAAGGTGAGGTGAGGTGAGGGGTGAGAGGTACATGTATGAATTCGAAGGGTCTTCAAAAGGGAGCACCATGGGTGGTATATGGATGATGATGTTGATTTGTATATAGCGATACAGGATCACGAACGCTCAAACGCTTCAGCTATGCCACGCCAATCGTCAGACTAAGTCCCGAGGCCAGATCTTATGCACACATTCACATCATTTTCCCTGCAACCGCACAACCCTTCATTAGCAACCCCGGGCCCTGTATACGCCCCTTTCTTCCTCCTTTCCTACACATACTCGAGCAACTTCACCACAACCTGCGCGAACAATGGCTACAAGCCGTCAGCATCTCCTCCCTCCGCATCACGAACGGGGTTCGAACTCACCATCTCCGCCCTCCTAACCCCACCGCTTCCACTCCCCAGCGTCTGCACAGTACTCGTCCCCGCAATAATAAACCCCCCCGTCGTATCCGTACTCGTATCCGTCGCCGTCGCCCCGCCAGTCACCGTACTCGTCACCACCCCCGCCGCCGTCGTACTCGACCCCAGCAACCCATTACTCGTCGTCGTCGTCGCCGCAGCCGCCCCAGCTCCCGTCCCGTACCCCGTCACGGTCTGCGAGACGTAGCCCGTGCATGCAGCGCCCGAGCGACAGCAAGCGAGGTTCCCGCCCTGGTCGGTCGTGCAGGTCGCTGTGCTGTAGCAGCACAGCGCGCTGTTGCCCAGCCCGCCGCAGTTGTTGGCGTAGCCTGACGGGCAGGATGTCGGGTTGTATTGCCGCTTGAAGAGCTCGGGTATGGGTGTTGAGAGATTGGGCGAGGTCTGGTTCGTGGGCTGGGTGTCGAAGAGGGATTGGAAGGGGAAGAAGATCGAGGCTGTTGTGAGTGAGGCGAAGGTGAGGGTCAGGAGCGTCCAGAGGAGGGTTGTGGGTAAGTATGCATAGCGCATTGTTGGTGTGGGTAGTGAGGTGTGTGTAGAAACGCCCTTCGGCGGACTCGAGGTTGGTGTAACAGATGCGGTGAGGTAAGTGGTGTGACTGTTAGCTGATATCTTGAAAACGATGTTCTCTGCGGATAGCTGGGTGCTCAATCTGATAGATCTGTAAGGAATAATGTACAATGATCCTGCCCCAGAATATAGGTGGCAGTTGAAGTTGTAACGGTAGAAACGGTGTGGTGATGCGGAGGGAAGTTGCAGCTTCATCGAACATCCAATCGCCAGTGTGTACTTCTTGGCGTGTCTGCCCAAGCAACGGAGGACGGGAGTCCAAGCTTCGTCTTGCATGCCCACCTGCAGGGTGGAAGTCAGTCCTTCTTCAGGCTTGCGGACTTCGGCCTTGCGACCTTAGGTCTCATCATGATTGCAGTCGCCCTTGCTCTCGAAGTAGAAGACGTTCGTCGCTGCTCCCGGGGCTGGATTGAGCAACGATGGAGTACGGTTACTATCAAACGCGACGGTATAGGCAGGTACGCCTCCCTCCGTGGAAGCTCCTCCGGCCTACCTCTTGCCTCCATGTTGACGCGCAACTGCTCGGGGGCGCATACTCTTTACGCTTGCGCGCTTCAGGTACATGTACTTAAGGTATAGTCTGGGCTGACAGGCGCTATGAAGGCGCTGTGCTGCTAAGCCGGTCAACTGTACCTTCCTCGAGAGTGGAAAGTTACTTCCATGAGGAAGGCGTGTTTCGTCCACCTTACCTACAGGTACGGTAGGTAGGAACAACGGGCTTGTTATGGCTTCTTTTCATTGCTGAATTACATCGCTTTTTCTCTTTTTCTCATACATTCGGCCTGCATCTCCTCTCCTATCTCGCTCCGTCAAACGCTGGTCCTTCAATCTCGCTCCGACTTCCCTTTTTGACTTCTATCATGCGTGTTAGCAATACTCTCCTCTTCACTACGGCCTGCTGTGCTGCTTCGGTGTTTGCCGCAAGCTCAGATCTGACCGCCCTCGCAAGCGCTCCAACTGCATGTACAGACTTTGCCCGGATCGATTACTCATCCTGGTCTCAATCGCACATCAATACGTGGTGCGAGGAGCATGATCCTTCATCAACCGGGCAATGTGCTCGTATGTTCTGAATTGTTTGTCTGCAAATATGGTATTGACGCTCTATAGCCGTAACATGGCCTGGCGATGTGACCGCGCCTCCTATGGCACACACTCATCGAGGCCTTGTCAACTGGTTTCTCCACAGGAACCCCAATCTTGGTACCAGAAAGGATTGTATCGCCCTGTCGATGGGCTTTCAAGTCAACACAGCTACGAACAAAAAGAACGGCCTTTCTGAAACGGTCACATGCGATCTATACGACCTTGGTCATGATCGACACCACGAGTGCGTATGCTTCCCAGTCTACGCAGATGCTACATCGACAATCAGGAGGGTCGGAGATAGAGATGTTGTCACGACAAACACTTACTACCCGCCGGAGAACGTGGTGAAGCGGGAGCTCTCGTCTGCTTTGTTTAGAAAGGACCCGCCCATCTACCATGCTGATTACCCCAAAACGGTTGACCTCTTCAGCAGAGATACTAAGCTTGGTGGTTCCACACTCGGAGGCTTTCCATATTGCGCATCTCCCGCGGCTGCGATCCAACCACGAAGGCCGCCATGGACAGCTACTCTCCCTACTCGTGGTCAGGTGACAATGCCTTTTGGGACGCCAACAGGACCGACGGACGTCTGCCGAACGGTTCCAATCATACCCACAGGCCCGCCTACCCCAAGCCCAAGGGACAAGAATTGCAAGACTGCGTGGGCGGTTGAGAGCTGTCTCTGGCAATTCATTGAGCCATACAATGAGACCCGCAGATACTGGGTCACTTACCAGGATATTGCAGGCAACGGCTTATTCGCAACCTGGAGTTCTATTACGATCTCCCGTACCGAGCCTCACTGGGGCTTAAACACCGAGGATTTCCTGGACCCACAAACTTCCGAAACAGAGTATACAACACTGACTAGTCAAGTCGTGAGGACTGATCCCTCCGGCAATCCAATCTACCGAACTACAGAAACCACCGTGATGCCCGTTTCCGACGATCCGTCTGCTGTAAGCACAACCGCCACAACCACAGTATCGGGCGGAAACACGATCGTCACCACCATCTACGTGCCTATTCCTACGACGACTGACGCGGACTGGCACCTTTCCACCATGACTGCTCTGGGAAGTTTCCACAGAAGGGACAGATCGGACAGATGGAAGGTGCAGAAGTGCTACAACAACGTCTCCTGCGTCGATCACTGTTACTCGGTGGTGGGGCACTCGGGCAGATTCACGCACGTCCTCACCATCATCGGCGCCGTACTTGGTGCCCTGGCTCTCCTGAGCATCCTCCTTGCACTCTGCATCCCTTTCCTCCGCAGAAAGTACAGTACCTGGACTCCTACAGCAACCGTGGGCTCATCCGTTACGTCGTCTTCTTCCGGTACTCGCACTACAATCGCTTCATCAGACGACGTTCCCATCCGTAGTTCCGTACTGGCGCCCAGCGCCCAGCCAGAAGTCGCACAAGTCACGCCAGCTTCGTTTGGCACGCTGCGTCGCGCCGCCGAGGAGGGTCGCAGCGTTCAGGTTATCGAAGTGCATGAAGGCGACGACCCCGATCATCCGGCAGATGTTGTTGTTAGAGAGGCTAAGGTTAGGTTCGGTGAGCCTGATGAGGGTGGCGCAATGACGACAGGAAGGCAGCGGACCCTTGTTGTTGAGGGTAGTGAGCAGGTCAGGGCTAGGGTGCCCAGCGGTCAGGGTAGCGGAGCTGAGTAAAGGGGTGTTTGAGGGAGGAGAGTATGCGGAGAGTGAGGGGAAGATTGGAGTGGTACGCTGTGTAGTGTGAATGGCATATTACAGACTGCATGCTTAATATGCAGATTGGTAAGGGCTTCGGTACGGCTTGTTTATTGCATGTATAGATTACCACATCGCAGAGTGTACGGTAGCAGAACAAAGACGGTAGTATAGATCATAATATAATTAGACAGGGTAGTATCCAATTATACCTTCTGCCACTTCCACATATTCACAAGCATCATCTTCCTCCCCCTCTTCTTCGCTCTCCGCATGACATCCTCACCCTCCTCACCCTCCAACTTAACCGCATCCATCTCCTTCGCACTCTTCCCCTCCAACCTCGCCACCTCCTCCACCTCCCCAATCTTCCACCCCCTGAGCACCAACGCACACGCCGCAGCCGCCACATACATAAACCCCGTGAACAGCTGCGCGCCCAAATACCCGCCGCCCTCCCTCGCCACAATCTCCAACGCAATCGGCTCACTAAACGTACACGGCAGCACCAGCACCAACCACACAATACTGAGCGCGCTCGGCACATCCCTCAGCCCCACAACCTCCGCCGTGACCGGCGCAATCGTGGTCCAAAACGTCCCCGCCACCGTGCCCCCAATCAACGCATAAAAGACCAACACGCCCTCGCTCTCCGCAAACACCCACACGACGAGCGCGAACAGCCCGGCCAGGAAAGTCATCGCACACGCCATATTGATCCTGCCGACGGCGTCGGAGAAATAGCCAATCGGCGGCCTACCCAACGCCTGGCCCAGATTCAGCAGCGCGGAGACCAGCGCGCCCTGCGACGCGCTCAGCCCGATCGAGGAGGCGTAGTTGGCCAGGCTGAACAGCAGCACGATGTAGCCGAGCATGCTGAACCAGCCGAAGCCGAGCAGGAGGCCGTATTCGGGTTTCCGGAACAGGCGCGCGTCGAAGGCGAGCTGGGACGCCCCGATCGCGGCGTTTCGGTCGCGTAATAGCAGGGCGCAGATGCCGTTGACGGCGCAGGCGAGGATGCCCAGCACGCGGAAGGCCCAGGCCAGTCCCAGCGTGCGGATCATAGCCCCCGTCGCGAGGCTGTAGCACAGGCCGCCGAAGCCCGAGCCGGCCGTCGCGATCCCGTTGGCGAGGGAGCGGCGTGTAGTGAACCATTGCGGCACGATGCCCACGGAGCCGACGAAGAGGAAGCCCATTCCGAGCCCGAAGCAGACGCCCTGGGAGAGGAAGAGCTGCCAGATGGCTACCGCGAACGAGGCGCCGATCAGGCTTGCGGTTTCGAAGCCCACGCCGAGCAGCAGCGTGGTGCGGGTGCCGAAGCGCCGCGTCGTGGCTGTCGCGATGGGGGAGACGAGCAAAGCGCAGGAGATGCTGAGGGAGCCCACGAAGGCGTATTGCAGGTACGTGGCCCCGGGGAAGGTGTTGGTCGAGAGGTAGTGCGCGAGGAAGACGCCGTAGGAGGAGTTCAGGCCCCAGGTGTGCGCGTTTATGAAGGCGCAGCAGGCCACGCAGACCCAGCCGTAGCCGCCATTGGGTGCTGGAGCGGCTGGAGGAGCGGGAGTTGCGATTTGAGGCTGTTGCGAGCTGGCGGGGTTTGCGCCGTCTTGGGGTGGATGCGCGGACGAGGCGGTCGTGATGCTCTTCTCGGAGTCTCGCGAGTCGGATTTGGGCTCGAGAGAGAAGTCTACTGCGTCTTGGATCTCGCGTGGATTGGCATCTTGGCCCTCATACGCTTTACCGCTCATAGATGCGGCGATGGGGCTCTGGTGCAGTGACCGCCGCTCTTGTATATAGCAGACTTGCTGCTGATCTAATTAGTGTGAATAGCAGAACAGGAACGAACAGGCTGAGGATAAGACATAGCGGTCAATCAGAACAAGAGAGGCAGGAAGAATCAGAAGAAGACAGCAACAGCAGCACGTATGTACTGTAGGTATTAGGCGCGGCACATGGTAAAGCGGGCAAGTTAGTGCGAAAAGCCGGCGGACGATGTGTCAATGGCTCAACCCCAAAAGCGGAGGGAATCTACAATTGCGTGCCGAATTCCGGGGTAAAGGGAGGGTCTGCGGGAATAAAACAGTGGTGCTGTTAACCAGTGTTATAATGTACATAGGTATTTCCATTTGGGTGCTCCTCTTGAGCGGATGTCATGGGTTATAATTTTGTAGAAGTGAACTGAAACTGACAATACATAACTTATAGGTAGATGGAGGAGGAGGTCATAGCAATCGAACAGTCACGGTCTGGACTTAAATGGTGATATTTCCATCGTTTCGGTTTCGCAAACGGGAACGTGAGAAGAACGCATTTCGAAAGCTGAGCCAGAGTATCCAGATGTACAGTATGACCATCAGGCTGCTCTATCTGCAATCCGAAGTACACATGTACATTAACATTCGAAGTATGAGCGAAGACGCAATCATGACTGAAGCATAATCACATGACTGCGCGTCCGTGGCGAAATGTCCGGCGCGTCATCCCGAACAGACGCGTCTAGAACAGCAGCCTCGGAGGGAAACATTGGTGCCTCAACTCTACTTTCCGCCATCGCATCTTCCCAACTCACTGGAATCACTTTCTGGACACCATTCGACAAACTCCTACACAATGAGCGCAGAAGACCAGCAATCACAGTCCGGCTATGAGGAGGAAGCGGGCGCAGGTGGTCCCGGAGCGCCAACGCCACTCACAGCACTTGAGGTATCTATTACAATCTTCAGGCGGCTGATGCATCCTGGTTTGACATACGCATAGGGCGTCGCAGGCCTTACGAAGCGCGATATACAGCTTCTCATTGATGGCGGCTATCACACTGTCGAGTCTGTCGCATACACGTACGTACTCTGTCCCAGGCAAGGTGAATCCACGACTAACCATCCCTCAGGCCGAAGAAGACACTCGAACAGATCAAGGGCGTATCAGAACAGAAGGCGACAAAATTCCTTACCGAAGCATCCAAGCTTGTACCCATGGGCTTCACCACCGCTACCGAGATGCACCAACGACGAAGCGAACTCATCTCCATAACCACTGGCTCGAAACAACTCGATACACTCCTGGCTGGCGGTATAGAAACCGGATCAATCACAGAGATATTTGGTGAATTCAGAACGGGAAAGAGTCAGATTTGTCATACGCTAGCGGTGACTTGCCAGTTACCGTTCGACATGGGTGGTGGCGAGGGCAAGTGTCTGTACATCGATACCGAAGGTACCTTCAGACCGGTGAGATTGCTCGCTGTAGCGAATCGCTACGGCCTATCAGGAGAAGAGGTCCTGGACAACGTCGCTTATGCTCGCGCCTACAACTCTGATCACCAGCTGCAACTGCTCAACCAGGCGGCGCAGATGATGACCGAGACCAGATTCTCTCTACTTGTAGTAGACTCCGCGACCTCGCTGTACCGGACAGACTTCATGGGTCGTGGCGAGCTTTCATCAAGGCAAACGCATCTCGCCAAGTTCATGCGGACGCTTCAGAGGTTAGCTGATGAATTCGGTATTGCGGTGGTGATCACGAACCAGGTCGTCGCGCAGGTTGATGGAGGCCCCTCAGCCATGTTCAACCCCGACCCCAAAAAGCCAATTGGTGGAAACATCATCGCTCACGCCAGTACGACACGTTTGAGCTTGAAGAAGGGAAGGGGCGAAACCAGAATATGCAAGATTTACGACAGTCCATGCTTGCCGGAAAGCGATTGTACATTCGCAATCAACGAGGATGGCATTGGCGATCCAAGTGAGAAGGACCTTGAGAAGATGAACCAATAATGTTGTTCGACACACGGTTTATGAGGGATGTTTCGTACTGCTTGTGAGCTTCTGCATGGGCGTTACCTTACTTGTTGCTTCACTTCTGCATTGGCTTGGCGCTGGGGGCACTTGCTCAGGATGATACCGATTAGGAAGGGTTGTACTACATGTACTGCTACGGATACTTGCCATTTTCAATGATACATAAATTTGAATAACAATAATGAAACATAACTGTCAGAGAAACGTTTTGTGTTAGCTTATACACATGTACTTACTGTAGGTGAGAGTCGATTAGAGCGTCATAAAACTGCAGCTTCGCCGAGCTCTCCTCCGCAACTGGTCACGAACTTTCCCAGCTGTCGCGCTCCACGTCTTCCATACATCACAAACCAACAAACAACACTCAGCCCCACACCCTGTCACCTTTATCGGGCTCAAGCACACAATCTCATGGATTTATAATGACGGGCCCTATCGCGCCGTATCTGTATACGGAAGCGCGACTGAACATTGAGCCAACCTTCCCTGGCGCAACCTTACACATTCCAACGCAAGCCAGCGGCTCCGTGTTCTCGCCTAGAAAGCGCGCTCGCAACAGCGACAACCCCACGAGTCAAGATGAGGAGACATATGCGAAGAAACACTTGGCTACAGAGGGATCGCTCTTCTTCAGGCGCAGAAACAGGTCGCCGAGAAGCTTTGTATGGAGGGTTTTGGACAACAGGAAACTACTGGAGATTCAATGCGTAGATCTTGTGCAGGAGCGCAAGACTTCGCAGGAGTCCGTCTTGACGTATGCGATCACCTTTGAGCACTCGATACGACCGAATGGCGTGGCTTTCGCGGATCCGGAGGAGCACGATGCTTTGGAGATATTCGTCCTCACCACTGGCAATGAGCTATACACACTCTCCCTCCGCAAGGATGTTTTGCTGAAGTCGGCGGTACCTGCGGCCGAGGACTTCGATCCGGCAAGCTGCTTCAAGTGCTATATGCCGTCTTCGTTCAGCTTCCGACACCCGTACAAGCTTGTCGCAACCAGCTCACTGGAATTGTTTCTGTCATTGCACGACGGAGGATTGATGCGGTTGGATCGGAAGCCAGGCGACAATGGTCAGTAGAACGGCAGAGTGAGTGATTGAAACTACTGACACCTCTTCCAGGCTCACATTGGCGCGAGACCTTCTTCAGCGAAGGTAGCTGGACTTCCTCTTTCCGCGGCATCATACCATGGAAGGGCCACAACACCGTCCGCTTTCACGATGTGGACCTCGAGCACAACACTGCCGCATCGATTGCGCCATCCCCAGACAAAAACCACATACTTACCGTCACTCTGGATCACACGCTCAAGGCATGGAATGGAAAGACTGGCAAGGTTGGGGTGCAGACAGATATACTTGGCGAAAACCACAACGAGCCTCAACAAACCGCACAATACCTCATGAACCCAAGCCAAGGCACACTCATGCAGGTCACGGAAGTAGAGGGACAGCCGGATGGAGATGCTTACTACATCGTCACGAACTCCCCCAAGGACCATCAATTCAAATTCTGGGCTGTAAGAGATGCAGATTCAAGCACACACGGAATACGGGACGTCCAGCCGGATATCAAGCTTCTTCCCCCTATTGATGAATTAATGAACACCAACGTCTGGCAACTTGCGGACTTCCATGTTCAGCCGGGGCCAGGATGGCGCAACACTTCTCTCTGGATTCGGGCTCGATCTGGCGCCATTTGCCGGACGTTCGTCCTGGAATTTGACCTTCTGGCACCTACGGACGACCTTGAAGACGCATGGAAGAATAACTGGGTAGCAGTGGACGATGAATCGCTTACCATCGAGCAACTAATGAAGGCTGCTGACTATCCCAGCGAGTCACCGATCGCTAGCCTGGGACCTGTCACCTCCACCAACCAATGGCTTTCTTTCCTCTTCTATCCTGGCAGATTCTCCGCACCGATGTTGGAGACTGCACTTTACATCTACAAGAAAGGCCTCAACTTGCTGAAAGCCTCGGCTCAGAAGAGCGATGCAGAGAAGCCGCTTAAGGAGCGGCTCTGCGCTGCTATCACTGGAAAGGTCGGTCTGGAGCGGAACAGTGACGGGCAGCTGGATTACATCAAACATGAAGCAGACGTGGCGGCGCAATGGCATGTGTTCTTCGGCCTAGTAAGACACCTTCACTCGAGACGAGGTGACTCCTTGTCACTGGCATTCGATAGTGAGACAGGCTTGGCATGGCATATGCGCGCCGACCAAGTGTGTCCGATTCGGACTTGCAGCGAGCTCGAGGTTGCCCAACTCAACGAGCACATCTTCACGTCGGAGGATGATGCTTGGATGCACGATTCTCTACCGTTAGCCCGATACCTACCTGACGACAAATCTGTCGGCATCGCCCGGCTCATAGCGGCAGCAGCTACCTTCCGCTCGAGCCTATCCCGTGAATTTCAAGAGGGCTTCCACTCTGCAAGCTCGGCAGATTCACTGAAGGTCGATTCCGAGATTCCGGACGATCATGCTGATGATACCTATAACGTCCGCCTACAGGCGCTCTATGAAAGAACCGAGATCGCGCAAGAAGTCAGTGATGATGAGTTTAACAAGCTCACGGACTCGATGCAGGATCTGGGTGGGCTTGGTGAGCTTGGTAATGACCTCTTCCTTGACGCTTTGGAGCGCTTGGGCGCAACATCTCGCGGTGTCGACGATGAGCAGGCCCTTACACGGTATGGCGACAGGACCACGATCAGGGGAGCGCAAGAAGCCCTCCAACGCGGTCACGGAGTCTTGCTAGATCTGCTTGCGCTAGTCGTATTCATGGCTGGTGACCTTGAGCCTGAGGAGCTTTCGCCCGACTTCAAGCCGTCTGAGCTGTACATGCAAATTATGCGGAAGCTGAAGGAGTATCAGGTCTTGATATGGCTGGCTACGAATGTACGAGAGGAGCCGCGAAAGCATCGACGACAGTCCAATGAAGGCGCTTTGGATGCCTCTCAAGACAGTAAAGCTCCAGTCGAACCAACTCTCACCCTGTTTGAGAGCATATTCATTGGGGACTGGCAGAGCATGCGGTACCCCAACGACTCCATGTCTGCTCTCATCACTTACTGGTGTCAAGCGTGGACTTTCGGACCTCAGCTCGCCACCGCTTACAGTGGTGTGACAGCGCACATCGTCAGCAACCTGCTTAAACACGGCAACGTGGACTTGGCTTCTGACTTCCTCCGCTTCCTACCATGGAATCCATGGACCTGCTACCTCAAAGCACGACTATACCTCGCCATTGGCGAGTATACGTTCGCTAGTGAGTACTTCCGACAGGCTGCTGAAGAAGTCTCGCTGGACCGGTTCAACGTCGCCACATTTGACACTTCCGCCCTTCTCTCTCCTAATGCACATGGATCTTTCGGCCAAGGCCTGCCTCGGTACTATCTCCACGTTGCGCATCTCTTCGAGACAGCCAGACTACACTCCTACACTGCCGACTTTGCCACTTTGGCGTTGGACCATCACATCGAGGAGAACGAAAGCATCAACGACTCCTCGATTGCCGATCTGGACCGGAGAAAGCGAAGCATGCACGGCAGCCCTGCCGCAATGAAGGTCGACCTCGCAGTCGAGGAAATCCGTCTTCTGCGCTTCCAGGAGCTGAAAGAGGAGATACTGGGCCGGCTGTTCAACGCATCGCTGCAGAGCGCGCGCTACGAACAGGCGTTCAATGCCCTGGTTCAATTCGGCAACCCTGCTCTGTAGGTCCTCCTTTTATCCTATCCACCCGTTCACGTTGCTAACAACCCCTCCAGCCGCAAAGCATCCCTCCAATCCCTTCTGCAATCCCTCCTCTCCGCCAACCAAACAAACACCCTCCTCACCCTCCCCTTCCCCACCCACCTCCTCCCCGACGTCGACGCCATCCTCCTCACCCTCGCCCGCAAACACCTCGCCTTCGCCCCCTCCTCCTCCACTAACCCCTCTTCATCCACCCCAACACCCCAGTACCACCAAATCCTCTACGCCTGGCGCATCCGCCACTCCGACTTCCGCGGCGCCGCCCAGATCCTGTTCGAGCGGCTCCAGCGCCTCAAAACCAGCAGCGCGAAAGTCTTCGAGCCCGACGACGAGACGCTGGTCCAGTGCTACCTCATGCTCATTAACACGCTCGCGTGCTGTGGGGCGGACGAGGGCTGGATTCTCGCGGAGCCGGTGGAGGGGGCAACCCAGTTGATGAAGGAGGGCAAGATTGGTGCGGGTGCCAGGGGAGAGGTGACGAGGGCGAAGAGGAGGATTGTCACGCTGGAGGATGTTAGGAGGGAGTATCAGGCTGAGTTGGATCGGAGGAGTGAGATTGTGCAGGGGCGGTTTGCGTTCGGGGGTGGTGAGGCTATGGATGTGCTTTAGCCTGAGTGAGGCTTGCAAGTGGGTTTTCGGGTCGCATAGCGTGGAGTTCGGGGTTGTTGTTTGACAAAGTCGTAGCGGTAGTAGATATGCTGGCGAATAGCAGATTTCCCGCATGCCCCTTCCTCTTCCTCGGTCGTGCTCCGTGTGGTGATCTTGCTTGTGCTGTTGGCTGGCCACGCTAACCGAATCAGGAATCAGATCACCGGCTCGCGGAGCTTATCCATGTGCTTTAACTTGACTTTCCGATTCGAAACATGTATATAGGCACGGTGACTCAATTCTATGCGAACTCTCGGTATCGGTCTCTGCCATATAATTACATCGCTTGACGAGAGCGTAACCTGTTGATAAGACGTTTGCTTTTCGAAATCGATTATCGCCAGTCTTGAGGGTTATTTCTTCCGCGGACGTCCCTTGCAGGCCGGTTGCGCGATTTCTGGGCCGTGCCAGCCCGACAACCGCTGTCACTTTGTACAGAGCCGCAGGGTCCTAAGTGGCTGGCAGGCGCCTGGAACATGAGGTATTTTTTGAGTCTGGTTAGATGCAGGAACAGGCAGGATGAGTGTGGGCGACGGCATCGCCACGTGTGGCATCTATGTGGGGAGCTAAGGCTGTATGTTGAGTTATAACGAGTCGTCACTTAGAAGGTTGAAACTCTCTCGAATGGTTCGCATCACCCTGGTCTAAGCACTCAGAGCCTGTATCCGTTCAGCTGCGTCGTTCGGACAGCGCATGTATCCTTTCTCACTGCTCCTGATCATCTGTCTCGAGCACTTCGTCTACTTCCTGACCACGCGGTTTCTTGCGCCTGTTGCGCGATATGGGGGAGAGGAGAGGGATGGGGACCCCGGAGGAGACGACGAACACGAGAGGGGAGAGTAAATGCCACACCGTGGGCATAAAGCGTAAGGGTTGAAGTGTCACTTTTGAGCGAATGAGACTGATGGGTGTGTGCAGAACAATGACATGAGAGGCCATTTTCAATCCCACCTGCACTTTGCGGTCAGAGCAGCGGGGCCATTTGGTCGGCATCTGGCATTTCCATCTGGCAGTATATACTCAATTTGGTCAGACCCCGTTCTCAGTCGCGTTAGCGGAAGCCATTTAGTCTGGACGGTTCTGTAGTCAAGATCAAAGAGATCGTCCTCCTGTGGACAGCCGTGTTCAGCCCTTTTGCGATCACGATGGCTCACGATCTAGCCAAGGTGAGATGGTGAGATCTGACTGCTGAAAATACATAATGCAGGCGTATGATACCTGCCCCTCTACTCATTAACAAACCGCTCCCATGTCTGAAATTCGTTACCCTTGGGCGTGCCCTCCGTTTTGGCACCTTGTCCGGCGACCTAAACAATATCGAAGCCGACATAAGGCCTGTGATGTACATCCGTCATACCATCTACAACCGATCGAGGAGTTTGTTGACGACGATGGTCGAGAGCATGAGACCTGCAACGCGTGTAGAGTAGGTTCAGGTCCTGCTTACAGTCGTGGTAATGTCGCTGACATGTCAACTACAGGGATCGGCGCTGCTTAGGGAGGAAAGAAGGCAAGAAAGCGAGCTTCTACATATGCTCGAGATTGGAGCAGAAGGGTTGCGAGAAGAATTTCTGGAGTGGGAAGTACAGATGAGAGAGACTGCTGATATAGGCCAGACACAGGAGAGCGCCAGTCACCATGAAGAGCAACAAGCCCAACGAGAAAACCCGAACGAGCAGATGGAGGAAAATTGGAGCAGCTTCTTTGATTTCGATTTCTACTATGGCGATAGCAACAACTAAAACCGTAAACTTACGACAAACATCCTTTGGTCTGAAATCTAGATCTGGATCTACATTCGGATGCTCATTCTGTCATCTCAAAAAGTCTGTGTCCCAGACATGTCTAATATAGTCCGCCAGAGAAACAAAGGGAAGACAAGACCTTTGCAAACCGCCTACCTGTCTCAGACTTTGCAGACATACAGCATTGTCTCACACACATCTCACCAGCGGTATAGTTATATCCATCCCACAACCACATCCCGTCCCAACCCAACCTGATCCAACCTGATCCAACCTACCCAAACATCACATCCACGCTCTCCACATCCAACCCACAATGACCCGCCGCACCCACTCCCTCTGCACCATCTGCCAGCGCAGCTACCCCTCACACCAACTCATCTACTGCGCCGCCACCGATTTGGTAGTATGCCAGCTATGCATGGTTCGTAATTTCCCCCTCTCCCAACACGTACACGTTCTTATTGTGGCAAAGCTGACACCACGTACAGCAACTCTTGGAAGCATATCGGCGGGCCGTTCAACAAGCCGGATTGCATGGAGCCGAAGTTAACACAGAGACGTCGCAGGCAGGACACATGGATGGCGAAACAGGTGCGGATGGTACGGGCGAAGGAGGTACGCTGGGCGTGGTCGTGACACCGCCGACGCCTTCTGACGACGTCGACGCAGAACGGACGCCAGAGGGCAGTGAAACAGCCCAGGACGCAGCAGACCGAGAGGACACGCAGCCAGGTTGCACAGGAAATAGCGGTGGTGAATGCTCGTTGAGTCAGCCAGTGAGCGAGAGATAGAGAGTAGCTGAGAACAGCAGAGGATGGAAAGAGTAGCAGAGGTTGGAAATAATATTGATTTGGGATGAAGATATGTACAGGAAAAAGTCTGTGAAGGGGGTATTGAAACACTAGGTATCATAGCCACAAAGGCCTTCCAGGCTCGCGGGCTTGAATGAGAAACGCCACGTCTTTTCTCTATTTTGAAAAAGCCCGTCCAAAAAGAAAACCCAAACCCTGTCTATGCTGCAAACTCCAGACGCACAAACAATGCGAAAAGCCGACAAAAGAGACGAGTAGTCCAATCAAGACGACGATGGAGACGGCTTATCATCCACGTCGACATCCTTCCCCTTCCCCTTAAACTCCGGCTGACCGCCAAACGGGCCAAGGCCGAACGCAGACGTCGTTTCCGTCGTCTGACTAGGCGGCTTGTAGCCAGCAGTCTCAACCGGATCCTCTACCAGGACTGGGTCCTGCTTCTTCGTATCCGGGTGGATGTTGATGCCCAGCTGGTTCTGGTTCGACAGATCGCTCTTCGAGCGCGCGCGCGAGAACCTGAGGCTATCGGCGTCGCCGTGGGCGCGGTCGATAGGAGACCAGCCTCCGATACTGCCGGCGATGATACCGGCCATGGCTGCACCGGCGAGGGCAGAGTTGGAGCGCGAACGACCCCTGCTGCGCGTGGCGCGGCGGGAGTCCGGGCTTGGAGGGGCGGGTGAACCTTGTTCGTTGCCGAGTTCGCCGTCTGGAGTCTGCGGAAGATCAACGCTACTACGCGATGCGGATCGGCTGCGAGACTGCAAGATGGCCTCGCGGGGATGCTGTAGCTTGAACTTGAGATTGTTGAGACGGCCACCCTTGAATCTCTTGATGAATGCGAGCTCGTCGCGAATGTCGAGGAGGGCTTGGTTGAACTCGAAGGGGCTCTCTTCGTCGTTGATAACGACTTGGGGCGTGTTCCTTCTGCGAAGCCAATCGGGGATGAGTCTGCGGATAAGTTCGTCGGGAATCAAGCGGATGATAACACCAACTGGGATGGACAGGGCACCCAATACTATGGAGTAGCCCCATTGGGCACCGTTGAGACGCGTAACAGAGAAAGCCCGGCCACCGACGAAGATGATCATTATCTGACCACCAACCATGATGCAATTGATGACAATGAAGAATACGTTGCGGTGAACACCCTCAAAGATGTTGAACTTGTTGTCCAGCCGGCGGTTGTTGAACTCGTTGAAGACTTGCATCCAGACGAAGGTGTTGAAGATAAGAGTTTCAAGCTGATCTTGCTCCCTCGTGCTTTGGTATGACAGAATACTGGTGCCGGCAAAGTAGAGGATGAAAGTAACCACCAACTGGTAGATAGCCTGCCCGATGATCATCTTCCACATATTGAGGGTGATCAGTGGAGCAGACTTCGGATCAGGCTTGCGGTTGAGGATTTTCCTTGTAGGTGGATCGGTTGCGAGCGCAAGCGCAGCGAAAGTGTCCATGATCAGGTTGACCCATAGCAACTGGACAGCAGTGAGGACGGATGATTCCTCGCTACTGGCAACAGCAGAGACGAAAGCCAAGAGCACGGCCGTGATGTTGACAGTGATCTGAAACTGCAGGAACTTCTTGACGGCATCATTGACAGCGCGACCCCACATGAGAGCTTTGACAATGGAAGCGAAATTGTCGTCCATGAGGATAATGTCGGAAGCCTCCTTGGCGACTTCCGTACCAGCAATACCCATAGAGAAGCCAACGTCCGCAGCCTTGAGAGCTGGGGCATCGTTGGTACCATCACCGGTAACAGCAACAGTCTCACCCATTTCCTTGAGGCGCTTAACCAAGATTCGTTTGTCATCAGGCGAGGATCTGGCGAGGACCTGAAGCTTAGGAATGATTTCAAGCTGTGCTTGTTTGCTCATCTTGCGGAAGACTGGACCCTCCAGAGCAACGCCACCAGCCGTGTAAATGCCACACTCCTTAGCTATGGCTTTCGCAGTCATGATGTTGTCTCCAGTAACCATACGTGGATATACACCAGCGCGGATACAGTCGGCGACGGCTTCGGAGACGCCCTCGCGGAGCGGATCCTGGATACCAACAAGGCCGAAGAAAGTCATGTCCTTGAAGACGTCCTCAAAGACAGCTTGCGTCTTGTCGTCTTCTTGTCGGCGCGCATTGCGTGGTGGCCACTGCTCAAAGTCGCGATAAACGAAGCCAATTGTTCGCAACGAGCGAGTAGCGTATTCTTCGATGAGACGGTTGAGTGTTTGAACATTGTCGTTGGAGATGCTGACAGCGTCCACACCCTTGGTGGGATCCCTGATAATCCTGTTGCACTGGCGAAGCATGATCTCAGAAGCGCCCTTGACGACCAATCTGTATCTGTTGCCTTGCTTGAGAACGACAGCCATACACTTCCGGCCTGAATCGAAAGGTACCATCTGGGAGATCTCAGCGTTCGAGCGCTCGACGTTGATAGGACCCATGCCCAGATAGTCACGCGCAAAACTCAGCAATGCAGTCTCCGTCTTAGATCCGATGAAAGTCTGCTTTCCATCCTCCTCGCCCTCGAAAGCGGTAGAGTTGACAGCAATAGAATCTTTCCAGAGGGTCTTGACTTCCTGACCCAGCGTACCCAAGAACTCAGTCGTGCTGACATCATCCAACTGATCCGCAACAGACTCGGAAGCGTCTCCCGATGGACCTCCCGCTTTCTGTTCCACACGATGAGTGAACCTTGAGGAGGTGCCGACAGCGCCCGCAACAACGGTCATGACGTTTTGGGTGAGCGTACCGGTCTTGTCCGAGCAGACGCTTGTTGCGTTACCCATGGTCTCGCAAGATCGAAGTACACGGACAAGGTTGTTGTCTTTGGTCATGCGCTTAGTAGCGAAGGCCAAGGCAAGCGTAACAGCGAGAGGTAAACCTTCAGGAACCGCAACCACGACAATGGTGACCGCAACAATGAGGATGTTCAAAAATCTCTGTGCTTTCAGCGCCGATGTATCGTGATTGTGCGGAAGTTGCGCGAGGAATTTGATCAGAAGAACCACAAACAGCAATAGCGCAGCGGCACCACCGAGCTTAGCAATGTACTCGGCGAGTACGTTGAGCTTCGATTGCAATGGCGTTGGGTCGTTGTCTTCACGAAGGGACATCATGGTCTTACCGTAACTGGAGTTGACTCCAGTAGCGGTGACCATGAATGTGCCGACGCCCTCAGTAATCTTTGCACCGGAGATGATGAAAGGATCCATTTTCTTGAGCGATTCGTTTGCCTCCATCGCGCGAGAAACTTCGTGAGCAGGGAATTTTCTTATAATGTCCGACTCTCCGGTAGCAGAAGATTCGTCGCATTTAACGGCATGGCCATCGATGAAAATTCCGTCGACTGGTACGAGATCGCCAGGTTCGAGCAAGCAAACATCTCCGACAAGAATGTCGTGTACTGATATCTCCTGAGTCTTGCCGGACCGAATGACTTTGACCTTACGATCATCCTTCTTCCTGTTGAGTTTGACGAATTGCCTCTCCTTTTGCCAGTCATTGAGTGCTCCAACGACAACAACGATTAAAATGGCGACGATGATCGCAACACCTTCGACCCATTCGACACGTGGCTCTCCATCTGCATGTGATTGTCCGAATGTTTGGTAAAGACCCAAGGCTAGCGAAATGATTGCTGCAGCTGTAAGCAGGAGCAGCACCTTGTCGTTGTAGGCCATCCAAGCTAATTGAAGCAAACTCTTGGCTTTCCGCTCTGGTAGCCTATTGTCGTTGAATATACGTATGCGATCGTAAAAAGTGCCGCCTTCGCCTGACTTTGGAATAGCTGGCTGCGCGCTTGACGTCTCTCCAATGGTAGTAGAAACCTGAGATATCTTCGATGGGCTGGTTGTCCTGGTTGCCTCCTCAAAAGACACACTGCCTTCCAGATGCTGCTCATCTGGGCTAAGGCCGGACTTCCTGTCGCTTCGAAGTCCTTTTTCTATTCCGTCTAGACCACCCAAGGCGTGAAACGCGCCCAAGCTTTTAGGGTTCAGCAACTTCGTCATGTGTCCAGGTGCGAAGGCAAAGGGGTTGTTTTCTCGGTGGAAGTCGTCTTCAGTTCCTGGGTCCGGTTTTAAAGCCTCCTCGTCACTAAGAACGTCCTGCCCGTGTCCATCACCACCAAAAGCCTTCGGTTTATCGTGCTCTGCTCCATGAGAGCTGGAGTTTACGTAGGTTCCTGTGGACGAAGAGTGTCCACCGTCGGTATCGAAGGAGCTTGCTCGTGACCGAGCTGTAGGAACGGCAAGGAAGTTCTGTCGATCACCCCATGTAGGAGATGAGATGTTATGAGGGGAAGTAGGTCTGCTGGTCTCAAAGGAGTTGCTAGCTCGTAGTTCGATGGGTGATGAGTTGCTGTTAGTCGCTTCTAGATTTGATGAGTCTCCCTGTATGCGCGCTTCGTCAGAACGACCCTCGTAAAATGTTATGTATCCCATATCGGCGGATCTACGAACAGCAGAAGTATCTATTGTAATGGTCGGAGCTCTTGGTCGACGACCTGGCCCGGGCGCTGGTGATATTCTCCCTCCATTTGGTGTTTGGTCGGCCATGGTGGCTGCCTCTTGAGCCTGAGTATGTGTTGCAGGATGTATGGAGGCCGAAAGCTGAAGGACAACAAGGCTGAGAAGCGGCTATTGTATGCCAATTGAATGAATGATACCTGTAGTGGCGAGGCTAGACTACGTGAGGTCGAGGAAGGCTGTGCATGAAGCTAGAAGAATTGCGTAGGTGACGACTACGAAGTTCGGCTCTGAGGAAGGTACCAGGTAGGCTTAGACAACAAGGCAGGTATGCGGTGGATAGTCACTGCGAGCGCAATACGTATCAGCTTGATTCTCAGGTGTGAAAACACAATGGCGAACGGTATACATGTAACATAGCCACACATGGGGCAATAGTACATGAACACTGCCCAGGCCAAGGGAGGCTGAGCAATGACAAGCTCGCCTTGGTAAAAGTCATAAAGAGAGCGGCGTCCCCGTCCGGAACTCACAAGAGCCTTGGCCGCTAGCTTGGGAGAAAGGAAAGACCATACCTGACTGTCGCTACCTTCGCCAATGCTCTAAACTGACATTAGGGTAACCGTGACTTTAACAACCCGCAATGGCAAGTAGGCTGTGCTGGGGATATGCGGAGATGGTCGGGCAGCCGGGGTCGTTACTCTCACACGGATGTGCAGATCGGCAAAGGTACTGTATGTATCTACAAGAAGGAGAATCGAAAGGAGCGACAGAAGAGAAGCAAAGAGGCCGTCCTACCAGCCTGCTCTTACTGTATCCTCCAGTAAGGGGAGGCACGGCGGTGGTCATCCTGCACTTTCGGCGACAGAGCGTGCATAACAGGAGCTTGGCACTAGCACTGCCACCCAGATTGCGCTAACGCATAGCTCCCGTACCGTTAATGATTGGCCTTGAGCCAGAACACAGCATGGACTATGGCACTATGCGTCCAGATAATGCCTGCTAAAGAGACCGCACTGATACTCAATCAATACTATTAAGGATATCGTAGGCGATCATATTGGCTGGCCGGCGACGGTGAACTCCAAGACTTCCCATATCCCTGTCTGGCGCCATTCTCTCAGTGGAGAAGACTTAAAGGTACCTTAGGCGCTAAGCGCGCCTTCTCCTGAGAGTCTGGAGACGCTGCATCCGCACAGGAAAGTCGACCGCCTAACGTTACCGACCTTCTGCGTTGCACCTTGCTGGGATGCAGCCCTCCGGCCATCCGTCGCCCTCCGCTTCCGCTCACACTCAGATGCCAGGCGCTTGCAAGATCTTTGAGGTCGTATGACATAGCGAACGCGCCACAGGAGAGGTCATCCACGCACATGAATTGTCTCACCCGAGGCGTTGGTGTCTCCGTAAGGACCAAGAGGCGGACTCGTGCCAAGCACAATGCCCAGTAAAGCTCCATACCATGCAATTACAACAAGATGACATGCGTTGTAGTGTTGTCTCAACAACATGATCACCGTCATATCCTGGACAAACATTCCGTGTGTACAGTACTTGGGTCCATCATGGTGTAGGGCCGTGGTTTTTCGGTCCGATCCGAGGTTACGCCTCTTCATGAACTTACGTTGTGGACTTGCGTGTCTAGCTTCAAGGGCATCTGCTCTGCGAACGCTCGCCATAGTTATGACGAAGACAAAAGTCGAGCTAGACAGACAACTAATTGCAAGCAGATTCTGGGGAAATGGAGGCTTAGCCACGAGCAACGTAGCATCCAAGACCTATAGCAACTCAGAAGCTTGCTCTACGACATTCCAAGACCGCATACTTGCACGTGGTAATCAAGCCGAGCGTTTGCTGCGGTCTGACTCTGCATAGCCCTCGTTGATTGTTGCCTGCAGCGGGTGACATATGGATAGTGACCGGTCTATCGCAATGAAGGGATCGAGTGTACATACTACTGCTTTACAGCGTCTCTACTGTTGGATGCTGCTGGGGCGATCATCACCAGCACATCTACTTGAAACTATGAGCGCAACCGGGCTCTGGCACTGAATCCAATGCTTGGCGTGCAATGTTCTTTGTAGGCAGGAAGGGAGCGCGAGACCAGCGGGTTGGGTGCAAAGATAAGTATGTGGGTAGGGGCTAGGACGGTGAGGCGATATTGTGGCGTAAGAGACCGTCGCGTTCCTCTCCAGTTGTCCCTTTCCTTCTGCTAGTCCATTCGGACCGATCAACGCCAACATCAACAGCACAGGGCTAGTGAACGTAGTATAAATGGTGGAGTTGATTCTCATCGGTACATGTTTTGGCGTGATACGAGTACTTTTCGGAAGTTGACATGATCGCGTGAGAGTGCACCTTGGAATTGGGAAGTCCGAGTGATTGCAGGGCTTTTGAAACGCCATTCGCGCTCTTTTTAAGCTACATCGCTAATTGTCCCATAAACCCTTATGCATGAAGAAAGCCAACCGGAGCATTTACACCTATGCCTGTTCGGTTCTGTTAGTTCCTTGTCCGAATCATCCTACGCGGTTTTATCGCCGTACCTTGACAGCGAAGTTCCTCTGGGGGAAGTGCCTCTGCTTCTTCTTCTGCTTCTCGGTGACGAGTGTGGCCTCGTGCTTGGTCAACCGCCTGCGGATAGCGCGGGTCTGCTTTGGGCGGAGGTCGAGTGGCAGGTACTTCTTGCCCTTGTAGAAGATGCGGAGTTGAGAGCGCTGGTTAAGGTTGATGACGGTGAGGACACGGGCGATCGACTTGCGGACGTCGTGGCTGTAAAACCCTCCATGTCAGAAAATGTTCCATTTTGCGAAACCCAAATCTCCTCCGTGTGCGATTTTATTCGGCGGGAATGGCGTACATCTTGTTCAGCTTAGACTGAGCACCACCAGCGATCTTCTGGGTGCGGAGCTGGACGAGCTCCTGCTTCAACTCCTCGAGCTGAGTCTTCAACTCCTCCTTGTTCTTGCCCCAGAGCTGCTGGGCCTTGACCTTTCCGGACGACTGCAATTGTGTTAGTTTACATCTCCCAACTCTTTACGCATATCGTGCGCACCATTTTGGACGTGATTGTGAGGGGATTGTCGGGTCGTCGGAGTCGTTTGTCGAGTGTCGTCTATCTCGTCTCGAAAATTTGGCGGAGTTTGCGTGGTCGCTAGCTTCATGCCTCCAGCCCGGAAAAACTGCGCCGGCCTCCGAAGGCTTGGCGTCTTCCTTGCGCGTGCTGTCAACGCGAGGGTCCAGCAACGTCAAGTCCGGGCCAACCTCCGCATACTGTAGCTCCATGAAACATGCGCGTATGGGACTGCGAATAAAGATCGCATAACCACTATAATTATCGAACACTTTCTGTCGGGAGAGAACCGCATCCCAACATGTCGTCCAATACAGGGAGCTGGGCGCAGCTGCGACAACAAGCACGGTCCCTCGAGACTCAGGTATGCGGTGCCTTATACGTAGAGGTGCAAGCTGCCAGCTAATGCATAGCGGACAGACTGATGCGCACTTCCACACCTACTCGCAATTTGCGTCAATGTCAAGCATACCACCGAAACCAACAGAAGAAGAACTACGAACCGAGGCGCAATTAGAAGAATTACTCGACAGAGTAAGTGCCACCGTATCGTTCACATCCGTAGATCCCATGTCTCGGGATGAAGCCTCTATTGCACGCTATCTAGATAGACTGATGCCTAACATTAGCGCTCAGCCCTTCTATCACAACTGTCACGACTACTCGATTCCGAACCTACCGCATCCGCCCTGAAATCTACCAACCTAGCGCGACATCGCGAGATACTAACCCAACACCGGACTGAGTTGAATCGGCTGCGGTCAAACATCTCCACCGCCCGCGACCGAGCCAATCTACTCTCGAACGTACAAAGTGATATAGATGCCTACCGCTCTGCGAACCCAGGTGAGGCGGAGGCCGAATACATGCTTCAAGAGCGCAACCGGATAGACAACAGCCACAACATGGCGGACAGCGTGCTGAGCCAGGCATATGCAATCAACGAGAATTTTGGACTGCAAAGAGAAACGCTGGCCAACATCAACAGGAGGATTGTAGGAGCGGCAAGCCAGGTACCTGGCATTAATGGCCTTATTGGCAAGATAGGGACCAAGAGGAGGAGGGACGGCATCATTTTGGGAAGCTTCATAGCGTTCTGTTTCTTGATGTTCTTGTTCTTCTGGTAAAGGTAAAACCGGGCAGCATTGGAGTTTGGGAGTCTAGGTCAAAGAAACAGCGCGCTTCCCCTTGGTCGCGGGTGATGTAACGATAGGAGTGGATGGCTAGGCTACCTTATATTCCTCAAAGTACGGGTATCAATTTTGGAGTGAGCTCCTAAGCTTACGCTCTGTTGGCGTATTTCGGTTTGCCCGGGTTTCTTGTCCCCCCAACATTTGCGCCCTGTTCGCCTGTCCGTCTGTTTCTTCTTTTGCTCCCCTTGCTTCTGCCAGGATGCGCTTGACCGCTTTGATCATACTGGCCTTTTCCGCGTCGTCCGCATTCGCGCTTCCTGCCCAACGAATCTTGCATTGCTGGTCCAGCAGATACACATAGCCGACCCTGTTGTTTAAAAGCCCAATCGCTTCCTTGGTTTCCTCAGTGATACCCTTGTGTACGATGAAGTACTTCCCCCAGTCCTCCTTCGCCCTCTGCGCTCGGATGTTGTACGCGAACAACCGCAGGATCCAGTACTTGAGAGTATTCGTCTCCACATTGATCTCAACTTGCTGTGCCAAGCCTGCCTTTCCCATGCTCTTCTCCGCCTTCAAGATCTCGTGGAGTTCCGGGTGTTGTTTCTCGCTGCAGAAAGTAGCAACCTGATGTTCCGCCCACCCACTCGAGAAAACGCTGACTATGCTGACTTTGCCCTTCATGACATCCACGGTATCTTTTTCAAGGGTTGGGTCCTCCTTCGACAACGTCAAGCCCCTCAGATTGGGGAAGTAGAGCGCAAAGTCCCGCTTGAACACCTTCTCCGGCGCAATGAACGTCTTTCCCTTGAAGTGCTTCATCATGCCGAAGTCGCGGAAGTAAGGCCGCGCCATCTGCTTCGCCATCTTCTCCCTGCGATCCAAGTGTTTCTCATAGTTGACGAAGTCGTCGCGCCGTTGTCGCCACGACCTACCGTCAATGCCGCTGTTCTCGCCTCGTTGTGGTGGATGGTGATGACCGATTGGACGGCCGAGTGGTTTGGGTGTTGGGTCGTCATCACCATCCATAGTCTTCTTTGGTTCTCTGTAGGTCAGAGCTGCGGTGGCAGCACCGCCCCTGCTTCGTAGAGATGGCTGCGCTAGTTTTGAGGGTGGTGGTGGTGGAGCCGAGGCATAGGACCGTCTCGAGGTGAAGAAACATTGTCCGCGCGATTCTAGAGTCGCGAGAGCTCGCAATGCCCGGAGGCAAGGCAGTGAAGGTGCTTTCATGATATGATGGGATATATTATGGAGGTAGAAGAGGGCGGAGTAAGTACGTGCTGTAGACTGAATCCGCCTAAAGAAGCTAGCGCGGGTTGCGGAGAAGCAGCTACACCTCCGCATACGGTATGGAATCGTTCTATTTGCCGTCGTGCTGTGGAGCAAAAGGGTCAGTCTCGTTATACTGGGATGAATATCGCCTCGATGATGGGCAGGTGGTCTCGAAACGATACTCGATGATGCAAATCATAAGACAAGTAGAGCATTTTTCTCTCATTCTGCGCAAGCAGCTTCCTTGGGTAACAGTTGCCATGAACAATTTCATTCTACACTCACATGATTCATCCTCTCATTAGACGCTCAATATTCCACCTTACCTTTGCTTTGATGACAATGTCATTGCAACCTGTGTCGGTTGCCCATGGACGCAAAAGATGACCTGCGGCGAAAGCAGGCCTTATTCGATGGCCTTTATGCGCTGGACAACGAGAACGATGACACACCAGACACTGGCTTAGCGGAGTCAGTCACTGCGCTGGCAGGTAATCTGAAATCTGGTAGTGTGGTTGACGATGGCCCGAAGAGAGATATGATCCGGAACTCCCCAGGCAAGCCTGCCTTGAAAGCGAACACGGGAACCTTGGGAACTCCTTCTTTGCCAAAACGAGCTGCAAGTGATCTCGGGGCCATATCCTCGAAGACAAACGCAGCTCTTCCGCTCAAAGAGCAACCTGTACCACCTGCTACACTTCAGCACCGCCATACCGTCACTGGTTCTGAGGAAACAATGTCATTAAATATGCCTACCTTTTCTGCGATCCCACGCGCAATAGGAAAGCGAAAGCGTGACAGCATCATAAAACATGTCCCAGAGAATCAACGTATCTTCAACGACCTGCATTTCTGTAAGTAGCCCCAGCTGTCGGAAGATACGCAAACTCATTAAAGCAGTCTTCTTCCCAAACAACGATGTGCACCCAGCCAGACGAATGCGGATCATCAAGGCTCTCGAGTACGGAGCAACCTGGCAGAAAGATTGGACCAATTCCGTCACTCATGTCATTGTGGACAAGAGCATGAACTACGGCCAATTGATTGCCTTCCTCAAGATGAGCGCATTGCCGGTATGTATACTTCACCTGACCGAAACGGACCTCACTAAGAATCACAGGAGTCTGTCATCCTCGTAGACGAGGTCTATCCTGCTGACTGCATCTCTTATCGCCTGCTGCTCGATGCAAAACAAACAAGGTACCTCGTCAAAGGGCAACCAGCCCCTTCCAACGACCCAGCACCACTAGAAATAGCCTCTGCACAGCCTTCACAAGGGTCTTCCGTGTCACTGGAACTCAAGCCGGCCGGCAAATCAGTGATGGCTCGCCCGCCGAAGACACCGTCACGCACACAGGAGTCCTCAAGCGGCGCGCCCTTGGCAACAAGCAACGAGAGGCCTGAAGAAGCGCAATCAAACAATGGCGGACGTGAACGTGCTTCCATTCTCACAGGAAGCGATGAGCTCGATGCAGCGATCAGGCAGGCAAAGGAATTTCAGGATATTCCCGTTCGTTTCGAGGAGGAGGAGGAAGAGGGCAGCAGGCCCGGCAGTTCATCCGCGCCGGGCACCGATGATGAAGAATGCGAGCCGACTCCGAAGAAGCAGAAGCAGAAACAGAGAGGTAATCCTGACTGGCAAGACAAGTTTCAATGCATGCAGAAGCATACTGGTACGAGCATAGACTGCGCGAACTCAGCCACTATCGATGTCCTTCAGAAGATGGCAGACTATTATGTGGAGACGCGCGACGAGTGGCGAAGCCATGCCTATAGAAAAGCTATTGCCACGCTTCGCAAGCACCCCGTCAAAATACACACGAAAACAGAGGCCCTCGCATTGCCTGGGATTGGAGGACGCCTAGCCGACAAGATCGAGGAAATCGTCGATACAAACCGCCTTCGTCGTCTCGAGAACGCACTGCTCGAGCCCAACGACCGTACCCTCCAAACCTTCTTAAAGATCTACGGTGTAGGACATGCCCAAGCTAGCAGATGGGTCAGCCTGGGATACAAAAGTCTCCAAGATCTGCTTAGCAAAGCCACTCTGTCCGAGAACCAGCTTATCGGCATCAAGCATTTCGACGACTTCAACGCACGTATTCCGAGAGCGGAAGTTGCAGCACATGGCGAGGTGGTACGCTCGACCCTGCTGAGCATAGATGCGCAGTTTGAGGTCTACACGATGGGCTCTTATCGCCGTGGAGCAGAGGACTCCGGAGACATCGACCTGATCATCACCCGACCAGCCACACCACTGACACAGATCCGCACAACCGTGACAGAAGTGTTGATCCCCCAGCTCTTCAAAGACGGATTCCTCAAGGCTACACTTGCGGGTACGTCCGGCGACGGTACAAAGTGGCATGGGGCGTCTTGTCTCCCCTCTTCCAGCGTCTGGCGGCGAATAGACTTCCTGCTTGTTCCTCCGAAAGAGTTGGGAGCGGCATTGATATATTTCACTGGGAATGACATCTTCAATAGAAGCTTGAGGCTGTTGGCAAGTAGGAAAGGAATGAGGCTTAATCAGCGCGGACTATATCGCGATGTCATGATGGAAGCAGGAAGGGTAAAGTTGACTCAGGGAACATTGGTTGAGGGAGCGAATGAGAAGAAGATATTCGAGGCATTGGGTGTGCCGTGGAGACCGCCAGAACACCGAATATGCTGACAGTGTGGACTACTGGGGAGGGCACAGTACACCTGACATGATGGTGCGAACTGAGTTGAACGCGGTAATTGCAGGACAGTCAGTATTGGATGGCATCTTCGATATGAGCATTTAGTCTGTAGCTAGCAATGGTTCCGTTTTGTCCATGTGTATATGCTGCAGAGAGAATGATTTGTGACTTCGAACGATTAACCAGCGCTCATGTCAGTATTGGTTGGACTTGCTCTTCTAATACAGTACTTGTCGCGATGTTCCAGGCTAGGCCGGGGGAGGAGGGACTGGCTTCGGAAGTCGGAGGAGTTTTTCCGCACACTAGAGCGGATTGGGAATTGGCGTTTTGCGAAGCCCGCACCACAAGCGAAGTTGGACTTTGATCTTTGCTCGACGACGACCACCTTTGACGACCACCGATTCGCCGCCAACCCGACCGTCAAGATGCTGTACATCCACTCGCAGGAGTCCCTGGCCATCCCAGAGGGAGGTACGCAAACATCGCCATGATCTGGACTCGCGTCGATGAGAAGGAGGGAAATGCTGACTGGGAGATTCGTCGTTTAGTCAAGGTCCACATCAAGACTCGCATCGTCACGGTTGAGGGCCCAAGAGGTACGGATATGGAAATGGCGCCTCCGCGAAGAAAAATTGAAACAGGAGACTTATTGTCTTGTAGGCAAGCTCACCAAGAACCTCGGTCACCTTGCGGTCTCCTTCTCCCACCCAGCACAGAACCAGATCAACATCGAGCTCCACCACGGCTCGCGCAAGAATGTCGCTACCCTCCGCACCGTCCGCACCATCATCAACAACATGATCATCGGTGTCACCAAGGGCTACAAGTACAAGATGCGCTACGTCTACGCACATTTCCCAATCAACGTCAACCTTGACAAGAACGGCGAGACCGGTCTCTGGGAGGTTGAGATCAGGTACGTTACCACACGCGCACATCGAGAATGAAAAGATGGCGAATCGAATTGGAGAAAAGGAACATGAATGCTGAGACAATGACAAACAGGAACTTCCTCGGCGAGAAGCTTGTGCGCAAGGTCGTCATGGCCAAGGGTGTCGATGTCGAGGCCTCCAAGAACCAGAAGGACGAGCTCCAGCTGACCGGAAACGACCTCGAGGCCGTCTCCCAGTCCGCCGCCGACATCCAGCAGACTTGCAGAGTCAGGAACAAGGATATCCGGAAGTTCTTGGACGGTCTGTACGTTTCGGAGAGGGGCAACATCGTTGAGGACCTTTAAGCGATTTTAAAACCATCGCGTTAGATCTTCATAAAGTTGTGTGTTCCCTGAGCGGTGTCTAAATGGTCCTCCTTTTTCTGCTTTTTCATCGGCGATCTACGGCGGGTGCTTTGCGGCAGCGATGCCTGTGCTGCAAATGAGAAAAAAGGGTTACTCGACAATTTTACTACCAAACAGGCAAGAAATTCGATGAAATTGCCAATATCCATTTCATGAACGTCCTTACCCTTAACCTTTATCTCTGCTCTTCCGTGTCAGCGCCGCAGACCAGGCAAAATCACGAACGTACGAACGATGGAAATGCGATACCTACCCACCCTACTTCCACGGATCTTCTCTATCCTACCTGTTTACTCCAGCAATGCATCACAAGCGCGCCACCGAATCAGAGGAAGTCCACATGACCTGTTTCGATATCGTTACTGTACAGGGTTGTATCACAACCTGATACCAATGAAGCCTCCGCCCAACCCCCAGCCCAAACCCAATATCACGTTCCCATAACCCGCATTGACCATGACCGCCTTCCGTTCCCAAAGTGCCCTGTTTGGAAGGTGCTGTTGACGGCCTTCCATCCCCAGAGTTTCCCGACTCGGAAGCTGCCATTGCCCCCACAAGTCCACGAAATCCCTACAGACACTGGGGGGCCAATGCGATGCAGAACCGAAAAACGTAAAAGGCCCTTGCAACCAACACTTGCTTGCCCAAGAAAAGAAAAAAGCCCCCGAAACACCCATCTTAGGCCCACCACACGTTCCTGTGATCCAAATGCAGCGGACCTTCTAGGCGGCCTGGCCTACAGGTCCGTTTCCCAAGCCCCACCCCACCCCCCAACACCCTCTCAAAGCAATGCTGGAGCAAGCAAACCTCAAACCACTCAACCCCTAAACCTCCTCGCCACAGGCTCAACCGGCACCTTCGCCTCAACCCTCGTAACCTCCATAACGCGTTTGCCTCCCATACTACTAACCACATCCGCGAGGCGATCCTCGGCGTCGAGGGCCTGGACGTCGTCGCCGCCGCCGATGCTCTTGCCGTTGATCAGGATGTTGGGGACGGTGCGGCGGCCGGTGGATTTGTGCAGCGCGGCTTGGAGTTGAGGACCCAGTGGGTGCTGGTCTAGCTCGACGACGTAGGGGGCGGGCACGATTTTGTAGGTCTGAAGGAGGAGTTTCTTGGCGCGGAGGCTGTAGGGGCAGTAGGATTTGCTGAAGATGATGACTGTGTGAAGATTAGCCGGTTTGTCGATTTCAAAGTTGCGACTTTCTGCCTAGATGTTTTTGTGGTACGAGGACTGGGATGTATTGGGCGGTGATGGGGTTGGGGAAAGGGGCTTGCACTTACTAGGACTCTTCTTCAGGATCCCGTTCAACTCAATCTCGACCTCGTGATCCTCCTCCGTCTCCGGACCGGCATCCGCCTTGGAGCTCTTCTCAGCAACCGCATTACCCACATTACCGACCTTGGCCACACCATCATCCGTCGCACCCTCAGCCTCGACAATCTTCCCACCTGCACCGCCACCCCCTTCCTTCATCATCTTCCGGCCCGCAACACTCTTCTCCCCATCCGAAGATACAGCCACGCCGTGCACAGCATCCTTGACCTCATCCGCCAGCGGTCTCTGCTTCCCACTCTCCTCCTTCTCAGCCCCAAGCCCCGGAATCGGACTATCAGGCGCCGCCTTTCCCACCCCGGCAACAACATCATCCCTCAACCTTGCAATCTCCTCGACGCCTCCACCGACCTTCTCCTGCGCCTTAGCCGCCACTTCCTGTGCCTGTGCCTTGGCGTCGGCGCCGGCTTGCGCCAGGTTCGTCTTCTGCACCCGCGCATCCATGGCCGCGACCGTGTTTTGGTAGAAGGCTGAGTCGCGTGTGCTGCGCGCCGACGAGGACATGTAGAGCAGGATCAGGATTGTGAGGAGGATGAGGGCGCCGGCAGCTTTGGCGCGGCGTTGGGAGGGCATTTTGCGTGGGTTGTGGTGGGCGACGTGGTGTGTGGTGCGGGTTTGATTTGTGGTGTGGTGGCAGGCGGTTATGAGGTAGAGGTGGTGTGAGGAGTGTCTCAGAGGGGTGGAGATGGATGGAGGATCGATGGAGGATCGGCTGGTTGCGTTTTGATTGTGAGAGTGCCTCGACTTTGCGTAGAGAGTTTCGGAGTAGGAGGGGCGAGAACCGAAATGGCGAAAGGACGGTGTGCGGACCAGCTAGTAGATCTACACTTGCGGCTGTCTTGTGATCAGGCTGGTGGCTTGTCGTATCGAGGAGGGGCAGCTGGCGCCAAGATGAGACTGAACAGCCGGCTTGGAAATACTTCCAATTGTATAACGAGTTATGTTTACGAATTACTGCAACGGTATTATAGAAGAGCGAAGAGAAACAAGATGAATAAAGAAGGATGAAGGATGCGATGAGAATTTCAAGGCTCAGTACCTGCTTCTTTCCTCCTGAACCCCCTGAACGCGACTCAGCCTTGTTCACGTCGAACGGGGAAGGCGCTGGTGACCCCCGTCGGACACGCGTGCACGGGCCAGGGATGTTCAGGAACAAGCTTTCTCCTTTCTGGACCCCGCAGTCGTAATGCAGATTGGTTATACCTGCCATCTGGGAGCATACATATCTTACTATGTAGTCGGACGTGTACGAGGAGAGACAATGCTGGGTGTTGGAAGAAGGGGATATATCAAAGCACGCTCTTTTCCGTTATTGCCTGGAGCAAAAACCGCAACGCTAACAGCAAAAACCGCAACGCTAACCCTTAATGCTACAGTATGTATCCATGCCAGTCATTATCATGCCGAATCTCAGCCCTCTCATCAGAGTCGATGTCACATCCCCTCCGAACCTCTAGGTACCAACCTGGATGAGGTAACCACCATCGACAGGAATGTTCTGCCCATTCAGATACTGGCAAGTAGTGACAAACAGGATCGCGGCCGCCATATCCCTATCATTACCCGGCCTCTGACTCGGCAACGATCCCTTCTTGTCCTTCTCCATATGACTCTTCTGGTTCTCATCACTCTCCTGCGTCGTCATCTCGGACGGGAACACGCCCGGCGCGATCGCATTGACGCGGATCTTCAGGCCCGAACTCTGGATCTCGCTCGCGAGCATCTTGTTCAGATGCACGGTGGCGCCCTTGGAAGCGTTGTACGCGAAGTGGCCCTGTGAGATGCGCACCAGGCCGCTGATGGACGTGATGTTGACGATGCAGCCGGACCAGCCGTGTTCGCGCTCCGTCGCCTTCTGCAGCAGTGGCAGGAAGGCCACGGACATGAAGAAGGGTCCCACAACGTTGGTCGTGTATGTGTCTGTCCAGTCCGAGAGCTTGACGTCGTCGTAGAGGTTCTTCTTGAGCTCCTCGGCGTTCTCGCCATCGGGGGTCGTCTTGCCGGGCGCGATGCCGGCATTGTTGATCAGGATGTCCAGGTAGCCTTCTTTGGACTCAATGGTCTTGACCAGCTCGTCCACTTGCGCCTTGTCCGTTACATCGGCGGTGAGCGGGATGATTTGGCCAGAAATGCCGTTGCCGTGCGTTTCAACCACGTTCTCGAGCTTCTCCTCTGTGCGCCCTACGATGTAGACTTTCGCTCCGTTGACGGCGAGGGCTTGCGTGCACTGTACGATTTTGTGAGCTTGTGGTGATGTTTTGATACGTTGACCGGTTACGACATACCATCAAGCCAATACCTGAACCGCCACCAGTCACGAGGGCAACCTTGCCCTTGACATTGAAGACCTCTCCAAGCTGGAAGTCTGCGTTGTTCGACATATCGTTCTTGCGGGGTACGGGATTGAGTTACTTGGGATGAGTTTGTGATCTGATCTCCAACGTGTGAGATTTGAGCGTAAGATTTGAGATTTGAGTGAAGAGTAGAATGTTCAATCGAACGTATAAGCCGTGGTTTCAGAATATATATAGTAATTCACAAGGCAGAGAATGGGGACGGGAAAGGGTGATGGGGTGCTCGAAAAGGGTACCCTTATGACGCAAGCCTGACAATGGCGGGGTGCAGTCCGTGGGCCTCCCGTCCCCATCCCCGATCACGAACCAGCAGCACCGCGGAAGAGCCAGCATCACTCGTCATTTTGCCTCCCGAATCGAGTACATTTCTAATCACAGTCCTTACCTGCTGGAAGTGTATCGAAGCATGGAACCGGTGACCGCGATTGAGTTGGGGCTCCAGTCTAAAGATTTTAGCCGGATGTACAATGGAAAAGGATGCGGCGGTACACACCCAGCACATACCTACTTATGTTACACGTACCTGAACCTCCAACAAAGTAGATGTGTTTGATATGTAAGTGAACTGTTGAGATACAAATATATAAAATAGATACAAAATATACAAAAAGCTAGCAATCTGATACCCAGAAGTCAATAGAGAAAAAAAGGGTGTAGTAGAGGGTATATTGCGCCGCAGAAATGCAACAAGAGCCAGATCCGGCCATGTGCCAATCTGGTAATGAACAAAATCGAGAAAGGGAAGATAAAGATCGTCCTGCTCGATCAATCTTGTCTTCTTTGCTTTCCAACTTCCACCCTTCCAAAGGCTCCCGTCCGATTCCCACTCTTTCAACCGAAATACTCCTCAACCGCCCCTTCCTCATCCATACCCACACCACCCACACTCCCCACCCCAGCAGCATCCTCATCATACCCCTCCCTCCCAAACAACTGCGGCGTCCCTATCTCACCAATCTTCCCCGCGCCAGTAGCCCCCGCACCACCAGCACTCCTCCTAACCATCTCCTCCATCTTCGCCGAATAGCTACTGCCAGGCCTCTGCGGCGTGCTGCCACCAACACCAGCACCAGGGCTAGGCGAGCGGCGCAGATTACTGGCCGGCGGCGTCATCAGGCCGGCAAAAAGACTCGGTGTCCCGTGTCCGTTGCCCTGATCCGACGAAGAAGAGGAGCCCGGTTTGGACGGGGTCTCGGATACGGACCGCGGCGAGGCAAGGGCGGCGGCGCTCTTGAGCGCGCTGACGGAACCGACGGGGCGTCTGTAGCCGCCACTAGCGACGCTCCTGGGCGTCGGTGTCGGCTTCGGCGTCGTGGACGCAGCAGACGGAGTCGCGGTAGCCACGGACGCGGATGAGGGACTGTCCTTGGGTCTGCGCCAACTGCCCCAAGCGGCAGCGAGCTGGACGGCCTTTGGACTGGCGAAGTTAGTCAGGCCGGCCAGGGCCTGGCCGGTGAGACTGTTGCCTGCGTTGATCAGGCGTTCCTTCTCCGCCAGCTCCATCTGCAGCGACGTGCGGATGCGGATCGCGGTGTCGCGGACGCCCTCCCTGTCCAGCTCGCCATCGCCCGAGGCGTCGAGCTGCTGGATTAACTGCATCAGGTCGTCGGCGCGCACGCCCAGGAGCTCGCGCAACCATGCGATTTCGACGTCGCGCTCGCGCAGCTTGGCCGGGGCCGTCGTGTCGAGGGTGGTGAGGGTGGCTTGGAGCGATTCGATGCGCGATTCGCGGTCTTGGAGTTGTTCTTGCAGAACCAGGATGCTTTCGCGCAGGGCCTGGGGGGAGATCTTCTCGGGCTCGGAGGAGGGTTTGACGGATTGAGTCGCCGGTTCGGGCTGAGGCTGGGTTTGGGGAGGCGGTGTGGATTTTGCTGCGGCTTTGGCGGAGGAAACGGCGGCTTGGGCGGCGTCTTTGGCCACTTGGAGACGTTCTTCGAGGTGGGCGATACGGTCCTCGAAATGGGCGAGTTTGGCGTTGGAGAGGTCCAGTTGCTCGGCGAGGTGGGCTTCGGCGCGTTGTTTGTCCTCGATCGCGTTGGCCAGGTCTCTGGCGTGCTGGGCTTTGACTGCCGCCACATCGTCCGCGTATCTCTGACGGACGTCTTCCAAAGCCATGTTGCTCGTCTCCTCAACCTTGCGTATAGCATCATGCCTGAGCTCCGCCTCTTCTCTGAGCAGGAGCTCATGCCTGGTCTTAGCAGCCTCAGCCACCATCTTGCATTCCGCTAGCTCCAAGACCCTTTCCTCCAGCCTGCCATTCGCCATCTCCAACCTCTTCCTCTCGCCAGTCTCAACTTCACACCTCGTCTGCAATACCACAACCTCCCTCTTGAGCTCCTCGTTCCTGTCCCTCCACGCGGCCTTCTCATTCGCAAGCTGCTCAGCCGCATTAGCCATATCAGCATGGATCCTATCCAATCTGGCCCTCATATTCTCGCGAATATTCTTGCCCTCAGCCATCTGCTCCCTCAACTCCCTCACCGTCCGTCTCAGCCGTTCTTGCTCAACTCCACCCTCCGCAATCCGATCTTTCAACTCCTGGACCTCTCCTCTCAACTCCTCCCGCTCGGCTTCGCCCTCATCAACCTCCTTCCTCCACCGCTGGCTCGAGACTCTATACTCATCCAACGTAGCTTCGAGCGCCGCATTCTCCGCCTCCAGATCCGCGACCTTGGGCGACTCTTCCTGTACCGAATCAGCATCGTCGAGGCAGTCACGCAGACCATCGCGTTCCTGCTCCAGCGCATGGATGCGCTGATCTTTATCCGCGACCGTCGAGCGCAGCAACTCCAGCTCCTCTTCCGCAAGGCGCAGCAGACGTCTGGATTCCTTCTCCCGCTCCTCGATGGCATGGCGGTGATTCGCTTCCTCAATGGCGCCGGCCAACGTCTCATTGAGGCGACCTTCAAGCTCCGAAACATGGCGACGGTGCTGCTCAGACTCCTTAGTAGAGTGAACGGGAACAAGAGCTTGGGCTTGCGAGTCGAGCGCCGTCTCGACGACCGTCCTGATGTCTTCGAGATGCGAGAAGTTGGTCGCGGCTTGCGAGGCTTGGTGGACGGCAAAGGCCTCTGAAACGGCAGCTTTAATGTACTCAGCGCGCTTGCCACGGGAGGTGGGCCGTGTGGAGCGGTCTTCAGGGATGTCATCTTCATCGTCTGCATCGCTTTCCATGCCAGTTGAAGGCCGCACGAGCTGCGGCTTTGGCTCACGTGTCGCGTTAGAGGAGATGGATCGTTGGAGCAGGCGGAGTGTTTCCTCCAGGGGCTTCAGCTGGTCGCGGACAGCGCTACCCACAAGCTCGTCAATACGACTGTCAAAGAACGCGGTGCGTCCGTGCAGCTTGGACTCCTGGTCTGATGGCATATCGGACCACTCGCTCACAGGAACATTATCAGACGCGTTCAAGCGATGCACGCCAGAAGATGGCAGATCAGTGTGCCCGTTAATGAAGCGGCTGTCCAGTGACGAAACAGAGTAGTCACGCACCGGTGGCCTAGTCTCGATCCTTCTTGGGCTCGGGCTTGGAGCATCGCTTCGCAGGGTCGGCATCTGTGGGACATGATCAAGTCTTGCGCCCATCTCGTAGCCACGCTCAGGGGACACTGAGCGAATATGCTCGTCCACCTGCACATCGTCCTCCTCGTTGAGCGCCTGCATGACAGCGTCGATCTCAGCGAAAGACGGCTCTGGCAATGCCGTGTAGTCGGGTGTCCTAGCGTCAGGGTATGGTACGTGCTTGGTAGGATCAGGCCCAGCATGGTGCGTGCCGTGCTTGAACGGTGTCTCCTGGTCCTGCGGGAAAAGTCTCGCGGGGCTGAAGTCCGGCTTGGCTGTATCCAGGTCCTCGTCGATCTCTCCATCTGAGAGATCAGACTCGGTCTCCTCCGCTGGCTCTTGGTGCTGAGCATTGAACACAAATGGCTTAGCTAGCGCAGACAAGGAACTCCGAGTCCGGTGTGCTGAACGGGCGAACGGCGGTACGTATTTCTGCGGAGATGGCTCACGAGTCTGCTCTCCCGATCCGAGACTGCTGAGGTTCTCAGTCTCCTTAAAAACTGGTGCAGCTTCAGAGACTTCAGCAGAAGACACCTGTTTGTGGACAGCAGAGCCGTCAGACTCTTGCACTGGTTCACGAGCCGTGCTGTCCAGAGGTACGGCGGGGACACCGCTTTCGCGATGCTCCACAGTCGCGTCTTCCACCTTCTTCTCCTCTGGCCTCTCAGCAAAAAGCGGCACATCATCCCCATCACCCCTCCCAAACTTTGCCCTCTTCATCCGCTCCGGACTCTGCACAGCCCTCCCATTTTCATCCTCCCTCTCCTCCTCCTTAACCTCCTTCTCCTTCTTCGGCGACGCCGGCTTAACGATGGCCACAGCCTTCGACCTCGGCGCAGGCTTAACCACCTCCGGGATTTGAAAGTCTCCAAAGATGCTCGATTGCATGGTATTGACGGGTGGGGGCGGGGCGTAGCTGAAGGCTGGAGCGCCGGGTTGGAAGGTTGGGGCGGAGAAGCTGAAGTCGGAAGTTGGCATTGAGAGGGTGGGTTGGAAGACAGGGGCCGTGACGTTGTAATTGTTCGGGCCGGATGAGGGCTTTCTGCTGTGGCCTGGTGGACGGTTTATGTTGGCTGAAAGCGGCTGCAGTGGGTTGCTGGCCTTCGGTTGCGAGTCCGTACCGGGGCTGGTGAAGGTGAAGGAGGTGGAAGGGTTAAACTTGAATTCCGGTGCTGCTACGCTGAGCTTAGACTTGTGGCCCTTGGCTCGGTCGAGCAGCTTGTTTGGCGCAAGGCTTTGGGGCAGAGTAGGTGGTTGAATGTGAGTTTCTGGAAGAGGCTTCGCTGCGACCTTCTTTTCCTCAGCTACATTCTGTTCATGTGCTTCCTCTTCGTCAAGTTCCCGCTCCATCTGGGTCTCGAGGTGATACTCCGCTTCCCTGATCTCCCTCTCCAGCGTCTCACTAATATTGTGCCGGTGTCCACGTGGCGTCGGCGCAGCCACTTCAGGTCGCTTCTGCTGTGGCTGCGGCGGCGGCTGTGTAAACGGACTGACCCCCTCGAAGTAATCATTGATAAGCTCTTCCTCTTCTTCGGCTACCTCGGTCAAGGTAGGAGTAGGTCGTATGCCCAATTGAGGTGTTTGACGCTGAGCCGGGAACGTTGGGAAAGCGGACTGTTGACGCTGATGTGCCTGCGCCCTCCAATCACCGTGCATACCAGATGGCGAGATCTGCGGAGGTTGATTAAGGGGAGAAGTGGGTTTGGCTGGTAAGGTATCTGGCTTGAGCTGACCCATTGTGGGAGAGCCCCTCGCAGGCATTCCGGGCATGTGGAATTGTTGCGGGTTAGGCGACCAAGCAGGCAGTCCAGGCTGCGCATTCTGCTCTGAGAAGCCGAAAGGCTGACCCGGCAGACCAAAAACAGAGTGCCTAGACATATGACCTGGAGGTCCAGCGAGCCCAGGCGAGATGACCGATGCCGAATGAGCGTGGCCAGGTCCGTTGAATGGTGATCTAGACAGCGTAGGAGTTGTGCGCTGTGAGGCGCCCAACGGCTGCATTGCCGGAAGAGCCACAGATGGAGAAAACGCACGATGAGTTCTGGAGAGCGGTCGTGAAGGTGGTGCTGATGCAGCCGGCTCGTCGCCAAGGCTCACTCCCAAAGCGCGGAGCTTCTGCTCAATCAGGAAGTCTTGGTAGGCTTTCCAGGCATTTGGAGCCGGAATGCGGACGTTGTAGGCCTTCTTCTGTCGCTGCTCGAAATCTTCCGCCGGGTCTGGAAACTCCGGCTTGCCCGTCGTTGGGAATCCATCAGTGTCTGGGCCCTCTTGCAGATTGAACCCAGCCGTGCTGAAGCCTGCCTCTTCCAATTCGCGCAAACGGTGTTCGACCTCAGCGGCAGACAAGGGTGGAAGCCATCCTTCTGTCGACTTAGGGACGGAGATCCAGCATGCCTTACCACGCCAGAACACCTTTGTCCTTTTACGGGGAACAGAGAGCGACTGCAGCGTATCGCTGCGCTCCCTATGCCTCGTTGGATCCAGCTCGGCCGTCGTCTCTTCATGTACTTCCGCATCATTAACCGCGGTCGGAGGGGTTACAGCATCCACAGCTGCTGCGCTCGACTCTTCTTGCTGCGACATGCCGTCGTCCCCTGCGCTCAAGGGCGGTGTAGGATCCACAGTCGCGATATCTTGCTCCTCCTCGCTCTTTGCCAGCGTCTCTTCCGACTCCGGCGCCCACCGTGAAGCCAATAATCCACTCATCTCGTCAAGTTTTCTCTGTCTCTTACCCCTCCTTACAACCTCCAAGAAATCCTCCTGCTTGAGTGTGAGATTCTCCTCCCTAGTCCTGTGCCTTCCTGCTCTTCTGAGTCCTTTCCCTGCACCTCTGGAGGTCCTTCTCTCAAGCGTGGGGCTGGCGTCTAGCCTCTGTACAGCCCTGAAGACAGCACCCGAACGTCGTGGTTGCGGGAGCTTGGGAGTCTCGAGATCGTCGAGGTCGGAGCCGCTGTCGACTGAGCCGTCACTCCACCAATTGCCGCGCTCGCTGTGCCACTTGCCACTCCGGTACTGACGTACCCAGTCTTCGGTGTGTGTTCGTAGAAGAGGGAGTCGTTGCCGTTGGGCGCCCTGGGCTGTGGGAGATTGCTCGATCGAAGTGAGAGGGACGTCTCGTAGATCCAAGGGGCTTGAAAGACGTGGAATTGGGACCCGTGATGGCAGTAGGTGGTCTAGACCGAAGGAGTAGCCGGGAGACAAGCTGTGAATATCCCGTGAGAAGGAACGGAAATGTCGGCTGCTGGCTCGGCTGTGTAGGCGCGAGTGCGCTGGACGTTGGTATGGCGAGCCCCAGCTGGCCGTGTAGTATGTAGCGGGTGAGAAGGGGGCGTCGTAGGAGTCGGAGGCCGCTGACGGTACGAAGAAGGGAGGTAGGCGAGGTAGATCTGGGCTACACGATCTGGCTGACCTTCTTCGTGACGGAGCAGTCCAGGTACTTTCTGGTGGGGAGCTCCTCAGGGGGGTGCCATGGCTCTCAGATGTTCTGTTGTGGAAAGGAGTGACTGCTGATGGAGACGAGGGTGCTGCAGAGGGACTAATCGTGCCGTCCTGTCCTCAGGTAAACAGTCAGCCGAAAGCTGTATAACAGCTCGTGGAGATATTACTTGTTATGGCAGCGGATCGCAATGAGCGAAGTCGACTCGCTCAGTGCGGACCGATGCACACTCTTCGTCTACGTACGCACGCGCGGACGCTGTCTGGTTTATGCAGACAGTGCAGCTCACAAGCTGTCTGGTCGACGCGTCGAAGCTGAGGGTACAGCTGTAGGGGTTAGTAAACAGTACGCTGCAACATAGGAGATGTGATAGTTCAAAGTCGATATCGGATATGTGCAAAGATAGGTGATAATCTAACGACGGCCGAACATGTCCATAATCGATATGCAGCTAACGGCCGCCGCGGACGCAAATAATACAGCCAGTCTGTCCGTGATGCTCGGAAATTACCTGATGATGTCGCGCGTGGGGAAGAGCAGCCCGAGCAGGCCAGTGTTTCAGGGGCTCAAAAGCTTGGCAGCGCTCCCGTTTCTCAAACCGCCCTTCCAGAACACTTCCAAGGTTCCTCTGCCTAACAACTCTCCCAAGGATCAAAATGCCACTGTGCTTCGAGTGTTTGAAACGATCTGATATATTAATCATGCTATTGTGGGTATCATGACGAAAGAGAGTAATTACGCTGATGTCCAGGCGAAAATGCCTCCAATCCATGCCGAAACAGAAATCCCCCAGTCGTGCGCCCTCAAAACCCATTACCTTGTCCCTTATTGATTCCTTGTTTGCGGTATCGACTGCCAGCCAGAAAGAAAAACTCGTGATTCATGTCCTTGAGCGATGACACTCTGCGCCTTCCGTTCCCAACCTATGAGCCAGATATGGATGTCCACCTGGCTCCGCGTCGACCTGCGATGGAACCTTTCCATTACCATGCCCGATTATTCTTCTTCGATATTTTGTGCTTCATAGCGACGCCAACTCCGTTCCCCCCATCAGTTCCTAATGCATACTGAAGCTCCCAGTCGAGACACTTGCGGCTTATGCATCATAGCCTGCCACGGCTTCCGATATTTCGGGACCAGCTGCGGCCTCTGAAATCGAGCCGGACGCTCTCTGCGTGGCTGTTCTGGGCGTCGGTGATGGCTCCCCACGATTGGGATGGCAGGGGTTCTACCCATGTAGGCGAAGGGGTCGCCCTTTGATCGCGGCTCGCCTCGCTGGCATATCGCGGGTTGCTGCGCATCACTCTCCTGCTCGTCGCTCTCTGTTGTGAAGTCTGATGAATGTTCGTTTCGTTCGTCATCGCTGTTCAAGGCATGTTCGATGTGGACGACGTCTGGCTTCGCTGGGCTTGACGGTTTGTGGGACGCTTGCTGAGTCTGCTGCAGTTGCTGCTTCATCCTTCGTTGTCTGGTCTCTTGCATCTTCTTGCGCATCTCTTCTACGTCTTCCTCTTTTTCATCTTCTGTCTCGCTAGAGATCGCTTCCTCCGCTTCCTCCTTACTGACGTGGAAGATTTTGCGCTGCTCAGGGTCGCTGTTGGGTCTCGATTTGTTGTCTGCTGACCCTTCGAATCTCACTACTTTACCGGCCCTCTCGGACTGTGTTCGACGCATTCCCGGTGCTGTAGGTCCGCGAATTGCATCGGTCAAGGCGGAGCCGTTACGCTGATGAGGAGGCGTTGGTCGTTTGCGGTACATTTCTGGAACATGCGCACGCTCACTAGCTTCCTGTCTGTCACTGCTGTCGATATCTTCCAGATCATCTGCGCAAGTCTGATCGAACCTGGGGAAGGCGAATGAGGTGCTCGACTTGCCTAGCTGGGTGTTGGATGAAGACCCCGAATCTCGACGTTCGTCAATCAAGGCCTCAGCTTCCGGAACTGTGGCCAGTGGCAATTCGAAGCCTCGCTGGATGATGCAGCCGGCCTCATCGACCGTCGTAGAAGCCTCGCTTGAGGTAGTAGATTCCAACGAGGGTCCTGCCAGTTCTCTTTTCTTAGTTGAGAGATTGATGTCGGCCAAGATGAGCTTGTCCGGGTTCTGCGCCACCAGAGGATGCGCACCCAGCATCTTATCCATTCTTTCGGTATAGTAGAGGTTGTTTGGGTCGCTCAGTTCTTGTGCCAGCTTATCCGCGATCCAAGAGGTGGACGCGCACTTTGGGTGACGGTGCCTACCAACGCCAACGAACTCATCCGACTTTGCTGCGCCCGCCGGTCCGAAAATTGAGCAGTGCTTTGTACCAGTCTGGACTGGGTCTGAAGTAACGGTAGGTGCCTGGCCGTTCTTACTCTTCAACCGCTCGTTTTCAATATCGCAAAGATAACCGTAGCTGAGTTGAGGGACTGGCACAGCGCATATTGCCCTGTATTGGGAGGTTACGAGGCGAGAGTCAGCATCCGCACCGTTTGAGCGCTGGTGTGGTGACTGTGAGCTGGCAAGCAATGGTGTGCCCTCATTCGATGCGATGGGTATTGGAGCTGATCTACCGATTCTGGCAGACTCCGAGTTGGAAGCTTGCGCTGAATGTGTGTGTGGGCGAGCGTCATAATTGCGCACGCTTAGGTCGAGCTCTTCTCTGCACTTTTTGAGGCGTATTCCTTGGGTAAGGTCTGGACATGTGAGTGAGTGATGTCTGCAGGTATGAGTGGAACACTTACCTGTCCCAGCTACGACCTCCAGCAGATACTCCATGGTGAAGCCGAACATGCTGCGGACTCTTCGCCTTTACCGTACGCTGTTGACAATGGGTGCGATTGCAAGGTCGCGATGCAGAATTGAGATCGTGCGAAAGAGGTGTATGATCGCAGTGCAGTGGCTAACAACTATGATGCTAATGCAGTGTTTGCTGGTACATGCGATGTGTATGGGGGCCGTGTGATCAATCAGCCAGGCGTCTGCGGATGCGAGTGTGGTGGTTGTATTCGTCTTCGTGAATGAGGACAGGAATGACAGTGAGGCCGCAAAGCGGGCGATCGTACAGATACTTGTAAGGACAATGCGGTGGCTGGCATACTAGTCGGATCTATTGTTGAAAGAGTTGCGAGGTGAGGATTTAGCTGTGAATTGGGCGTAGGCGTGAAAGTTTATGGTTCACTTGAGAGGTAGGTTTCAAAGTTAATAACACAACTGAGCATGCGGCAAACGACCGTCATGCGTGAATGGTGAGGAAAAGGGGAGAAGGTTGAAGACACAGACATGGTTTCTGCCTGAGTTATAACATCCAGGTAGCTGAAGAGGAGTATGGGAGGCGGTCTGTATTGGCCACGGATTTTGCTCCGGGCCCGCGAGAGTGTGTTTACTACCTACCGTACCTGTACTTTCCATGTGGCTCCTGCCTAAGGCGCTTACAAGGGCTGCGAACTAACTGCGGCCATGCTATCCCCTTCCCAAACATCCACGTGAAGTCGTACAAGCAGCCCGTGACGCCTGTCTACATTGCTCTGACCACAGAGTCTTGCTGTACAGCTTCGACATGTTCGGCGACCGTGTGGTGTGAATTGAAAGATACAAGCAGATATCTCAAGTTTTGCCCCGGGTTTGCCCCAAGTTGTTCACTTCGGCGGTCAATGATAATGACTTTCTGCTACAAGTAACTTTGAAGGTCTATTGAATTCGGTCTAGATGTGCTATTCGAAATCCTACTTCCCAATTAGAGTTTGCTACGAATGTGCCGATCATCCGTAAACCCTCCAGCTGAGGTGGTATTGCATGCCCGGACGTCGGGCTCGCCTCCTGACCGACTCCAGGTCATTGCCTGGTTGGGAAGGCACAATGGAAATACTGGGGATCTATATTGTACTCCAAGTTACACTTCAGGCAGCCTGAATCTATTTTCTTCTAAATCTAGCACAAAGACACGCGTGTCTCTGGGCATAATCTATAAGCCATCCCAATAGCACCTTGTGCAGATGACTAGAAACTCAAATTCTTCATACAAGCCCCAGGGCAGTGAAGTGAAAGTAGGACGCTCACCGTCCGGTTCCTGCAGGTGAGCACACAATCTCGGCGCGGGCCGTCGCGTGCACCATGCACACAGTCGCGAAACGCCCAAGGCGTCATCTCCCACCATTCGGTCTTGGCACCCCTCGCTGGCGGTGCAGCCAGGAAGATTTCACTGAGCTTACGTGGAGGGAGATACCACGCGCTCCATATTCCAATCAGATACCCCCCCTTTCTATACATATCGTCCTCCCATACACACTCGCTCCAAGCACAAAAAATGGCCACGTAGGTACGCTCCCAATCGCCCCCAGCAGCGCTCCACCGAGCCCGTCTGTTGCCGGCTGTTGTACCTTAGAATCCAGAGGATCGTTGTGGGGCTAACCAATTCGTGCCATCTACACAGCAACATCACCTGGCACCCATCGCTCACGCGCGCCGAGCGCTCCGACCTGCGCAAGCAGAAGGGCTGCACCGTCTGGTTCACTGGTCTGTCTGCGTCCGGAAAGTCGACCATTGCGACCGCGCTCGAGCAGCACCTGCTGAAGCTCGGCCTGGCCTCCTACCGTCTCGACGGCGACAATGTGCGCTTCGGCCTGAACAAGGATCTCGGTTTCTCCGAGAAGGACAGGAATGAGAACATCAGGCGTATTGGCGAGGTATGCGCATTCTACTTTACTTCACTTTACAAACGAAACAATTGGCAACCACGGGCAAGGGGCAATTGCTGATCGGAATGCGTACACAGGTCGCCAAGCTCTTCGCCGACTCTTCCTGCATCACCCTGACCTCGTTCATCTCCCCCTACAAGGCCGACCGCGCCCAGGCCCGCGCCATGCACGAGAGCACCGCCAACACCGACTCGCCTCTTCCCTTCATCGAGGTCTTCGTTGACATCCCGGTCGAGGAGGCCGAGAAGCGTGATCCCAAGGGCCTGTACAAGAAGGCCCGCGCCGGCGAGATCAAGGACTTCACCGGCATCTCCGCCCCCTACGAGGCCCCAGAGAAGCCGGAGATCCACATCCACTCCGAGAAGACCAGCGTGGAGGAGGCGGTTGTGATTATTACCAAGTACCTTGAGGAGCACGGACTGTTGAAGCAGTAGGTTTGGCGCACGCAGAATTGAGGAGATGTAAATGGTCTGATTGAATGATGTTGTATATATCCTTTGTGGGACAGGAATGGTGAAAAGGTACAGGCCCATGTAGATTGCTGAGATGTCTTGTGAGCATATTCGTTGGGTATAGAGTTTCTATAGACAAGTATTTCAACGCTGTCTCGGTGCGCCCGCCATCAACTAGACGATGTCGAACTCGTAAAATACGTAGGCGCTGTATTCCTCGCTCGACTGGCCAGCCGCTTGTAGCGTGTCCGCATCATTGGTCGCCCGACCCTTCTTATCCCTACCGAAAGCATTGCCGCCCAGGTGGGAGTAGTTGGAGTCGAGGTTGCTCTTCGCCTTCTTCGCCGACTTGGAGGTAGTCTACCATACACATTAGCAACCACATCAACACACGCCAGAACACAACCCCAACATACCTTGACAAGCCCACAGACGAAGCTCAACGGTAACCCATACCTCAGCACCGTCTCAACGAACACCCTGAGCGTCAACACATGCACCCAAGCCATAACAGCATCGCTATACCCCGTGCGACCCAACCTCAACGCCTCGCCCCAAACCCTCCTCTCCTCCTGCTCCAACTTCTGCAAATCCCTCTCCTCGGCCTCACGGCCACCCTCGGCAAACTTCCACTCGCGCGGCGTCCACCGCTTCTCGCGACACTTGTGCACGAACTCAGCGCTGAACTTCTTGAACACGGTGACGGCGAAGAGCGAGAACTCGTCGTCCTTGGCGAGCTGCTGCGACGACCGCGGCACCACCATCTCGGTCAGGGTCTCGTAGCTCTTCAGGAAGTCCTTGACCTGCGTGTTGGGCACGGCGATGAGGTGTTGTTGCAGGTACTCGGAGGCGTCGGGGGCGAGGAGGGTGGTGGGGTTTACGACGGAGGTTAGGGAGCGTTGGGAAAGGTTGCCGGTGCGGCTGCGCTGGGAGGAGGCGAGGGAGGTCTTGACGCTGTTGTATTGGTTGAATTTGGACTTGACGTCGTTGTCTATGCTTGCGATTTCCTGAGCAGGGAGGAGTCAGTAGGGGACATAAGTGTAATGGTGTGGTTTCGGGAAAAAGCAACCTTTTGGAGAGTGTCGACGAGCTCGCCGATGGGCTTGTCGGCGCGGTACTTGACTTTGTTCCATTGGAAGGATTGGAGATAGTTCTCCACCGGTTCTGCGTCGCTACAGTCAGTTGCCCGCTCAAATGTAGGCAGAGATCTTGCAGGTGGTCATACTGTCATTGACGTTCTTCTGCTGCGCTATCTTCTCCTCGTCTCCCTCCAATATACTCCTCAATGAGTCTCCCACCTTATTCACCACACCCTCACATGCTGTATCAAGCTTGGCTAAGTCATCGGCCTGTTGAACAAGGTTGTCGAGAGTGCCGATCTTGAAAGACGGGATGTTGAATGGGTAGGTGGTGCCACAGTCGCTAGTTACGGAGGAGCGCAGGGCTGTTAGAGCTTCGTCGCGGTCATTGGAGGGCGATATGCTTGTCGGTAAGGAGACCAGGAAGAACTTCTGTGCCTTGGACATGGTGGCCCTGTGATAGAGATTATGGACTGCTGTATGCGTCTTGACGGTGAGGTTACTCTCGTCTAGCTGTCGGCGTTGTTGATTGCGGCCCACGTCCACCGCTGCGTCATCCCGCCGAGCTTCACCACTGCTGGTGAACTGCTCGAGGGACTCCCGATCATCCTCCTCCACTTACATTGATGAATCAGGATTGACTGCGCGGGAGCATTGCATATACTCAATCAACTGGATCACCTACAGCTCATAACAACAAGCCTCAGGTGTCTAATTCGCTATTTCTACTCATTCCGCGAGCTCGCCGGTTCGCGTTTCTTGCAATCACGAGACCTTGCTCCTTCTATACCTCATCTCAATCCTTTCTCCTAAACTTGCGCTCTCTTCATCGTAAACTATACATCATGTTTTCTCCTTCTTCGCAAAGGAGGCTCGCGCAGCAAGCTTGCCGCCTCACAAGCGGAGGACTAGTGCGCACCTCACAACCATCCTGTTGCGCGCTATCACAAGCTGCCCTGTCCAAGCCATACATTGCAAGAACTATTCCTTCGCGCCAGTCGTCCCGGGCTGCACCATACGTACCAACCCGGGCCTTCGCGTCAAAGGCGGGCGAGGACCTCGCCAGGACCCCACTCTATGACCTCCACCTCGAACACGGCGCCAAAATGGTGCCCTTCGGCGGCTTCTCGATGCCTGTCCAATACAACGACCTCGGTGTTGGCGAATCGCACAAATGGACACGAGAAAAAGCCAGCCTATTCGACGTCTCGCACATGTAGGTACCATTCCGTCTGCCCCCTTCCTCTTTCCCCTCACGCCACCAACGCCATTCCCAGGGTTCAATACCACATCCACGGTCCCGGCGCAACCGCCTTCCTCGAGACTCTCACCCCCTCCGACCTAGCCTCCCTGCCCATCCACCAATCCACCCTTTCCGCCCTGCTGCACCCCGAAACCGGTGGCATCTGCGACGACACAATCATCACGCGCATCGCCGACGACAAATTCTACATCGTCCTGAACGCCGGCTGTCGCGACAAGGACTACGCCTTCCTCCAGCTCAACCTCGACGCCTGGAACAGCGGGAACCAACCCCGCGTCGACCTCACCCAGCTCGAATACCAAGGCCTCATCGCCCTGCAGGGGCCCCTCGCTGCCGAGATCCTCGAGTCCGCGCTCGTGGAACCGGAACAGGTGAAACTGAAGGACCTCTACTTCGGCTCCTCCAAGTACGTGACACTAGCCCTCCCCTCCGGCGCCTCGGCCCGCGTCCTCGTATCTCGCGGCGGTTACACGGGCGAAGACGGCTTCGAGATCAGCGTCGAGCCCGAGGACGCGAGGGAAGTGACGGCGCAGCTCCTGCAGCAGGCGGGGCCGGAGAAGCTACGGCTGGCCGGGCTGGGGGCGAGAGATAGTCTGAGGCTGGAGGCCGGCATGTGTCTCTATGGCCATGATCTTGACGACTCTACGACGCCGCCTGAGGCCGGGTTGGGTTGGATTGTCGCCAAGTCACGCAGGGAGAAGGGCGGGTTTAACGGTGCTGAGGTTGTGCTGCCGCAGCTGAAGCCGAAGTCTAAAGGTGGGAAGGGGGTGGAGAGGCGGAGGGTGGGGTTGGTGGTCGAGGGTGCGCCGGCTAGAGAGGGGGCGGTTGTTGTGGGTGAGGGCGATGAGGAGGTGGGGAAGGTCACCAGTGGTTGTCCGAGCCCGACGCTGGGGAAGAATATCGCTATGGGGTATGTGAAGGACGGGTTACATAAGAGCGGCACTGAGTTGGGAGTTTTGGTGAGGGGGAAGAGGAGGAAGGCTATTGTTACTAAGATGCCGTTCGTGCCGAGCAGATACTGGAAGGGAGGCGCAAGCCCTGCTTGAGAGGTAGGGAGAGGCGTTCGGTAATTGGAAGACTGTAGCCTCCAGTTTGAACAGTTATAGTACAATGGCCTTCGCGGTCATGATCGTTCGCAGGTCCTGCCGAACGAGAAGATATGGAAAGAAGACATGACTAGTTCTTGGATGTCCTCCTCTTTCCTTGGTTCCTCGGCCTGTCTTGCACAAGGTTCTTGTTCGGGTTCCTCTTGGCCCTGGTCTTGTAACCACCTTTGGCCTGCAAGATGCGTCAGTGCGTGTTCAATCTCAATAGGAGCATGATACTTACGGGTGTGCCCCAGATACTGACGGGGTGGACGTTACCCTTCGACTTACCACGTCCACCACCGTGCGGGTGGTCGGCGGCGTTCATAGCCAAACCACGAACGGTTGGCCTGATGTTCAACCACCTGCTCCTTCCGGCCTTTCCCAGCTGTCTGAAGTGGTGATGCGGGTTGCTTGCAACACCGACGGTGGCACACGCATCCGGATCGACTCTTCTGACCTCACCACTCTGTAACCTGACAGTCACGCTCTTCACCCTCTTGCCGCTCGCAGTTTCATCCTTGGACACGACGACGGCGAAAGTACCCGCACTTCTGCAGAAGACAGCGCCTTTCCCGACCGTGCTGCCCACGTTGTAAACCTGCGTTCCCAACGGCACCATCTTGATCGGCAGACAGTTGCCTCTGAACGCAGTCTTGGCCGCCAGCATACCAGGATCCACCACACCACCCATACTCTGCAGGAGCTCGCGCGGGATTCCCGACCGGTAACTCTCAATGGCATCACCAGCCCTCATCCCCTCCGCCGCGATGATATAGCTCTTCGCTCCCGTCGATTCTCTCGTGACCAATGCCAAGTGAGCGCTCCGGTTGGGGTCGTATTCGATGCGTTCCACAATGTGCTTCCCCGGCTCCATGCGCTTGAAGTCGACGGTCCGGATCCTCCTCCTGTGTCCGCCACCCCTGTGTCTGACCGTCACCCGACCGGTGTTGTTCCTGCCTCCCTTGCCGTGGCCCAACTTCGTGAAGGTGAGCTTCCTGAGCGGGCCGCCCTTCCAGAGATGGTCGTTGATCGGCCGACGCAAATGCCTCACACCTGGCGTCCGCGGCTTGTATGTCTTGAGCGCGAATTGGCCCTGCTTCCGCGATGGCGCTGAGGGCGGGTTCCATGCCGTTGTCTCGGTGGTGGTCGTCGAGGACTGGACCGGCGCCTCAACTACGGTGGCATATGTGCGTCGGAGACTGGAGACGAGGTATTTGCACTGCGACGATCGGGACGTCGCCCATATCCGGGGTTGCAGCATGGTTGTGTGGGTTGTGTGGGTTGGCCGCCGTCGGTAGGTTAGCTGACTGTCTGCGCAAGAACAGCAAAGGCAACGGGCGCGGCGTTCAGGTGTGGGTACGGAAGATGTGCGAAATTATGTCGACGTTCATTATTTGGATTAAGGTAGGGTACGGTGATGGACGTCTGCGCTGCAAATTCCGGCCAAGAGCTTTGGCCCGGGCATCGCGATCGGGTCAAAGCTCTTGGCAAATCACGGTCACGTTCCTTACGCGAAAGGTGGACGGGAAGGCTGGCCTGCCTGAGAGTAGGCTGCGGGCTGCGTTGCCCTGTGCGATCTGTGGAAAGAACATGGTATGAGGCTGCATCCATCTCACTACGGCCACGACGCGATCAATTTGTTAAAAGTCTTCAATCGTGTTCATCATCGCGAGCCTATACCAGTTCATTCCAATTCAAAATAGCCAAACTGCCGTGTGTATGTGAAGTTCATTTCCGCAGGCACGCTTCCTTGCGCTCAGGCTTAACGTCTTCATCGGCTGGTACGCGCTAAGGGCAACTTCTGACGTTGCTTAGCCAAAACACAGCTGCAGAGCCGCGCTTCGCGTCTGGAGAGGGAGCCCGGAACGCCAGCATCAAAACCGACACTACTCCATCACACAACACCCCTTCACCTCACTCACGCACCACCTCACTGCCCTCTCACCTCGCCGCTACGCTTCCATCTCACCTTCGGCAACCTCACTGAGGCCGTCAGGACGCCTGCAGCACGTCCTGTGTCTCTCGAGCACGTCCCTGGTTATTCGACCATCCCGAGCGTGTTTCTGATATTGGACCTCTTCCCGCGATATACTTCACTCAGCATTCAACTACACGACTATACGACCAGACCCGGCCTCTACCAATCCATTGGCCTCCAAATTGCTCCTGTCGCGTCAATATTATCGCGTTAATTGTACGTGCAGGTGGTCACCCATGCACGGCTTCACCCAAGCTTCGGCGTCGGAACGTGTTTGTTGTGGGACGCTCAAGCTGACTTCGGTCCACCTACAGTCTCTTTACGACCTCCATTCCTCTCCAACGCATTCAACACCCATTACACATAACAACATAGTTTGAGTGCTTTATTGCAGCTCATTCATAATGCCTCCAGTATGTTTTGATTTGCCTAAACATCCAAACAGCCCGTCCAATTGGTCATGCTGTCTCTACTAATTACTTTATGTTCCTTGATGCTGACCTACATGCACTAGGCAAGAGCAGTGACCCGGCGGGCAGTCACGAACGAGAACGATGAGAATGCTGGAACCACACGCCTAACTCGCGCGAAAGCTGCTGCCCTGTCAGGCCCAACACATGCTGGCGATCCACCACAGAAGGCGGTACTGGCTGCCAAGAGGACCACTTCTACAACCGCATTGACCACTGCTGCTCAGCCTACAAGGAAGCGCGCCGCCCTTGGCGATGTCAGCAATGTGACGAAGAACGAAACCGTCGATCCAAAGGCCGCTGCTGGCAAAAGCCTTCTCTCCAAGACCGCCAAACCAACCGGTATCCAAAAGCCTACTAGGACTACATCCACACGTACCGCACTTGGCGCAAAGAACATCAACACTACCGCGTCGGAACTGAAGAGGCCTGCGAGTGGATCGGGCGTCGCTGGTAATGTGCCGAAGAAGAGGAACACGTCGACGACGAAGATCCTGAAGGAGGAGGACGAGGATGCGGCAGAGAACGTCCCACCCCCAAAGAATGGTGCCACTGTCACCGTCGAGGTTGAGAAGAAGACGAGGTTCGTCAGCACCACTCCAAAGCAAGAGATCGACGAGGACGTAGCTGCATACAAGACCCTTGAGGAGCTCAGCAGAGAAGCCAAGGACCTTGACGCAGAAGACTTGGACGACCCCCTCATGGTGGCTGAGTACGTTCATGAGATCTTCGACTACATGAAGGAGCTCGAGATCTCGACCCTGCCCAACCCCAACTACATGGACAGCCAGGATGAGCTTGAGTGGAAGATGCGCGGTATCCTCGTCGACTGGCTTCTCGAAGTTCACACCCGCTTCAGGCTTCTTCCAGAAACTCTTTTCCTCGCTGTCAACATCATCGACCGTTTCCTCTCGAGAAAGGTTGTCAAGCTCGACCGTCTGCAGCTGGTTGGTGTAACCGCCATGTTCATCGCCTCCAAATACGAGGAGGTCCTCTCCCCACACGTTCAGAACTTCCGCCATGTCGCTGATGACGGCTTCACTGAACAAGAGATCCTCAGCGCTGAGCGATTTGTCCTCGCCGCTCTCGACTACGACCTCAGCTACCCTAACCCAATGAACTTCCTGCGCAGAATCTCTAAGGCCGACAACTACGATATCCAGACCCGTACTCTTGGCAAGTACCTTCTGGAGATTGGCTGCTTAGACCATCGCTTCATCGAGTACCCACCAAGTCATGTCGCTGCTGCCGCCATGTACCTTGCTCGTCTCGTGCTTGAGCGTGGCGAATGGGTACGTATAGCAGATATCAATCAAGTTGAACTTTCACTGACCAAATATAGGACGCTACCCTCGCCCACTACGCTGGTTACACCGAGCAAGAGATCGAGCCTGTCTTCAAGCTCATGGTCGACTACCTCTCCAGCCCCGTCGTTCACGATGCATTTTTCCGCAAATACGCCAGCAAGAAGTTCCTCAAGGGTATGTGCATCTCCTCAAAAATCAACACGAACCCTGCTAACCTCTCTCCAGCTTCCATCGTCCTCCGACAGTGGGCCAAGAAGTACGCTCCAAAGTACATTGACAAGGTCATCGTGCAGTCCAGCGGAGAGACACCCATGTAATCTAAAACACACGCAAATGCGACACACATCGCTGTCAGTCTCCAGCGGACTCACGACACACACAAGCACATGACCCCAAACCTTGCCGTTGCTTCGGAATTCCCAATTTGTCTTTTCCCATAATACCACGGCGTTTCACGGATGAAAGACTATCAAAGCCTGTTATGGCACGGGTTTCACGGCGTTGAAGGTGCATCGGCGACTCAGGATATTGTCGTTCATGTCCCTCCCCCATCTTCCGAGAGGTGCCTGAGCGGTCCTTGCTGCCCCTACCTCTTTGGTACCGCGACGCAGGCAGCTAGCTGCTACGACCGATGCGCTTACCTGTCAGGCCTCCTCTTCTTTTTCTTCTATTTCTTTCCTTGTCTTAGATGCATGGCTTTGGAGTGGCATGAATGTGGGATTAGCGCCGGCGAGCGCAATGGAATCTTGGTCGTTTTTTCTCTCTTCTTCCATTTTTGCGTCGCTTTTCATCGGAACTCAGAGCTGAGTGCTGATGAGTACGGCTGGCGAGCGTTTGTTGCGCTGTGCGTTTATGAGCTGGTCAGGATGGATCGTAGCTTGAGCGCAATTCAAAACCACGTTTCACGAAAATCCCTCCTTGTCGTCATCATCTACCAATCGTTCATGTCTGCAGATTGCTGCAGCTCGTGGGTGGCCTGAGAAACGCCTCCGTCCTCTGCTGAGTGGGCCCAAGGCTGGATCCTGGGGTTCATGCAATCCTTCCCACACTACAGCATGCTTGTATGACATCCGCCACCAATGGCACGGCAAATCGTCAGGTACACATGCCAGGTACCACTTTCAGCAGAGGGTAAGGCGGGCCACAAATAGCCACATTCTGCACGATCCTCTGGGCACCTCAGCCAGATGGCCAATGGATGGCGGGTCGAACCCCAGGTCGCAGATGACGACCCATAGCCACATGGCAGTGCGACTGGGTTTGGAAAGGGCACGCGTTGAACTGCAGGGCGGCTGAGCCTATGGGTTATTTTGGTTGGAAGTCTTGTAGGTACAAGTCTATCTGACTTCCCAGCAGCCGTTCATGTTGCGGCTCGCTTCACCTAGGTGTTCAGAGTCGTGACCATGATGCTTCGCCTGCGCACAATCGCCGTTCTGCATCTGGCGCTGCTGACGGTTGCAAAGGCAATATCCTGTAAGTAGGTATGCGATCAAGATCCGGTTCCACTCTACTAACCGCGGCCATAGATGACAATGCCACTACTACCTTTTCTTCATATCTGCCTCAAGCCAGCCTGGGCTCATGCGTTAAGAATTGCTCGCTAGCATACCCTGGCTTCTCCTACGTGTCCTGGTTTTCCGTCTTTCCCAGTACAGAGATCACGGCTGCCACAGTCATACTTGTGATCAACAATGCCACCAACACGACGAGCACGATAACCGAGTCAGCGGAGCTGCCGCCTGGCTACACACTCCCTCCGCCCAACGCTGAAGGGAAACAGATCGTGGTGGCTACGGATCTTAATATCACTGGGATGGGCACGCATTCTACATTGTATGACAAATAATACGGCTTTTGTCACGTTCAGGTACTGACGAAGATAGTACATATGGCACTGTATACCAAGACTATGCTGATGCATACTTCCTCGAGGGCGTGCTGCCAACATCCACCGATGGATCGTCTTCATGCTTCATACAGCCAACCGGAACCCATGTCACTCTCAAATCACATCCACCTTTCCCCGGTCCGGATGATACGTCGGTAGCAAGAAGTCTGGTCGGCAACGGAATCAACTATATCCCAACAATCATAGACGGCGACATTTTCAGAGCAGTGGCCACGCCCGCCTGGTTCGCGAGCGAGTTTCCAGGCGAATACGCCTTCCACGCCAATTGTACGCTCCTGCAATCCGCATTGGCGATGACGGCCAACCAAGGCGCAAACTACGTTACGGCGACAGTGAAGTCTTACGTCGGAGGCCCTCCCAGAACTGATATCCAGCCGGCTCAACAGGCAGAGTCGACGTCGTCGACAATACCACCTTTGCCAGGCCAAACGACCACGCTACCAAGCAATGCCCCTTCATCGACTCCAGCGACGTCGTCTAGACCGATAACCGCTGGCCCTGTGAGTGCAGAGAGCGGGGCTACAGACAGCAGCAGCGTCGTTGCCCCGGCGCCCATAAGCTCCTCCGCTCCAAATGTAGGAAATCTCATATCTGCTGTCATCTCGGCCGCATCGAGCTCATCCCCAGCCACCGGAGGAGAAAGTGCAGAATCTGCCATCAGCGCCACCGCACCAAGTCCACCCTCCACGGCCGCAGGCCCGCTGCCGCAGTGGTTACCTCCTACCACTACTGTCTCCGCGTCACGAGCTTCGGTCCGCAGCTCATCTGTCGGCAAGGGAACAAGTGTGCGCTCCGGCGAAAGTGGCTCGGCAGAGACCTCTACTCCTCCGGCGCCCGCATCCCCGTCGACCACGACAAGCGTCGCTGCGATCCCACTCGGCGCGCAATCGTTGACATACAGCTTATTATCCGCCTCAGTTGCTGTCAACGGACAGCCAAACGCGGCCAGCGCCCCGCCAGCGCTCAGTGGCGCCGCCGTCGGTCCTGCGTCCAGCGGCTCCAGCTCCAGCTCCAGCTCCATAGCTTCGCTGGTTGCGGCGAACGGGCAGGCCATTCCCACAACAACGTCTGCGCTATCCGCAGCGACACAGTCACAGTCACAGTCACAGTCACAGTCACAGTCACACACGGATACCGCACCTGCGGCTACTACGCTGCGCGTCGGCAGCCAGGTCGCGACCTACAGCGCTCTCCCATCCGCATCTGGCTCCGGCGACGGCGTCGTTGTGGACGGCCTGACGCTGCGGCCAGGGAACGCGGCGACTGTCGACGGCGTCACCGTGGACGTGGGCATCGGCAGTAGTGGCGCGCTCGTTGCTGCGGACGGCGGAGTTACGGTGACTGCGCCGCTGTCTGCTGGTAGTTCCTCGATCGCAGTCGCAGGTGCGTCGGCAACGAGTACCGAAGGCCTGGGCGGCGCTATCATGAGTGGCTTGAGCGGGCCGTCTACTAGCAGAGACCTGTCGTTGTCCAGCTCCGGCGTTTCTGGCACTGCGTCGGTTTCTGTTCAGGCTTTTGCAGGTGCAGCGAGGAGGCTGCGGTGCGTGGAGATTTGGAGATGGCTTGGTGCTCTTGTAGTGGCGGCCTTGACGGGGACGGTGATATAGCTGTTGTGCATGTGGTCTGGTAGGTGACTTTTCGTAGACCTGCGCAAGTCGCTGAATGGTTGGGCTGGTGAAGTCTAAGGAGGTCGTTCACTTACATTCACTTAAAGTAAACGATATGGATAACTTCCTAAAGGGGAATCTGTAGAAATCGTTTACTCTTATTCACTAAGAGTAAGCGATGTGCATAGCTTCCTAAACAGGCTAGCGTCGAGGTCCCGTAGAGGTCGTTCACTTTCATCCACTTAAAGTAAACGATGTGCATAGCTTCCTAAACGGGCTAGCGGCAAAATCACCTAGCCAACTTGTGGCTACTCCTTTGGGTCAGGCTTGTGTATATCCTGTGATGGTTGTTTACATCTTTCACTTTACATTCACATCTTTCACTTTCAGGTCCACGACCGACCTATGGTATAGAGGCTCTGGGGTGTATCATCTTTCCCGAAACTGGCTAGCGTCGATTTTCGTATAACATATGGGTCAGTCTCGGTGCGTTCACCCATATGGATGAGCCCATCAAGGCCTTTCACTGTATCCACTCAGAAGTAAACGACCTACCTATGGCATAGACGTTCTGGGGTGTATCATGGATCCCTAAACAGGTTAGCGTCAAATTACGATATTCCTCTTCGCTGTTCGCTCCGTTCACCTAGCGCGAAAAGTGAACGATCAAGCCCTGGTATGGACTGAACTGGGTGTACCAGGTCTTCCTAGATAGGTTAGCGTCAGCCAGGCCTCATTCCCATATGGTGAATTCACGCCGTTTTCAATCAGGCATTCGGTAGAAGACCTTCTGATTGAGCGGAAGGAGTGAATGACCAATAGATGGTATAGATGCTCTGGTATGTAACAAGCCTCCGAAACTGGCTAGCGTCAAGTCTGACCAGTCCTGCTCCACCATCTACCTAGTAGGCTACTGGCCATTCTTAATTGTCTGGTCAGACCGGCTCTTGAGCGCTTTTCACTTCCCCTAACTCACTGTAAACGATGAGTCGGTGGTATAAGATGAGGCGAGATATTCGATTCATAACACCCGTGCACCCTACCTGGTCGAAACGTAGGCAACTCACGATTTCAACATGTTGCCAATTCACTTTGAGGGAGAATCCAAGAACCCATAACTCTTCTGCTTTGGTATATCTTAAATCCTCTAACCCCACCGACACGCCTGCGGCCGTCCGACTCTTAGGTCTATCATAGAGCTGGCAAGCCATATCGGTAGCACAGTACGCCCCGATCATGAGCAGTGCCAGTCCCGCGCCCTCACTACCAACCGACTCTACCACCACTCAATCTTTCGACGTCCTCTATAACGGCTTATCGGTACCAGCTAATATCGGCTGGACGCGTTAAGAAGGTTACGAGCAAAGTAACCCAGACTGGCATGCAGCCTGTCAGGTTCGATATCTCGGTACATGCTCTTCAATAGCAGTCGCATTGTTCCACGTTCTGCACTGCACACAGCCCCCTGGGACCGTGCAGCGTGGATGGCCCAGCCCAGGAGGACGCTGGCGAGAATCCAGACTTCGAGATTCCGCATCTTCTACATTGCTCTCCCGCCACGACGGACGACCGACCCCCGTTGCACAGCTGGAGGACCCCGAATCCGCCGCCTTCCACTTGATCCAAGCTAATTCCTTCAGGCTGAAGTCTCTGACAGCGCAATTCCCAGATGTCAATCGACGCCTTGATGGATCTGCTCCTAGAGAGCCGGGCGATCATGTAGAAAGCGAGTATCCGGATGGCCTCTGGGTCTGGCCTGGGATAGCGGACAGTTCCTCGTTGGAAAGGGGATCGTGCTACTTGCGGGTTTCAGTTGGAGCAGCAGGACTCTGGCGACCGAGTGACCGCAGCTAGACGCCGGCATCGCGCATGATACCACGGTTACTAGAGCACTAATTCGCGCACACCAGGGCTTGCTCAAGCCTTTGCCCATCGAACACTGAGCGCCAGCCGATATCAGACATGGCACCTCAGATAAAAAGTGTGCAAACCTCCCCCATCCTCTCAAAGCTTGCTCCTGCTCCTCTCCCCGCCCTTCACCACCTCCTCAACCTCCACAGCCAACCCCTCCCTTATACGCCTACTCAACCCCACCGCCTCCTCATCATCCAACTCCTCCCTCGTGCCGCGCCCAAACATGCGCCAACTCTTCAACATGCCCACATCCACATTGCCCTTCCTCTTGTTCTCAACCCTGCCCTCCGGGTACCGCGGGATGTAGTGGAAGTGCACATGCGGCACCACCTGCGCGGCGCGCGCCCCGTTGTTCTGCACGATGTTCCAGTCCTCGATGTCCAGACTCCGCGCCAGCGCGCGCGACAGGATCGGCATCCAGAAGCCCAGCGCCGCGGCAGGCGTGGCGCCTTCGTCTATTGGCTTGTTCTGCCACAGTGTCGGTGATTGGGAGGATGGGGTTGGAGTGGGTGCGCTCGGCACGTTGCTGAGTTTCTCGTAGTGCGAGCGCGTCGTGAGGAGGATGTGGCCGGGGCTTATCGGCAGGATGTCGAGGAAGGCCATGACGTGGGGTGTTGAGAGGATGAGGTGGCATTGCGGGTCTATGCGTTCGGGGTCTGGGGAGTGGGGGATTGGGCTTGTGGGGGAGGGTGGGTAGGCGGCGCTGATTTTGCAGAAGGGACAGGAGCTTGGGTAGTGGGATTGTAGTGACATTTTGAGTAGTAGAGGGGAGCAGGGTCGGAGGCAATGGAAGGGCGCGGTGGTGCGTTGTGGTAGTGGTGAAGGTGCAGTCGCGGAACGGGGTGCTGGAGGACGCGATTCATTCAATGACGTTCATCCCTCGCGTAGGGCTGGCTTGGCTTGGCCCGTTTTGGAAGGCGTGATACACCAGGTCTTCTATATCATCACTTCCACTTCGGCTTCGCGGATGGGTGAATGAAGTAAACGACCCCAATGAGGTGATCTCACCGTGTGAACATATATGTAAATGACACATGAAGCCTCTTTGGTGTCTTCTGCCTCGATTAGTTTAGCGCTAGCCCGTCCGGGGAAGCATGATGCATCCAACTCTCTCGTCAGTAGTCTGAAGAACCGACGTGCGAGAAACAGGCAATGTCTGCGATTTGATTTTTATCTACCCTTGCAGACTCTGCGCCATGTGTGAAATTGAGTGCTCAGTCGTGTCTCTGTCCTCCAAAAAGCAGAAAGGGAAGGCGATTCGGTTGCTATCTATCTCTGCAGACCATTCGCCATGTTTAAATCGCGTGCTCAATCATGTCTCCGTACCCCTGGGAAGCAAGTTATTGTACTTTCAACAGTTCGGACATACTCCGTCATCGCCGTGCTCGTGATAGTCCCGGCGATTCGCCCCGAATGGATTTGTCGGGTCAAGCCCCTCTCCTCGATTCGCAAGCTTCTTCGAAAACGTTGCCACAAGGTCATCCATGAATTCTCTGCTGAAAAGAGGGGTGATCAAATAATTGAGGCTCCGGTGGCAGAGATGTACAGCGAGGTCCAGGACTAACTGCCGTCCGGTATCGCCCCCCTCGCCGTTACCAAGCACCTGGTACAATACCTTGAACACATCGCGGACGGCTGAATCGCTCGTTTTAGAAAGTAGAGTAGCTTCTTCGATGGCGGTGATGAGGCAGTCCATCACCGTATTCGTGAATTTCTTGTCCTCCAGCCAGCAAGCGGAGAGGTAAAGCTTTGCATACTCGCCAACTTGTTCCTCGTACCCGCCGACAAAGATGTCTTTGAGCTTCACGCCATACAGCCAGCGGACGTAGATGCGGATATGCAGAAGGCTGTAGCCTGAATTTCGTAACAGGTCGTTCTCCAACACCACTCGACGGAATCCGCCACCATCAGGTGGTTCGTCGATCACCAATTTGTTCATGTATGGCGACGCAGCGCAGATGAGTGACTCGTGGACCACGACGGGCTGACTGTCATGCTCGGCGGTCAAGATGACCACGGCCGCAAGACTGCAGACATTAGGATATTGGTTTTACCATATTCTTGCTTTACCCACTCAAGGTTTGTCATGGTAGCCATCGTACCGGAGTCGCAGTTCCGGTGTATATGTCTTTTGAAGCAGAGGATCGTCAATACGCTTGTTTGAACCGAGACTGCGAAGGTGGAAGGAGCTGTACACAGCTGTGTGTGGGAAATTGTTGTTGTGGCGGTAACAACAACCTTAGAATGGTTCAAAATGACGCCAGAGAAGAAAGAAGCGGAGTGTGAAGTGGCCCAAAGTGAACTAACCAGGAGGAGGGGTTCAGGTAATGTTGCGGAAGAAAGAAGCCGAGTGTAAAGTGGTGCAAGGTGAAAGGGTAGAATGCACGTGTTAGAAGCGCTGTGAAGCGTACTAGCGTGAAAGAGTAATTAAAAATCCCGATTCTCTAGAAATCACGAGAAAGCACTTAAACATAAGAAAGGCTATAGCGTCACAGTAAATCAGCACAGCAGAGATGGGTTTCTCGCACCTAATGATACAATGGTAGCCAGCGAGGCCTCTTTGTGCCCCGTGGTGCTCAGAGGGGAGACTTACGCCACACTTGTGGCTCTTTGCCCTTTATCATACTTCCAACCTCCCTTCAGCCCTCCTAATCAACTCCTCATAAACCGTCCATGCCAGCGCGCTCGAAATCGCTTTTCTTCCCATGCGGAGACCCAGCCCATCAAACAGACTCCTGACGCCTTCTTCCCGCAGCATAAGCTTCCCGGCCTGGATCATATTCCCATACCTCTGCGGCATGAGCTGCAGGCGGGTCTTGATAGCATCAAAAGGGTTCGTCACACCCGTCGCAAGAATCGCCGCCAGCAGCCCACTGAGAAAGTTGACCGGTGCCGCCGTGCCCCCCGTGATTCCGCCAACCAGCCCAGCAGTCCCCGTATCCTTTGGCGTGGACAAAAGAGCCAGGTTCGACAGCCGCGCCTTGGACTGCTCGTAAAATAGCACGTACAGTCCCGCATACGGCGCATCCCTAACGGCGGTAGCGCCGAAGCCGGCAAAGAACCCCTTGACGCCCTCCTTGCCCGCGATATCTCGCGCCGCAGACAGCAGCGACGTGTAGTTGTAGTACGAGCTCTCATACCGCACCTTGAGCACCGTGACCGGGCTCATGATCAGTCCCGCACTCGTCCTCGCCAGCGCTCCCGCCGCCAGATTCGCCATATTGCTCAGCTTCGGCAGGCTGGAGCTGCTGCTTGCTTCGCCGACGACGCCACCGGTGCTGGACACAGTGACGGCGGCGCGGGACGCGTAGGTGCGCAGCTGGTTCAGCATGCCGAAGTAGAGCGCGCTGCCGGCGCCCGTGCGGATCACGGACGGGGTGGTGCCGCGCCAGAGCTGGCGGATGGGCGAGGGGCCATTGAGGATGTTGCGGAGGGTTTGGCGGAGAGTGGAGGCGCGGGACTGTTGGACGCGGGTCTTGAGGAGGTCGGCAGGTTGGAGGAGAAATGCGGTTGTTACGCCTGAGGACAGGCCCGCGAGGAAGTGGAAGGCTGCAGTGGGTGAGGTGGTTAGCCATGGCGTTTACGGTCGTTGAAGCGAACCGAGGCGGGTAGGTCGATGGGATGCTTACCCGAAGACGACTTGCGCTTCTGGCCGCCATTTGACATGACCAATCCGAGTCTTCTATAGTTGGGACGGCATGGTATGGGAGTTGTTTCAGAAGTGGGAGTTGTGGTGGAATTCTGGACGTGAGCTGGTCGAGATGGCGTCACGACTGTGATCCTCAGGCCGGCGTTTTGCCCGGATCCTGCCGAGGTCTTTGTAGCACGACCATCTCTACAATCCTTCGCGTTGCTGACTCCCTCGTATGTCGGGTATTGGCGGACTGGTCCACGGTTTTAGTCCTTGCCGTATTTCGGTACGCTGGTTGGGTTGGAGGGCTATGTCGCGGAGACTGATAGACCACTGGGCAGCTTCTGGAGGATCTTGACGGCCCCATTCCACGATGGATTTCAAGCAAGACCGATAGACGAGGGAGATGTTGTTGGCAGCGGCTGAAAGCGAGAAAGTATTATTTTATATGCACATCATGCCATCTATCATGTATCGAACGCTACGAGACCCAACCGCTATGCAGAAACATCAAAACCCATCATTACCATCATCCATAGCCTACAATTCTCAAGCCTTAAGTCTCCGGTCCTCACATCTCACACAAACCGGATTCTCGGAGTCGCCTCTAAGGAAGTATCTCCCATCATCAAACTGTCCACCACATTCCTAGTCAACTCGTTAGCAAACTGATCTTCCAAAAGCAACACGATTCATGTTCCGACTTACGACACAACAAAAACACTCCTGATGCCACTCCGCCCCCAACGCCTTAACAACCAACTCCGTCACGGGCTTCCTACACCCCTTACACTTGGCACTGTACCGATTAGTATGACACCCCAGACACCACGCATACCCCTCCCTCTCGACAAATGGCGTCGAACTATCAAACGGATCCCCACACTGCGCGCAGAAGAAATGGCCGACATGCCACTCGGCGCCACACGCGACCACCACCTCGCCCTCAATCGGCGTCTTGCAGCTCTTGCACCTAGGACTAAACAGCTCGTGGAAATCCAGGTGGCAGAAAAACCTCGGGCTCGGATCGCCGTCCTCGTCTTCTTTCTTCTGCGCCCACGCGACCGCGTCCGTTCCGCTCAGGTGCTCGGGCACCGCGATGTCGAGCCCGTCCATCCTGGCTTCGATGCGCGCGAGCCGCTCGGAGCGCTGCCGCTCGGGCTCCGGGTAGAAGGCGACGCATTCGAGGTTTGTGGCGCAGGCGTGGCAGGTGAAGCATTGCGGGTGGAAGCGGGAGCCGGCGGCGCTGAGGATGCGGCCGGAGATTGGGAGTGCGCAGGCTTCGCAGAGGGCGGTTGTGCGGCGGATTGAGGGGGTGACGTGTGGCCGTTTCGTGGCAGGGAGTGGTGAGGTGGAGGCGTGAGTTGGATGGGGGCGGCTGGGTTGGGGCCTTGAGGCTGGCTTGGGTGTTGGGAGGGGCCTGGATGGTGCGCGGGTTGGGGCGGAGGATGGGAGGTTGGCGGAGACTGAGGGGATGCTGTTGGGTGTTGCAGGAGTTGGATCAACGGAGATGGAAGGGATGTTGATGGTAGGTATGCCTGGAAGTGCAGGACCAGACTGGATGTTGATGCTGGGGATATCGGGTTCCTCTGGGAGGGCTCTTGTTGATCGAGGCTCCTCGTCTGGAAGATTGATGATGGGAATTGGAGGTGGAGGTGCAGCACTAGGGGTCGTTGGCCTAGCCCTGGGGCTTCCTGACGAAGTGCCTTGGCGAGAGAGCGGTCTGGTTGGTGTCCTTGAGCTTCTGCTTGGTGTCCGTTCCGGTATAGCGTCGAAGGCAGCGGCCTGGGTAGGAATCGAGCTTTGCTCTTCTTTAAGCTCGATCTCCTTCGTTGCACCCCAGCCTTCGGCGAAACTGACGATTGGCCTTCCCGCACTATCACTGACGGCTGTCGGTTGAGGTAAGTTTGGACTACGATCCTTTCGCCTTGGACTAGTCGCTGCTCGTATGTCCTCTCCACGAATCTCTTTGCCATCCTTCACAAGGAGAGATCCATCTATTTCGCTTGCCGCCTTTTCCTCGGCTTTGAGTTTTGGCGGCGTTGGTGGCGACGGCTCGTTCGAAAGATACCAGGCCTTCCGTGACTGTGTGGGCGGATTCTTCTGGATCTCTACCGGGTCGATCTTTTTGGTGGTTGTGAGCTCTGGAGCGGTGTTTGCGCGCTCGAACTTCTCTTGAGCTAACCGTACGCGCGCGAATGGGTTTCGCCGCACGTGTCGAGGTACCTCAGCCGGCTTTGTCTCTTCTTTCACCGCAGGTTCCTCTACCACCTTCTGTACAGCTACCTCCTCCGGCTCTTCGTAAATCTTGTCGTTAGGATCCACAAAGGGCGTGGCACCACCACTGGGCTTTCTCTTCGAACCCCCGCTACTCCTTCGCCTAGATGCTGCAACGTCTTTTGCCACGTTGTTCGCCAGACCATCGTAGCTCTTCTTGCCCCGTGGTGCTGCAGTCTGCGGTTTGGTGGAGAGGTTGACGGTTTCCTCAGACTTGTTCACTTCCATGGATGAGCGCTTTGAAGTCGGGAATAGCTGGCTCTTCCTCTCTGCCAGCGTCGGCGCGCCGCTTATTCTTGATGAAGAAGTAGACTTTCTTGTTTGGGAAGAACTTCTGCTCAATGGCTCGCTCTTCGGCTCCGGCTCGTGACTGCGGCTGTAGCTACCTTTCCGTAGGTGTGCGTGATAGTCCTTCCTGGGGAGATCTGGATTCTTGTATGGCACAACTGGATTGTTGAGAGAGCTGTCTGGATTCTGGTGCTTGTACACCAGCTCCGCTGCCTCGTCTTGCGCCGCTGCGTGTATGCGTTGTTCATCAGCCAGATCCATATCTTCCAGCGCCATCCGCAATGATTTAGCTTCCTGTTGTTCCATCCACCGTTGTCCGTTCTCCTTGTACACGAAGGTTGGGCTCTCTTTGGGCTCGTGCTCGTGCTCTTCCTGACGCGGAATCTCGATGGACTTGGAGGAGCGAACGGACAATGGCTCAGGTACCAGAGGGCGTCCTGCAAACTCATTCCGCTTCACTGATTTCACAGCCGATTCGTCAACCTTGCTTGTCTTCTCGGGATCTGGCACGGCGTTTGGCATGCTGTTGCTTTTAGGCAAGGCCGGCCTGCTATTGGCTCCCACCACTTCCACGGACTTTGTTGGCGCATGTCCTCTCTTGCTTGCAATTCTCGACAGCGGCGGAGGCCGGGATCCTATCGGTCGTGCGACGCGGTTCGTTCGTAGGTCTTTGAGGTAGTCGGCTGCAGGACTATCGCGTAAGTATACATGTTCGGCAGTGTAGCATTGCTTCAGTGGTGAAGGGCGCTTGGGAGAGTGTTTATTATAAGCCAAAGAAGAAGGAAATGGCCGCTGCTGACCAAGCTGTTGTTCAGACATGTGCAACCCTGATGGAGAGGGTGCAATGCTGTCTCTGTCTCTTGATTTAATGTACATGCCTCGCGGTTGCCAGGCCAGTGTTTCTCTAACGGTCGACGTTTGGGGCTGCACTTTGGCCCAGAACGGTCGTGTGAGCTATAAGATATAAGATAAACTTCAAGAATACTGTCTAATTTTTCGTTGGATGCACAAGGGAATACTTTCTGAAGTACTCATGGTCTCATGGTCATATGCATGGAGGTCCACTGCAAGTGGACAGACGTAAACAAGGGTCCACAGCAACAGCCGCGGGAGTTTCTGAGCATCTGAGGTCCGTTTCAGCCTTTCAGCAACGCGAGCGACAAGTGCTTGAGTCACCTTCGCCTCATACTGCACCCTCTCTATAGCATTATAAAAGCTCTGATATGGTGCGGCATCTTGTGTACATTCTGGGTTTTGGGGGTTTGTGCTTTGCATAGCAATCTGGGTTAGCGACGCGAAACTGTTAGCCCACTGCATGCACGCATGCTGATTCCGCATCTATCCGCGTCAGATAATAGTGCAGGAGAACGTCTCATTGGCGCACAGCAAGGTCAGGAGAGGCCGTTGTCTACAATCATATGCTGTACCGTACAGGGTCGAAGATTCTACACGATGCTGTTATTGATTTGCTGCTCGAGTAACGCCGCTCAGTCGAATTTGCGACATTGGCATCAGGGAGGCTTCTTTGCCCGGCACTGGGACCCCAACTGCTGCCAGCATTGCTCAACTAGGTATCTACCTGTACATAAGTACAGTAAGTACCTACATCGTAAGTTACATGTATCTATAGATATGGTCCCCAGAGTGGCTGCTGGGTTCATCCATGGATAGGCTTCATGGAGCAGCATGTCTCTAAAGTGGTGGGCGGAAGATGCGAATTGGTACCTCGACTACATGTACCTTAAGGTGAGGTACCGTTGAGTCTCGCAATGCTTGCCAGCCATGGGACACCTGAACAACATTCAGTAGTGACCGGAAAATTGATGGCACCTCCCTTGTAATAGATCAAATCAACATGGTACTATGTCAATGGCTATTCCAGGCGTATACCGAAGGTATACCTGTAGCAACATGTACCCATCTATCCGTAGGTATGTACATGTACATTTACATACAGGTAACTTACCTACCTAGACTGCCAGTGCCTTTTGTGGTGTGCACTGCTTAGTGACTGCTGAGACTTTCCTCGGGCTGGCCCAGTGAAGCTGCGCATATGTCAGCATGTTGTGGCACATGTGATCACGCCAAGCCGACGCGAGAGGCCCTTGCGGTAAACAGAACACACCGACTCGACAACTCCTACCTCCCACCAAACCGTCTGCCTGGCCAGAGACACTCCCGACCTGCCCTTCGCTCGACATCCGACCTCGACCGTCTCGCAGCCATTTCGACGACCTCCACGACCTCGACCAGATTAACTAACACCACCGAACTCAGTCGCCATGCGTGAAATCGTACGTCTGCGCCCTTACCCCTGTTTTTACGCGTTTAGCCCCGCGTCAACATACACAAACTGCTATACCACAACCAGAACATCATCAGCTAACGTGTCTTGATATACAGGTCCACCTCCAGACCGGCCAATGTGTAAGCGACAATGATCGATGGATGCGATGAGAAACGCAATCCTAACATAACTCAGGGTAACCAAATCGGTGCCGCCTTCTGGCAAACCATCTCCGGCGAGCATGGCCTCGACGGTCAGGGAGTGTATGTATATCGGAAAAACGCGCAGTCGGGATAAGGTCTGACAATCATTAGGTACAACGGTACCTCTGACCTTCAGCTTGAGCGCATGAACGTCTACTTCAACGAGGTATGTCCGCCCGCTCGTCCTCTTGAGCTTTTCACCCAACTGACACATTGAAGGCTTCCGGCAACAAGTATGTTCCACGTGCCGTTCTCGTCGATCTCGAGCCAGGTACCATGGACGCTGTCCGTGCTGGTCCATTCGGTCAGCTCTTCCGCCCAGACAACTTCGTCTTCGGTCAATCAGGAGCTGGCAACAACTGGGCCAAGGGTCACTACACTGAGGGTGCCGAGCTTGTCGACCAGGTCTTGGATGTCGTTCGTCGCGAGGCTGAGGGCTGTGACTGCCTCCAGGGTTTCCAGATCACCCACTCCCTCGGTGGTGGTACTGGTGCCGGTATGGGTACACTCCTCATCTCCAAGATCCGCGAGGAGTTCCCAGACCGTATGATGGCCACCTTCTCCGTCATGCCATCTCCAAAGGTCTCTGACACCGTCGTCGAGCCATACAACGCCACCCTCTCCGTTCACCAGCTCGTTGAGAACTCTGACGAGACCTTCTGTATCGACAACGAGGCCCTCTACGACATCTGCATGCGCACCCTCAAGCTCAACGCCCCATCCTACGGCGACCTCAACTACCTCGTCTCCGCCGTCATGTCCGGCGTCACCACCTGCCTGCGTTTCCCAGGTCAACTCAACTCTGACCTCCGCAAGCTGGCCGTTAACATGGTTCCTTTCCCACGTCTTCACTTCTTCATGGTTGGTTTCGCTCCTCTCACCAGCCGTGGCGCCTACTCCTTCCGCGCCGTCACCGTCCCAGAGCTCACCCAGCAAATCTTCGACCCGAAGAACATGATGGCTGCCTCTGACTTCCGCAACGGCCGCTACCTCACCTGCTCCGCCATCTTCCGCGGTAAGGTCTCCATGAAGGAGGTCGAGGACCAGATGCGCAACGTCCAGAACAAGAACTCCTCTTACTTCGTTGAGTGGATTCCAAACAACGTCCAGACCGCCCTGTGCTCCATCCCACCACGCGGCCTCAAGATGTCGTCTACCTTCGTTGGTAACTCCACCTCCATCCAGGAGCTCTTCAAGCGTGTCGGTGACCAGTTCTCCGCCATGTTCCGTCGCAAGGCTTTCCTTCACTGGTACACTGGTGAGGGTATGGACGAGATGGAGTTCACTGAGGCTGAGTCCAACATGAACGACCTGGTCAGCGAGTACCAGCAGTACCAGGAGGCCTCCGTCTCTGAGGGTGAGGAGGAGTACGATGAGGAGGTCCCACTTGAGGGCGAAGAGTAAGGGTTCTTCTCGGACGCTTCGAGATAGTTTGACGAATGATTGGGTTTATTGCAGCTTGAGAGGAACGTGTCAAGTAGCACAGGCGCTCGGCTTTTTTTCTTACGGTAGTTCTTAGCGGCTCAGACTAAGGTTCTCGTATCATATCTGATTTTACATGACCTCTATTTTCTATCTATAGTGACTAGACCGTCCTGACCACCACCGAAGAGTGGATCAAGAGGTATCGTTTTCTCTGATCGTACAGCTCCGCCACGGAATGGTTTCCTCTTAAGATTAAGCCTCCTTCTCGCCAATTTCATTGGTGATCCGAATGAAGTTCTGCCACTCTCTCATTGCTCCACCACTCTTGATGCACCACCTCGCTCTTCTTACACCCTCTTTCCACCTCATGCCACCAGGTCCTCTCTCAGTGATGACCTTGCCGTCGTCACCCTCACCCATTGCGCTCTCGTCCGCGTCACAGATACCGCTCAGCACCAACAAGGCCGCCGTATTCATAAGCACAAAGTCCAATATCGGATCACCTTCCTCCAATCCGCCCTCAAGAAGCGTCTGAAGAATCCCCGCATTCTGCACCGGACTCTTCCCGCCCGCAACCTCAACCAACGGATGCCTCTGCAGCCCCAAATCCTCCGGCGCCACCACAAACGGCACAACCTCGACCCCCTCAGGCCCCGCTATCCTGCCCCCATGCGCCCCCTCTCTCTCCCTCAACAGCCAGCAAAAGCTCCTGCCCGCGCAACTGATCTCATCCATGTCCTCCTCGCCACAAACCACCATCGCCTTCCGCGCCCCACTCAGCCGTAACGCGTCCGCAAACACGGGTCCCATGTCCCTCTTCGCGACCCCCACGATCCGCGCCTCCAGCGCCCCGCTCTGCGCGACCGGATTCGCCAGCGGTCCCAGCAGGTTGAAAATCGTGCGGAACGGCAGCTCTTTCCGCACGGCCGCTGCGTGTCGCATTCCCGGGTGCCATTCGCGCGCGTACAGGAACGCGTACGCGCTGTGCTCGTAGATCTTGGGGAGGGTTTCGGCGGTGGTGGCGGCGATGACGGGGGGCGTGGACGGGTAGGCGAGCAGCAGGTCCGCGGAGCCGGATTTCGAGGTCGAGGCGTTGTTGCCGTGTTTGGCGATTAGAAGGAGTGCGGAGGCGAGGATCGAGGATGTTGTAGACACGTTGTAGGTGTTGTGGCTGTCGCCGCCCGTGCCGACGATGTCGCACTGTGAGAGGTGGGTTAGTGGATGGGCTGAGTGTGCGGCGCGGGATGGCGCTTGGGGAGGGGAAAGGGAGATACGTACCAGACCGCCGTGGTAGGCGCCTTCGCGCTTGGAGCGTTGGTGCACGACGTAGTTCAGGGCTGCGACGTCGACCTGTGCGGCGGCTTCGCGCATGCTGGCGGCGCAGGCGGCGAGGACATCGGGCCGGCGGTCGAGTTGGGTTGTGTGGAGCGCGTAGAGGAGACAGCCGGCTTGTACGGCCGAGATGCTGTCGGTGAAGATGAGAGAGACGGCGGCGGCAATCTCGCTGGCCGGAATGCTTTGCAGGGTTGTAGTGGGGTTGGCCAGTTGGGAGAGGAGGGGGGAAATGGAGACCTGTTTTGGGTGCTCGGTGGTGACCATTGTGTGAGTGTACGGCCCAGTTAAGGTAGAAGGGAGAGACTGGGGCCTTATATAGGCGTAAAGAAGTCCAATTCACGTGTCCGGGTTGTACAGATCTTGGTATAGATCTTCTGACTCGACAGCAACGTGGGTTATGCTTAAAGCTTAGGGCTGGGGCTGAGGTTCGGATGCTGCCGAGAAGCTCTCCGCAAACAGAAGGGAATGTCTTTGCTGCGTCACTTGCGACTTTCTACCTTTCACTTCATTTTCCACATCTACTTTTCACTGTGAACGCTTACATCCACGTACGACCCGTGTAATTATTCAACAACCTATTGGAATTTTGACACCTTGCCTGACGCGACGCCGACGTTACACTACTCTCCAGGACTGCTTTGGACCCGCGGAAGCAAGACCGAAGATCGACAGGGGAGGTCGGCATCTGACGGTACTCTGAAAAGATGGCGACTGTCGCAGATGAGCTGTTGAACGACTTCGAGGATTCCGGATCCGAGGGAGAGGAAGAATCCAAGGATATCTTCCAAGATGATGGGCTCGGAGATGTACCAAGCGCAAACGGTCTGCGCGCCGACTCAATGCCACAAGAGACAGACATGGAGCTTGACGGAGATGAGGAGCCTGTGGATGACGATCTGGCGGGCGACACAGCTATGAATGGGAAGATGGAGGAGCAGGAAGATGAGGAGGAGACGAAGGCAAGAGTGGAGAAGATGCAGCTTGGTGGAGTCAGTGATGTTCGCTCAGTGGCGAGCTTGATGAAGACACTGGAGCCAGTTTTAGAGGTAAGCCGCCATACTACACCCCTTGCAAGCGCTGTGGTTTACATCCAAGAACTAGCCCTGACTCCTACGGCCTGTTACAGAAAATAGCATACTACCAAAATCTACCGCCGGAGAAGCAGACGAGGAATTTCGGGTCGATCGAAGATAATCCAGAGTACCGTCTCCTCACTACGGCCAACACACTCTCGACAAATATCGATGCGGAAATAATACTCGTACACAAGTTCATCCGGGACCACTACTCTGTGCGCTTCCCGGAACTAGAGACACTGATTGCCAACCCACTCGACTATGCGAAGACGGTCGCCATCATCGGAAATGGCCCGATGGACGACATCAGAAGCCTTTCCACCTCGACAGACAACATGGTCGGCCAATCTCTGAAGCAAGTCCTAGACGGCCCCTCTCTCATGGTCGTGACCGTAGAAGGCACCACAACCAAGGGCCGACCCCTATCCGACTCCGAACTCACCACCGTCAAACGCGCCTGCGAAATGACCCTAAAACTCGACTCAGCCAAAAAGACGCTAACCTCCTACGTCCAATCACGCATGAACCTCTTCGCCCCAAACCTAACCGCCCTAATCGGCTCCCTCACCGCCGCCCAACTCATCAACTTCGCCGGCGGTATCACCGGCCTCGCCAAAACCCCCTCCTGCAACATCGCGCCCCTGGGGTCCAAAAAATCCACCCAAACCGGCTTCGCGACCAACGTCGGCGTGCGCCACCAAGGCTTCCTCTACGCCTCCGAAATCATCCAGTCCATCCCGACCGACCTGCGCAAACAAGCCATGCGGATCGTGTCCGCCAAAATCGTCCTCGCGGCGCGTGTCGACCGCGTCCACGAGTCCCCCGACGGCGCCACTGGCCTGCACCTGCGATCGCAATGTCTCGACCGCCTGGACAAACTGACCGAGGCGGCGCCGAACAAGGGCGTCCGCGCGCTCCCCGCCCCGGACGACAAACCAGCCCGCAAGCGCGGCGGCCGCCGCGCCCGCAAGGCCAAGGAGGCAACCGCCATGACCGATCTGCGCAAAGCCCAGAACCGCATGGCGTTTGGGAAGGAGGAGGCCGAGGTCGGCTACGGCGCCGGCGACGGAACAAAGGGCTTGGGCATGATCGGCGTGCAGGAGCCCGGCCGCGTGCGCGCGCTGCAGGTCGATAACCGCACGCGCGCGAAACTGAGTAAGAAGAATCCGGGCTGGGGCGGGGCGACGCCTGCGACGGGCGGGGCGGGCGGTGGCGGGTTGAGTAGTACGTTTAGGGGCTTTGGTGGGCCGGCGGGGAATGCGAGTGTGATGCGCAATGCGGGACTCAGGACGAGCGGGGTGGGCGGGAGCGGGATGAGTAGTGTGGCGTTTACGCCTGTGCAGGGACTCGAGCTGGTCGATCCGAAGGTTAGGGAGGAGATGGGGCGGAAGAGGAAGGCGGAGGAGGATCGGTGGTTTAAGGGGGGGTCGTTCACGCAGGTTGGGGGCGCGGGGGCGGGGAAGACGGAGGGTGGGTTTAAGGTTCCGGCGTTGCCGGTTAAGAAGAGGGATACGGGAGCTACGAAGTGAGGGATGGCTGAGGCTGAGTGCTGTTGGTTGGGGTCGGATGGGTTTTGAGGGATTGGAACTGGGCATGGACGCAAGCGAGCATTTGTCTCTTTCTTTACGGAACTTGGCATCAGGCGGAGATGGGAATGTGTGATGAGATAGATAGTAGCGTTTGTACAGCGCAGGCGCAGGGCCCCAGGCCTGCATAAGTGGCTATCGAATGATACAAGACATTAATACTTTTTCCCCTTCCTCCCTTCCTTCATCCATTCCCTCCTTCCTTCCTTCCTTCCTTCCTTCCTTCCTTCCTTCCTTCGTCATCTCCTTCCAGATAATCATCCCTCCTTCGGTCGACGTCTGTTCGTACAAACGCTATGATATAGAAAGACATGCGCAAAGAGCCGGTGAAATATGTAACAATGAACGATAAAGGAAACAGGCAGAATGGGTATGAACAAAAACAACGAAAATGCCACCAAAAAGAGGACATGACAAGACAAAAGATACATATCGACGAGGGAAGGGTAACAGACGACGATGGGAAGAAAGCAAAACACAATCCTGCTTCTCGTGTCCCCTCATCCTCTATTCCCAAGCCCCAAGTTCAACCAACTCATATCGTTCTCACCCCTCGTCCGCTGCTGCGGCGGCGATCGGTCCGTCAAAGCGACGTTCTTGGGGTACAGCGCACTCGCCACGCCTCTGGGAAAGATAGTAAAGTTGCTCATCTGGCTGTCCCTCTGCGGGCCCCTTTCTTCATCGCCTCTCGCATACGTCGGCCTCGGAACCTGCAAGCCGGTGCTCATAGCACGTTGATGACCTTGGCTCTGCCGAGCGCCCTGGTAATACCCAGGCTCCATCGTGCCGTCGCCGCGCGGGAACATGGTCGAGACACTATCCCGCATGATACTTCCTCTGCCGCCGGGGACCTGCAAGCCCGTGCTCATGGCGCGCTGATGACCTGGGCCCCGAGGCGCGCTGTCGCGACGAGGGTAGTAGCCCTGCATCCTGCCGTCGCCCTGCGGGAACATGGTCGAGACGCTATCCCGCATCATGCTCTCGCGCATCATCGCGCTTTCCCGGTCGCCCACGCTCTCCTCCTCGATAGCGGTCGACTTGACGGGCGGGGCGAACTCGCCTCTGGTAGGCGTGCTGGGCTTCGTGCGCGATGTGGGTCGGTACTCACGGCTGTAGTCGCGACTGTAGTTTGGCCAGAAGCCACCACCGCCGCTGCTGGCGCCGCGAGTCAGTCGCGGGTCGTAGACGCTGGGGTAGACACTGGCGCTGTATTGACTGCTGGGGGCGCGTGGGGCGCCGGCGGTGGTGGGTGCTTCTACGACTTTGGCTTGGCCGGTGGAGACGGGTGTCCATTCGGAAGCGGCGCTGGAGTTGTTGGGGAAGTAGTCATCTTCGGATGAGCCGAAGTGGGAGCTTAGAGCGCTGGGTGAGCGTGTATGGTCGTGGTCGTCGTCGTGGTCGCGGTCGGCTAACAGGTCCGATAAGACTGTATTTTCGCTTTGACGGTGCACGGTCGCTGATTGAGGTTGCACATCGAAGTAGCTATCGCCTCTCTCGCCGCTGTGGCTGATTGCTGGGCTGGCAGATGCGACGCGCGAAATGGGGCGGTCGAAGTGTCTGGTGAAGTCGATGTCTAGAGGTGCAACGAGAACGGAAGAGGGGATGCGGGATGGCATGCTTGGAATCTGCGAGTCTGCGTAATTTGACAGTGCCGAGGCCGAGGTGTGTTGAGATTGGTTGTAGGCGGATGGAAGGGATGGGTCATTGTTGGCGAAGTACCGGGACCAGCCTGAACTGCGCTTCCTCTTGCCTTCGGGTTCATCTTCGTCATAAGCTGCAGGAGGATGAGGTTCGTCGCGTGCTACTGGCTTGAGATAGGTATTGTCCTGGCTCTTTTCGCCAATATCTGTGAGCTCCATTGGAGATTGCACGTTCCGGACAAGTCGCGTTGTGCTCTCGAAGCTTTCCCTTTGGCGCGGTTGGCCACCCTTGTTTGGGCCGAACTTGCCGGCAATGATTGCGAAGGAATTGTGCGAAGAGTTGTTAGACCCCGGCACGAACGGTTTTCGAGGCGGTTGCTGCATCTCCAAGTTTGCGACGGAACCACCTGCTTCCTTCATGAAAGATGCACCCCGATCCGCGAAACTCAACCTGCCAGCATCCTTTTCGTCCACGTAGTTGTCGCGCTTTCTTTTCTGCTTCCGCCAGCGGAAGTAGAGAAGCGCAATGATGAACAGAGCTGCTATTCCGAACAGCACGCCCAGCGTAATGCCTAGGACTCTGAGCATGTGTGATTTGGACGAAGTGCCGCTGGATGATGCAGCCGCTACTGTTGAGCTGGCTGTTGCTGAAGAGGTGGCAGATGAGGTTGCTGTGGAGGTGGATGCGGTTGATGTTGATGAGCTCAGAGTCACCTGGTTATTGTTGCTTTCGCCTTCAAAGAAAAGGCCGTTATCTATCCAGGCGTTCTTCTGCTGGTTGAAAAGCACAACAGGCGACTCGTCATTTCCACCGCTAACGACCGCCATTCCACTCGAATCTTGCGCTACTGAGAAATCTGATCTTGTAACAGTAGGGGCCAGAGTAGAGTTGTAAGTGGGCCAGTTCGCAATTGTCAGGTCTCTTTTCCGTTTCCTGGATTGAGACTTTAACTTCGACTTCGACTTCGACGACTTAGACGAGCCGACTGTGGTGCCAGTAGCAGCATTCTTACCGCCTGCTCCCAACAACACTATCTGAGAGACTTTGTTTGGCGAAGAACTCATGTCGAATGTTTCTAGCACTTTGCTGCCATCAGAACCTTCGATTAGGGTGGCCTTAACACCGGTCGCTAGCGGATCGCTGAGGTTTGTATTCAGTTGTTGCCATCCTTCATCTGGGCCAAAAGTGAAGATCTCAGTGTTGGTCTCGCTCCCTCCAGTCATCACGGCGTGGCTGCTGTTCCAAGGGAGAAGTATTGGGAGATTGGCAGGTGGCGCTTTGGATGTGAAGGCCTCGATGGCCCAAGGTGCAGTAGCGGAGAGGACGAATGTTTGCGAAGAAAGGTCAGATTCTGACTGCGGCGTTGATCCGGCATACACAAGAATGGAAGAGGTGTCGTTGAGATATGCGGCGCTGTGGTTCGTTCGACCTTGCATGTCCATTGTGGGCGGTGTCAATGTCTCCCATGTCTGGTTCGCGAAGAAGTAGCGCTGTAGCCCTGCGTAGTTCGAGTCCGATGAGGTGCCTCCCACAACGTAGAGGGCGGCTTGCGACTCATCTCCGTTCGGGACACCCATCACACAAGCAGGGCCTGTCACCGACTCTCCCGTGGGTAATGACGACCATGTCGCATTCTCCTTGAGCGGTAGCGCCTGGAACGAATCCGGTGATAGTACGTATAGTGTGTTGTCGTTGATGGCAGAGCAATGGCCCTCTAGGGTGGCCTTGGGCTCTGGTGCTGACATTGAGGACTGTTGTGTATACTCGGTAAGAAGGTATAGAGAGTATGCTGGTGTATGATGGAGGATACGTCAAAGAGGACCGAGCACCAAGTGAAAAGTGTCGAGTTCTCGATGAGGGGTGCGGCGGTCAGCGGTGCTGCGACATGATCCTTGCTAATGTGGAGTGTCTTGCAGTTCTCGAGGTACGGAACGGGAAGGCGCGATGTAAGGGCAGACCTGCTTCCTGGAGTAAGGTGCCTTCCTTCAATACCGTATCGTCCGTGGACGTATGAGATATCGTCCGACTGATTCCTTCTTTTACTGGTATGGTATTACAGCGCTGCAGTTACTGTGCAAGCAAATGGTTGATCCGAAAGATTGAGGATCGGTACGACAGGGTGGATTAAGCGAAAAAGAGCGATTGACGAGCGGCGAAAGGAAAGACTGGCCGTAGCAGCGTGAGTATCAAGCAGGCACGCGAATGGAAAACGGAGGTGTCGAGAGATTTGCTGCCACGCTTCGTCTACGAAGGTGAACGTGGGCTCCGACAGGCTCCTGAGTTCCCCCGAATGGTGAAACACGGCTGACTCCGGGTTTGGGACAAGGCGTGTATGCGTCGCAGACTGAAGAGAAACACGGTGACGGTAGACAAGGAACGAATAGCAAAGGCAAAAGAGCGGACTGCAAGAGGCAGAGGTAGCTTGAGAGGCAGCGGCAGAAGCAATCGCAGCTGGGCGTGGGACGTGTCTGCAACGGTTTGCGCGAGAGAGTTCGGGAGGGGAACGTTGGTATCGGGAGGCCACCGTTGGGCCGGCCAGAGGATCGCGCCACTCTGGGCACTGTACGGGCCCTTTCTTCGCAGTTCGCACTACTTGAACGGATCTACTTCCTTCTAATCCACCAAATGGGCTAACTCTGGTTACTGAACCGTATAGTAAATCGACGATCACGGCATGGCTTCTGTGGTTGCGCAATGGCGCCGCTTGTTGCTATTCTTTGCTCAGCTGTATACGGACCGTTTCCTTTCACAAAGCCCGAAGCTGAATCTACGGATGTTGACAGGTACAAACGCGACCCGATGGCGCAGCAATAGGAGTGACACCAAGGTAAGCATCCTCATCCTCTTGGTGCCATGCACTGTCACTCTCACTGCTTTACCACAGCCCAATTGGCGTTTCCTAACCGTCCTACAAGACAACACGGATGGGTTCAACTCCGTGGAGGACTCGTCGCTAGTTGCAAACACAGCTCTCCACTTTCTCCAGGGGTCGTTTAACGTCGCCGCCGATCTGTCTGAGCTCGCGTGCACTGGCAAGGGGCAGCCGCGGCAGCTCACCTTTGCGTCGGGCACCATCCCTCATGCAGCTAGCGGCGTCGCGCGCGCACCACTGCGACTCAATGTGAAACCCACAGGCCTGAAGAGGCTGAAGGTGAGGGAAGCCCGGCAGGCTTCGCGAGTGGTGCGGCGGAACGAGAAAGTGGAAGGGCGGAAATGGGCCCTGTGCATCCGAGCACCGCTTCAGATCTGGGCATGGGCCGGCGGCATGCGGCCACGCGAGCTTGACTCGCGCGAGTTCTTGCAGTTACCTATCTTCGCATGCAGTATACATGTAAGTTACCTACCGTAGGTAATCACCTCAACCAAAGCATGGTTGAAGAAACGCTCCAGTCGCGAGAAAGACGCGCCAGACGGTTAAGGTGGCAGTTAGAGTTGGTATCGATAGCGGATACAGGCCAACAAAAGAGAATCAGGGGCAATATCGATACGAAACGTTCTGTGAAACGGTTCGCAAAAGGCCTTGCCAAGGCCAAGGAGATTCTTCCCCCGTGCACTCAAATCACCAATGCTAAACCGCGCTTCAACCTTGAAGTGCACAAGCGCGCAATCCACGCGACATCGTCTGATACTGGAGACCACTAGAGTGTCCCGCCTTTGATCTCAGCACTGTCACATTTCGGGATGACGCATAGTACGGGCGCTTCACTTCCAGTCTGCAGGTGGTTTACAAATTGTGCAACTGATGCTGTGGGAGGGCGGGGGTGACGAAACTGCCCACCCATCGGACTCGTCTTCCGTCCACAGTCGCAGCGCTTCATGGCGCGTAGCAACCCGTGTTTTGTGTTTGTAAACTCTGCGGTCACACCAAACACCCGTGTGCCACAATCTTGTATTTGAGAGCAAACACTGTAAGTTAATGTGAGACTTGTTCGTCCTAACGTTACTCGCCGCCATTCTGTTACATGGCCTGTTCCATCTTCCATTTCTGCGCCATGGCCGCCAGTTTCGACAGCTTGGCCGCGCTCTCGTCGTCGGCCGGGAACACCCAGTCCATGTACTCTTCGAACTCGTTCTCCCCCAGCTTTCTCCTCTTCTTGACACGCCGAGGCATCTGCTGTGACACCTTTTCCACGTCCGATTCCGAGCCGTGCGTCTCTTCGAACGACTTCCACGCATTGAGGAGGGCGACGCGCTGTATAGAGATTAGTAAATAGCGCTCGCGTAAAACTGTACGGTGTCTTGTTAAGCTCACCTCTTCCTTGAGATCCTTCTCCTTCATGCTCTTGTAGCCTCTCTCGAAGACCTTGCGAGCCCTCCTCTTAGCCTCCTCGCTGATCGGCCTCTCTTCCTCATCCTCTCCTTCCACTTCCTCTTCCTCCGCTTCCGGCACGTTAATCTCAAAGTGCGCATAGCTGATCCAGACCTTGACGTGGTCCGTCTTCTCCAGAAGGCGCTCGTACAATTCTCTCGTGTTGTCGTACTCGCCCTCTTCTTCCTCAAAGTCAATGTAGGCTTTCCACAACAGCTCAGGCATATCAAGCTGGTCCTGATTGACGGCAAGCTCGAAGATCGCCCGCGTTCTCTCCAAATCGTCGAGACCGCGTTCGAGCTCGGCGAACTTGATCCATGCCTGGCAGTTTGTCGGGTTCCACTCAATGTGCTTTTCGTACAGTGTCCGGCACCGCACGAACTCGAAGAGCTTCAGCTCCAGCTCAATGTAGCCCTTGAACAGCTTGTCCTTCGGGCACATTCCGATAGCCTGTCCCAGCGTCTTCCGCGCAGCCTGCAATTCCATTTGCCGTATCTCGAACTGTGCCTTCATCAGCCAGATCTTGGCAAAGGTGAACTTCTTATGCGGTATCAACTTCAGGCATTCGGAGTAGATCTGCCGTGCCCTGTCGAGATCGCGGTTGTCCATCTCCTCCCACAACGCGTAAAAGATCCAGAGGTAGATGTACCGCCGCCAGTGTCGCTTCTCTTGCGATGGAGGCACCTGTGCGATCGCGCGCTCATACACATCCCGCACCCGCTCGACATCGCCTGAGCTCTCCTCCAACCTAGCGTAGTCAAACCACGCATCGTAGTTCTTCGGATTCTCCTTGACCTGCTCCTCATACTGCACCCTCCGCTTTGATAGAATGACATCTTCCACACCTTCTTGGTCGCCGTACTGCTTCTCAAAAGTCGTGTAGTGTTTGTGAAGATTCGCCGACTTCGATCTTGGCATGCGATCCAGCGCATACTTGTAAATAGCCCGCGCACGTTCGAACTCCTTAAGCTTCGCCTCGAACTTCGCATACGCAATGAAGAGCTTCTCGTCCATGAAATCATCTCCCAGCGTTTCGATAGCCGCGCCGTAGACTTCCCGCACAAGATCGCTTGTGCCGTTCTCCTCCTCGAACCGCGCCCACTTGATCCAGTTCCTCGGCTCTGGATGCACAATCGTGAAGCGCTCGAAAATGGCCCGGGCGCGGTCAAACTCGCCGTACCTCTTCTCGAGCTTGATGTATGCGCTCCACGCCGCCTCATCCGGCTCCCAACTCATCCACCTCTCAAACACCTGTCTCGTCCCCGGAACATTCCCCAGCGTCTCCTCCATATAAACATACTTATACCACAGCTTATCCACTCTCGGGAAAATCGTGACCGCGCGATCCAGCAAGTTCCTTGCATGGTTGATATTCCTCGTCTTCATCTCGGCCTCAATATACCTGATCCACAGCGGCACACACGTCGCATCCACGTCCAGCGCTCTCTCGAACACCGACCGCGCGCGACGGAACTCCTTCTGCTCCAACTCCCACGCCGCGTACCGCATCCAGTTGCCCATGTTGATTCTGTTGCGGCGTACATAGTCCTCGAACTCCTTGCGCTTGCGGCCTTGGTATTCGTGCAGTTCTTCGAGATCGGCGAAGCGTTGCGTCGGCGCTTGAACACCACCTTCTTGACGATCCACGGCCTCGCGGAGGAGCTGTTCAGCACTGATTTGGATGGGCGCCGCGGCCTTGTTCTTGACCCTTGGAGGGCCTCGTGAGGTTTCCATAGCGGCGGTGGTGGAGGTTTGGTCGAGGGAAACGGGAGGGTTCGGCGCGACGTTGATGTATTCCAGGTGTGCAAAGCCTGCCGCAGGATACACTGACCTCCGCTACAGCTACCCCTGTATATGCTCAAGAGAGACGCGCTGTTTGTACGGCGATCTGTGAGTTGTGGTACAGTAGCCCATCGCTGAAGATGGAGTTGACCAGAAAGTAGAGAGGACGCCAAGGCCGAAGTTGTTCCGCGCGGACTTAGACTTCCATCTCAGGAAAGTTCATGTGCCATGTCTGGAGTGGTCTATCATCACATTGCTTGATCTGGGAGCATATTGACGTACTAGCACGCATATGAACTGCTGAGTCTAGCAGCTAACAGATTCCAGGGTCTACCAGTCACAATGCCGCCCAGGTTACGCTTCCAGCCGAAGCGCCTTCGCCTTTGCACATCCAACGCACAATATCCCACCTGCCAATGTCGGTACGCCTCAATTGCGACCACGCCGGCCGTCGCGCCTCACGACCTAGTTCACGCTCAAGTCCCCATCACCCGCTTCCCGCCGACCCAACCTCCATCCTACAAGCCTCCAGAGTTCCGCAAGTCGCAGCTGCACCGTCAATACGCCTCCCTCCTCCGCTCCTCCCCTCTCATGATCATCTTCCAACACAACAACCTCAAAGCGACGGAATGGACGGGCATTAGACGCGAGTTGAACGCCGCGCTACAAAAGGTCGATGCAGAGCTGGCCGCCAACGGCATGCCTCCAGTCGGCGCCAACGCAAAGCTGCAAATCGTCCAAACCGGCATCTTCGCCAGCGCGCTCAAAGTCGTCGAATTCTACCAGCCATCCGTGGACGACGCAGCGCGTACACAAGACTCGACGGACCCGCGGATAGCGAGCTCGGCAAGCGTGGTGGATGCGACCAACAGCAGCGACCCGAAGCTGACGCACGGCCTGAGCAAGCATGCCTGGGAGATTGCGAGGAAGAATGCCAGGATTCAACATGGATTGGAGCCGCTGCTTTCGGGGCCTTTGGTCGTGCTCACCTTCCCCAGCGTGTCGCCGCAGCACCTTAAGGCTGCGCTGCAGATTCTGAGCCCGAGCGAGAAGTTCCCGGCGCCCAAGAGGAAGGCCAACCCTGCGTACCATGAGCCGGCTGTGCAGAGTGGTCTGCAGAAGCTGTTGCTGCTGGGTGCCCGCGTGGAGGGTAAGGTGTTCGATATGGAGGGCGCGAGATGGGTTGGTGGTATCGATGGCGGTCTGGAGGGTCTGAGGGGCCAGCTTGTGGCTATGCTCCAGAGCTTTGGTGCTGGTCTTACGCAGACTTTGGAGGGTGCTGGACGCAGCTTGTATCTTACTATGGAGAGCAGGAAGACTATGTTGGAGGATGAGGAGAAGGGCGAGAAGAAGGAGGAGTAGGGGTCAAGAGTATATACCATTACCACTGTATTATTTACATCTGCATTATCATTTGTATCTCCACTCTTCGCCGTGCTAGCTAATGCACCAGTTTGCAGGCACGGCTTCTCGTTCACTCTCAGTCTTCACACTGGGCCCAAGCTTCTAGCGACCAGGTCCACGTTCACCGAGCTTCACTTGTCTGCAGTAGGAACCGGCTTCCAGCAGCCAAGAACGTTCCGTCTAATTTCACTTGTTCACAAGGTGAACAAGCTTCTGGCAACCTGGCAACCTGTCAACGTTCACCCAACTTCACTTGTCCACCTTCAAGACCTGCCAACGTTCATCCAGCCTCATCTGTCCATCTTGAAGACCTGTCAATCTTCCTCCAGCCTCATCCGTCCATCTTGAAGAGCTGTCAATCTTCCTCCAGCCTCACTCGTCCTTCATAGAGACGAGCTTCGATCAAGCAAGCAGGCAAACCTTTGTCCGCACAATTTGCCGCTTCTCTCTGTGCGTTGCTGGCTCTGGACCTTCTCCGGTGCATCTGCTGTCAAAATTACCTCACTTCGTCAGTGGGTGAGCTGAAAACGAGAAGGTCATCCTCCGACTGTCCACCGGGCCTGCTTCCTTTCGATACCAAACGTCCACACCAACCTCAGCTCACACCAACTTCAGCTCACACTAATCTCAGCTCACACCAGCCTCAGCTCACACCAACCTCAGCCCACACAATGGCTTCTCGCCGCAGTCACGATGAGCAAGAGGAGTTGGCTGCCAAGTGGCAAAAGCAGGAAGAGAACCAAGATCCAGTCACCGCGGCCGAGATGCAGTAAGTTCCTAATCCGCCGAATATCGGCTTGTTCCCAAGCTTGTAGCTAAGATTATTCCCAGGCTAGACCGCATCGTCTGGTTCACCGTGCCCAAGCCCAGGGGAACGAATGTACAGGGCGAAAGAAGAGTCTATGTCCACGAAAAACTTTTGCGCTCGTCATTTCCATATTTCGACGAACAGCTCGAATCCAGACTTCTCAACGAGATTTGTCAGGAGATGGCACGCAAGTGGACCTACTCCTCCGTTCATCTCGAGTCGTGCGTTTGCTGGCTGTATTCTCAGAAGCTTCCAGCAACCATTACAGAGACTCAGGATCCGGAATACCTCGCTGCTGCTTATTCTAAAAGTTATATGTTGGGTAATGACGATTTTACTGACGCCGTAATGGATCAACTCATTCGCTGTGTGCAAGCGGACTCTATAAAAGTTGGACGAGCGGATCCAAATATATACGAGCATCATCTCGAGTATGGTTTGCCGTTAACAGACAGCTGGGCGTTCAAAAACTTGTTGGTCGATCTTGCCGTTCACTGGTGCCGACCGCCATACTCCGGATTCGACCCCCGCGACCTCAGCTATTCGTTCCAAGAAGCGACCCTCGAGGCCACGATGAAAGAACTTTCCAGGCTAGAGCGCGGTGAGCCGGCGACGAATCCTTTCACGGCAGATCGCTGCACTTATCACGAGCACACTGCTAAAGGACTACCATGCTACAAGACAAAGCTGTGAGATATATGCAAGCATCTCACACAGGTTTAAGGGACTCTGGGCTTGCCATGTCATCGGCCCACAGGGAAAATTGCGCCATTGGGGCCCAATGGAAAAGGGCGATCCGACATGATGGCAACATAGGGCCATCGGTGCCAATTTGTTCGATTGCCTCGCCGAGTACCGGAGGTGGGCAGGAGTTTCTCGGTCTCTCATTGCTTTTCAAGCATCGTTCTCTTCACCACTATCAGAATTGGCGGCATCTTTACCAACAGTGGCATTCTTAAAGCCGTGCAGAACGAGCGTAGCTCTGATGGAGGGAACAAGATGCAATCTGGTTTCGTCGAAGGCATTCATGCTCACCCACTCTCGATTATGGGTTCCCTTCAAATCTCATTGGATTGAATCAAAAAGTTAACATAGCAGACATTGGATATCTTGATAATCAGTCGTTCCAGTAGTGAGGATAGGAATGGTGTTAACGACCCACTCTATTCCGAAATATATATATATAGAACCGCAAACCTGCCGATACACTTCTAGGAATCTAACCCTTTACCCAGCACCTCCCACGCAGTCGCAGCCTTGAAGACATCCATCTCATGCCACCTCTTCCCCACCAACTGCATACCCACCGGCAGCTTCCCCTCTCCATCCTTACTTGGCGCCCAACCACATGGTATCGACATGGCAGGATGGCCAGTGATGTTGAACGGGCAAGTATTGAGCGTAGCCCCAACCTGCAGCTTTGCCGTCTCCATAACACTTAACGTGCTCCCGTTGTCCGTCACGCCATCTGGGTGCTTGACTGCCACGTAAGGGGTAACGGGCAAGACTAGGACATCGAGGTCTTTCAATGCCTCGTCGTAGGCTGCTCGTAGCTGGTGGACGTGCATGTGCGCCTTCCGGGTCACTGCTGGCCCGTACTTCTGCTTCAGATGCTCCGTGTTCATCATCACGTTGACCACGGCCGGATTGCGGTGCGCGACTTTGTCGAACAGGTTCTGACCTGGCTTCAAGGGGTTCAGGCCTGGCAAAGTATGGCTCAGAAGGTCGGGTGCACCGTTGAACATGCTGTTGGTCATCATCTCCCGACCAGCTACGGTCCAGATCGAAGCCCCCAAAAGGTGGATCGGGACGGTCACCTCCTTCACTTCCGCTCCAAGTTTCCCGAATCTCTCCGCTGATGCGCGCACAAGAGATGCCACGTCGGGTGTGAGGCCAAGCACTTCCCAAGCTTCCTTGAGGATGCCCACCCGCAAACCTTTGCCGGCGCTCGTGGGTGTCCATTCTCCGACCTTCTCCTTCTCTGCGACCCAGGATGACAGAAGAGCGGAGTACTCGGGGACAGCACCAAGTAATGGCGTCTCAGGTGTCTGCCTGAAATCGATCCCATCATAGCCAGCCATGACCTCCAGCAACAATGCAGTATCCTCGATCGACCTTGCCATGGGTCCGGTATGATCGATGATTGGATGCAAGCTGGCAATGCCAGTATACGGACACAGCCCATGGGTCGGCTTCAGGCCGTATATGCCGCTGAACGAGGAAGGCATGCGTATCGACCCGCCCTGATCGCCGCCAACAGCCATATCCACGCCTTCCCCAATATCCTCATCAGCAGGGAACGGAAGCCGCTTACCCTGCTTCTTCCACTCGTTGACATCCTTAGCCGAGATCAGCACCGCACCGCCCGAAGTGCTCCCTCCAGTCGCATACCCCTTAGCCCAAGCATTATGCACCGGCCCCGTCTCCGCCGTGATCGAAAGCGCAAACATGCTGAAATTCTCACACACCGCAGTCCCCACAATCGTCCCTCCGGCCTCCAAGATCCTCTTCACAACCGGCGCGTCAATCGTACTAACAGCATGTTTCCCGCCCTCAAACAACTCAGCCGAGGTCCCCAGCCCCAGCGGCGCGCCCGCCACGCTCACATTGTCCTTCACCACAATCGTCTTACCAGTAAGCTTACTACTAGTAGGCGATGGATGCTTGAGAACAGTTTTGTGCGCCCACGCATTCAGGGGGTTATCTTTGCGCTCCGGTCGGACCCATTTCCGCTTCCCGCCTTCGACGGGCGTGGGCAGCAGGCGCGGGTCGATGTACTCCGGTAGCGAAGCGACGGACGAGACGACGGCATCGAAACTGTTCTGCAGCAGTAGGAAGTCGGTCTCGTCTACGCTGCCCGGAGTGATGGTGAAGCCGTTGGCTGCGGCGGCGGCGTGGAGCTCGGCGGCGGTGACGGTTGGACTGGGGTTGGGGTCAATGCATGGATCCTTTATTCAGTTTGTTATAGGCATTAGACGTACGCGCTGGTGGACAGAGATACGATTGACATGACTATAGCTTTATGCCTGGACCACAGAGAATTGACAGTTCTAACTCACGCATCCTTATAGTATCACCAGCCCGCCGCTATATTTATCTACGATAGGCCTTCCTTCCCTATCGGGAAACGCGATAAGCCGGCGTCACGTACCTGCATCAGCACGCGATCCTGCCAGCAACACCGCAGGCCCGTAGGCCATCCTTACACGGTATCGTCGGTTCTCCAATCAAAAGTGGGATCAAAGGACGAAAAGTGGTCCCGAATAGCTGTACGCTGGCTCGTCTAATGCCCGATAACTACAAGCAACTGCCTATAACTCTTGCGGTGCATGCTGGGATTACAGCATGTTTCATACATCCGTCTAGACCATATATGCGTTCGCTGGACTTATCCGTCGTCAGCCGGACTACATGGGTGCAAGGGAAATCACGAAGAGACCTTGCGCGGCACAGGATATGAGATACGAATGATACAAGTAGGTAAGGTAGGTTCGCTTATACATAAACGGAAACCTCATGCTGCACCTCCTACAAGCAATTTCTTTCCCTTAACACTCTTCCACTCCATCAAAAGACTGAACAAGAATGCAATCGACCCAGTAGCGATTGGCAAGATGAAGGCGCTGGTCACCGCGTAATTGTATGCGGTCAAGACTCCCGGTAACTGCTGTTGAGTTACGACCTCTCTGATATGCGTCGCTCCCGCCGCAATAATCGTCGCCGCATTCACGCCCGGCGCATACTTTGGAAGATCCTGCACCAGCTTATTACTGAAGATGTTCTGCGCGATACTAATGGACACGGCGCCGCCGAGGGTGTTGAAGAAGATCGCCACCGCGTTCCCGGTCGGCATGTCCTTCTCCGGCAGCACGACCTGGACGGCAATGAACGGGATTTGGACTCCAGCGCCTGCTCCGAAACCAGCCAGGATCTGATACCCGATCCAGTGACCTGCAGAGGAGGCCACGTTGAGAGTCGTGAGCATGCCGCAGCCGACTACGAATACAATGGTACCAATCCACATGAACGGCGTATAGTACCCGAAGGCTGTTATTGAAGCGCCGACAACTATAGACGAGACGGTGGTCGAGACTAAGTATGCGATGCAGCGGATTCCGGAGCCTTCGGCGGTGGTACCTTTGACGGCCTGGAAGTAGAACGGCAGGTAGTAGATATGCCTATTTGCCATCAGGTGTGTCACTATTGCTGAAGGGGGTGGGAACTCACGTATACAACCCCATAGCCAAAAAGACGGAAAAACACGCACAAGCCAACACAGTCCGCTGCTTGCAAAGGATCCGAGGCGGTATCGTAGCCCTCTCCCCAAGCCTAATCTGCATGCCGATGAAGACCGAAATGATCAGGACGAAGCCAAGAAGGCATCCCCAGACCTTGGAGTCCTTCCACGGATACGTCGTCCCGCCCCACTGAAGCGCCAACAGCAGACAGACAATCGCACAGATCAGAAACCCAGCGCCTGCCAAATCAACCTGCCTGATCTTCTCCTTCGTCGTCATATCCGCATGCCCCCTCGCCGGATTCTTGAAGAACAATCCCACCGTCGCCATCGCGATGCCGCCAAACGGGAGATTAATCCAAAAGCACCAGCGCCAGGACGCCTTGTCCGTCAGCGCGCCGCCCAGAATCGGTCCCACGACGCTGCTGATACCGAACATGCTGCTCAGCAACGCGATATAAATCGCCCGCTTGCGCAGCGGAACAGAGTAGCCGATGATGGTCATGCCGCCGCTGAACAGCGCCGCTGCGCCCGCCCCCGCCACGGCGCGGCCGACTATCAGCATCACGGAGGACCGCGCTGCGGCGCAGAGGATGGAGCCGAGTTCGAAGATGATGAGAGCGGAGAGGTAGGTCCATTTTACGTCGAAGTAGGTGTAGACTTTGCCGAATGAGGGTTGCAGCGATGTCGTGGTGAGGAGGTAGGACGACCCGTACCAGCCGACGTCGTCGAGTGAGTTGAAGACGGTGGTGATGCGCGGGATTGCGGTGGCGATGATGGTGTTGTCGAGGGCGACGACGAAGGTGGTCATGGCGAGGCCGAGCGTTAGGATTGTGAGTTTGAGGCCCGAGGGGTATTTGGCATCGTCTTCTTCTGACGAAGTGGTTTGTTTCTCGGCGGAGCCGGCTTGTGCTGAGGCTTTGGGTGCGATGTCTTCGGTGGTGACTGTGTGTTTCTCGTCTACGGATGGACAATCGTCCTGGGCTGTGGTCGCTTCGACTCGACTAGAAGATACTTGATGCTCGGCATCGTTGGGGAATTCAGATTGCTGCGTATGCAGCGCTCGTATGTTCGCGTCATCGGTGGTGTGTATGTCAGGCCGTCTTAGAGTGTCATCATTGTCTTCGTGCACTAAATCTTCTTCCTGTGAGGCTTGCGCAGTGGTGTTGGAGTTGGCTCCGCCTTCCCCAACTTTCTCCGCAGCCGCAGTCCTTGCCGTGCGTGGAAACCAATCCTTGACCTTCATCTGTACTACTTTGTAATCTGCACAAAAGACTCGTTCTACATCTTCAGAAATACCAGGCAGATAGAGACAGTTATACGACACGCTACTCAGGCCTGCCAAGTAGCTCTCCCCATACCCCATTCCGGCAACATGAACATCCGAGAGGAGAACGACCAATCACGATGGTGGTTGTTGACGGGGTTCGGCGACCGGGCAAGCCACATTCCTCGTCGCAGAAAGCTGCTAAGCGAGCTCTTCTGAGAGTACCTTAGAATCGTTCGTTAGTAGTTCTCTATTAGGTCGACAAGAATCCCGCGCGAGCAGGGAGTCGAGGCCCGAGCAATTACTCGCGCGGTGATGTGCCGAGTATGGACTGCGAGTCTTGTCATCAGGGGTAGGTACCTGTAGTATAGTAAGATCTTGAACTCTCAAGTACCCATTCCTCATTGCACTTCCGTGTTTACGGCCTCAGAGAACGTAGGTCCTGACAGTGTCGTTACAATCCTGATGTTTGGTAGGAGTCCACGAGGACGCCTGGACGTATGGTCAACGTCGACGACCACTAAACATGTGATACCTCGACAGCAGTTTCGAGCATACAGTATCTGCTTCACTTGCATCTCTCGATCACGACGCAACTTCGAAGACATGCTCTTAAGACATTTGCTGTCATTGACGGTGGCCGCTGAGTGAAGGTGAGGTCTCTCATTCATCACATGCTTGCCCTCCCGAAGGCCAGCCATGGGATGCCACGAGGGCTTCACCTCGCATTGCACCTCCGAAAGATCTCTCCTGTGAGTACGCATCACTTGAATATAAGATCTTTCCCTGGCTTGACCTATAACTTCTACACCAACCTTTTTTACCATCCACCTGGCCTCGATGTACTCAGTATTCAAGCTCAGACCGACTAGAATGGCTGCTAAAAAGAGTAACACTGCTACCAAGAAGTAAGACACATTGCCCTCCCTCCATTACCGGACCTAACTACACCTTACAGGAACGGTCCCATCTCAGCTGTGTCCGATGTCGCGTCTGTAACAACAGGCATCCGTAAGACGCCACAGCAGGCACCAGGGTACGTGAGCTCTCCCACTCCTCCACCTCAAGATCTTGCATCAACTGACCCACTCTAAGCCTCGGCCACGCAATGGTGACATTCGTAGTCGGCCCCTCCGCCGCCAAGTTCACCGTCCACCGCAGCCTGCTCACCGCAACCTCCGCCTACTTCCGATCCGCGCTGAACGGCAACTGGCTCGAAAACAGCGGCCGGATCGACTTCCCAGACGAAGACCCCACCAAGTTCTCCGTCTACGTGCAATATCTCTACTTCGGGAAGCTCTTCACATACTGCCCCCCACCCGCACCTGCCACCAAGCGTTCCACCGCCACGCACGCCGAGATCGACGAGGAATGGCTGCACCTAATCAAGCTCTACTTCCTCGGCGAATACCTCCAAGACCCAACCTTCAAGAACGGCGTCATCGACGGGGTCCTCGAAAAGTCGCGGCAGCTGGGCATCTGGCCGACAGGCTTCAGCGCACTGATCTACGAGAACACGCCCAAGACGTCCGAGCTGCGCCATCTGTTTGTCGACTTCCACGTCTGGGGCGCGCAGGCCGCTTACCTCGGTTCGGGGCAGACCGAGGAGGATCTGCCGAATGAGTTTCTTAGGGATGTCATTGATGCGTTTGTGGCTGCGGGCGCGGGACTGTATGGGCCAGTGTCGGAGAGTCGGTTTCCGACGCTCAGGGAGAGGTGTGCTTATCATGAGCATAAGGAGGGTGTGCTTTGCAAGGATTGAAATGGTATGGACTGTGAGTGCGAGACTGCAACGTTTGGCTGGATCATAGCTAAGCTGAGGGCCTAGTTCAAGGCTTTACGCTAATGTGTGTTTGAGGGAGATGTGAGGCTTCTTTCCGGCAGGTGAATACGGAGGACTTTTTGAGTGGCCAGGGTATGTTGCTTCGCGCGTAGTTAGCTACGTAGATGGCCATTCCACTTTTCCAGCTTGCACTGTAACCGTTCCCTACTGCTCGTAGTGATCGTCTGATGGACTAGGGCGGCTCGTCTCCGGCCAGGCAACTCCAGCCGGGAGGGAATGTCATCTGGACCGGGCATTACCTGCGAAGCCTTTTCGCTCCAGCAAGACGTCTCCTGAGTGTGATGGTAGTCTTCCGGGCGTTATGTAGCCAAACGAAGCTGGCCTCATGTACCTCGCCGTATGGGCTTGAACAGGCTGCTAGGCTCGACCTTCGTTTCACTCCTCGGTTTGTTGGTGTTGGTCCTCCTCGGCAATTTGGGTACCCCTCGCTTCACTACCTCCTGATTCTGATGGCGTTGGTCATCCTCCGCAGCTTGGGTACCCCTCGTTCCAACTTTCTCCTCGTTCTGATGGCGCCTGTCCTGTTCTACTCTCTCCTCGTTCTGGTGGCGTTTGTCCTCCGCCGCCAGCCTCTCCCTCTTCCTCGCCATCCTCCTCCTATTCTTCGCCCTCTTCCTTTCTAGCTTTTCCTCCTCCGCCAACGCCTTCTCCTCATCCACGATTTTCGACAACTTCGCCGTCCACCGCCTATTCTTCGCCTGCTCCCTCTCCAAACTATCTTCCACCTCATCAAGCGCCTTCTCCTGCTCGTCAGCCCATTTTCCTTCCCCCTTCTGTCCCTTCTGCCCAATCAGCTCATCCCACTCATCCTCTTGTTTAGACAGAGCTATATCCTCGTGTAGAACCCATTTCCGATCATGTCGCCGTTGTCGCTGCTCGACGCGCCTCTTGATGTACATGGTCAGATGATGCGGTTGTGGTTTCGTGAGACGAAGGATTGGGACGTGGTTTGCGTTAACGAGTATTGGGATGCGTCGAACAGGGCCGGTGAGTTTGTCCAAAGGTAAGGGCCGGGAAAGAATCAATTCGCCGGGAGCGCGCTTCGGTTTGGGAGGAGGGAGAGGCTCTGGTGACTCTGTCGGCGCATCCGAACGTGGAGGCCATGGCGCGCCCGGAGGGAGCGTAAGCCGGGTGTGCACCTGGGATAGGATGGTCGTGATTAGGGATGTGCTTTCTTCATTGCCAGATGCCGAAGCGTCGAGGTGTGTGACTGCCTAAGGGATGGTTAGTACTTGGTTTTCAGTTTCCATTGAGCAGTTGCGTCGCACTTCATATCCGGCGGTGAACGCAGTCCTCAACTTGTCTCCTCCTTGACGGTTCAAGTTGGACCGAAAGCGGTTGCGAACGACGTTACGGAGAGCATCTTTTTGCTCATCCGCAAAAGGTATGGTGCCGCATTGCGAGAGTAAGGTGCGGTAGAGCGCGATTGCTATTCCAGGCTTGTTAGATTTCGAGTACTGACTGCAGGATCGTCAACGTACCAGCTACCCTATGTACGCCTGATTTGCGAGGCGCGAGAAACTTTGGCATAACATGTCCCCAATATGCGCTTTCAAAAGTTCGGGACGGAGACGGAATTCAGTTCCAGGTGTGAACTTCGTCACAGCGCGCACGTGCCAACAAGGAGCGATATACAGTATACGCTAAGATTCATGTTACAACTCTGAACGATCTTACTTGTATCTATATAGGCGAGAATACCCAGGCTATAGCTTCGAAGACCCTCTTGGTCTGTCGAGCATCTTCGTTTTGTTCTTATAATTCTTGACTAGTTGACGTATTGCCAGATCAAGCATCACATCCTCAGAACCACCTCTATTCAACGGGTCAGCAGCGTGTATAGGATTTGGGTTGCTTAGGAACCTACGGTATTCTGTTGCCAGGAACTTCGCGGTACAGTCCTGTAGGTTGTATTAGTGCGAAAGGAAGTGCAGGCGGTAACGCGATGCTACTCACTCTCGGCGATCTCGCCCTTCCCAGACCTAGTGTATCCGTTTCCTCCAAACAGCAATACGGCGCATTGCGCACACTCGTTCAGCACAATACCAGCATGGGCTTTGGCTGCTGCAGTGAGACCTCCAAGCTCCACATCGGCTTCGGCTTTGGACAGTCTTGTCATTTGGTACACGAACTGCTCGACCCAGGCCCACTGACTTTCCAAGAGGGCGCCGCATTTGGATAATCTGTGCCTCACCACAGGTTGTTCCATTAACGTCTTGCCAAATGCCTCCCGTTTCAGGCAGTACTCGAAGGCTGCACCAAGCGCAACTCTGGCTTGTCGTGTCGCACCAATCGCTATGGTCAAGCGCTCATGGTTGAAGCTGGAAGGTCAGTACCATTAATTTATTCGGGGTGGGGGGGAGTAGGGTGCATGAACTGCTCACTTCGTCATGATATATCTGTGAGGGTAGTGTTAAGTGAGTCCACCGGTCTAAAGGCGACATGGACCTACCTCATGCCCATGCCTTCCTCGCCAATGAGATTCTCTACTGGCACCTCAACTTCGTCGAGCTCAATGAACGTAGTGCCAGCACTGATCTGGCCCTGTACTTTCAGTCGCCTCATAGTCACGCCCGGGTAGCCCTTCAGAGGTACCACCAACATGCTAAGACCGCCTGCGCCAGGTCCCCCAGTACGCACGGCCATGCTTGACCAATCGGTCCAGATGCCATTCGTGATCCATTTCTTGGTTCCGTTGATAATGTATTTCTTTCCATCAGCGCTCTTCACTGCAGTGGTCTTAATGTTGGCCACATCACTACCAGCATCCGGCTCAGTGATTGCAATGCAAGACCGCTTACAGCCGGTCAAAAGCTCAGGCAAGAAACGCTCCTGAAGCTGACGGTTACCAAATTTGATGATTGGGGGCACACCGAATGCAATCCCCGTCGTTAGGGACCCTGAGGGGCCTGCGAGACCGGATCGCAGCATCTCGTCCGTATAGATGCAGTTGTAGAAGTAGTCCCATTCTTCTACAGGCTGGCCCAGGATGTCGTCAACGCCGACCTTTTTCAGCCATTCTACGGGGAGAGGTGCCGGTAGCGCAGGGATAAGCATATTGGCTTTGGCGAATGTAGTGAAGACATGATCCGGTACCGTCTCCTCTCGCTCCCACTCCATGGCATGCTGAAGAAGATTTTCTTCGATGAAGGCTCGGCATTTTTTCTGCCATCTACGATGTGATTCTGTGTAGTAGGGAGATGGAAGGCCTGACAGATATGGGGGCTCTGAGAAAGGAACAGGTGTTGGTGAAGTCATCATGAAGCTTGAATTGATGTCTTGGTATATAGAAGTAGAATCAAGAGGTGCATGACTACTTGTACCTTGTCCTGCTTGCCTTGCTCACGAGTAAGCAACTCGCTCGGAATGCGCTGAAACACATCCGAGGTGCAGACGCGGGGTCGATCATAGCGCCAAGCGCCATAGGTTCAATCCATCCTCGGATCTCCTTGCACGAGAGAGTGTTTCGCAAGGTATATCATCTTAGATATTAAACCATGTGGAACATACTCTGCGAAGTCCTCTCGGCATATGCTCAAGCATGATCGAGGCAGACTGGAAGTTGTAGTGAGTGTGCTTTGGCAAGTCCGAACCGAGTTCTTTCAGGAGAATTCGTTCGTATGTATATAATCCGAAGAATGCGCCATAACAGGAAGCATCACAGTGTCAAACGGCCTTTGGAGTATCATGTTGGCGAGTTGTGTGCAGATGTCCCGTGGTGAGTGAGTGACTGCGGTTCGGAAGTCTGCTGAATCCATCCCGGAGAAACTCCGGACTGGGTCTTGTGCGTTCAGAATTTCCGGAGAGCGCGACGACGACAGCACACGGCAGCACTCAGCAAATATCCCGTTACCGTTCTCTACGACACATTTATAATCAACATGGCGGACGCGACTATGTGAGCAGATTTGATCGGGCTTGGGGGGGCGCCACTGACGGTCTTACAGCAAGGATGCGCCGCTGCGCGAGGTGCAGGTCGAGGCCCTGGTATGCGATTTTGGAATATGAGAGGAGGACTAGGTTCACTGACGGAATCTAGGTGGTCATGCGCATTATCAAGCACAGCTCCCAGGCTTTCCCAAGTGTTGCAACCGGAGCGATGGTCGGCATGGATGTTAACGGCGTTCTCGAAATCACCAACTCTTTCCCATTCCCAGTAGTCGACACCTCTTCCGCTGATGGCCACAATGACGGCGCCAACGCTGCCGCCGCCGCACCACGCGCAAAGGCCAACGTCGCCTACCAAAACGAGATGATTAAGTTCCTGCGGGAAGTCAACGTGGACGCACAGAATGTTGGTTGGTACCTCAGCACGAGCATGGGCAACTTCATCAACATGAACACCATCGAGAACCAGCACTTCTTCCAGAGCCAGCTTAACGAGAGGACGGTCACATTGGTGCACGATGTTAGCAGGAGTGTTCAGGGCAGCGTTAGCTTGAGGGCATTCAGATTGTCCCCAATGTTCATGGCTGCGTACAAGGAGGGCAAATTCACCACTGAGACGTGAGGATAAACCTACGAAGCCGAGAAAGGCACATACTGACATTGTGACAGCCTTCAAAAGAGCGGTCTCCGGTCCCAGGACATCTTCGTTGAGCTTCCAGTCAACGTTCACAACTCTCACCTCCTCACCTCCTTCCTTCACCAGCTCCCAGCGGCACCAGCCAAGAAGGAGCTCAGCTTCCCATCCAGCCTTGCTGCCCTCGACCAGGACCCACAACTCACTCAAACTCCTCTGGCGCCAAACCTTGACTCTCTCGACCTCTCTATTGACCCATTCCTTGAGAAGACCTGCGACCTCCTCCTCGACAGCATAGAGAACCACCACACCGAGCTCAACAACCACCAATACTACCAGCGCTCGCTTGCTAGGGAACAAGCGAAGATCACCCAATGGCAAGCGAAGCGCAAGGCGGAGAACGCTCAGCGCGCCATCACCAAGCAGGCTCCTCTGCCAGAGGATGAGTGGCAGAGACTGTTCAAGCTTCCTCAGGAGCCAAGCAGACTCGAGACCCTGCTCAACAGCAGACAGGTTGAGCAGTACTCTAGGCAGGTGGACGGTTTCACTGCCAGCGTGAGCGCAAAGATGTTCGCAGTTAGGTCAAACCTTCTGCCAGGCGAGGTTGAGTAAGCAGGTTGTCTTGTTGAGCGATGAAGGAGAGCATAGGGAGGAAGCAGCGGTGGAGCTATCACGGGTTTTACTAGCATTGCCGAATTGGCACTGGGCTGGGCGTTATGGTGCAGGAAAAAGCATGGCCGGCAGTGTGTGAGCGAAGAGGTCTTGTCATGCCATTTAGAGCTTCTTTGACATGAAATATCCATGAACAGCTTTCAGCATACACATTCTCCCGGGGTGAAAGAGCGCAGTGCAGGTGGCAGTACCCATCGGATTCAACTTGACATAGCTGACATGCTCACGTTCGAGGCCGAGTGTTCACTAGATGTCAGTATGTCTCGGCACACTGTAGCTCCCGATGACACTGCTATTGTATCTCGAAGAGCACCCAAAAGAGCATCTAGGGCGTGTGTCGGGACAGATATAGAAAGCCAAAGGCGCGCGGGGTTGCTTGCAACTAGAACCCCGGTTTCGTCATAGCCCATATATCTCAGGTATACCATCTCAACTTCCGAAACGCATGCAACAACCTCACATCCATGTTCCCCCGAAGTGTCTCACGTTCTATTATCGCCAAAATCAAGGTTTATCCTACAGCCTTCAGCTACAATTCCAACCTTGTATCTTCGATCTCTCTACGTCATTCGACTCCCAGCATAAGTATCAGCTCCGACATCAAACGTACCTACGCCATGGACGCCAACCAAAACGGCGACAAGCAGAAGAAGACCTACCACAAAAAGGCCACCGGCAATGCCCTCAAGACAGTAGAAAAGCACTCTGACGACCACGAGCTCAAGCTCTTCGGCAGCTGTTTCTGGTAGGCCAACACCACCATCGTACCTCTTCGATCTCCAACTCCTAACGCCACCCAGTCCCTTCGTCCAGCGTGTCTGGATCTCGCTCGAACTGAAAGAGCTCGACTACCAGTACATCGAAGTCGATCCCTATGCGAAGCCAAAGTCTCTGCTCGAAGTCAATCCACGCGGCCTTGTGCCTGCGCTGAGACATGGCGACTGGGGTTGCTACGAGAGCACCGTCTTGATGGAATACGTATCCAACTCCCCCAACACCTCGGCATCCACCCAATTGCCCGAGTCTAGCCCAGCCAAGCGTCACGACTAACCATGATCTCAGCTCGAGGACTTGCAAAAGGGCCAGCCACTGCTGCCCTCGGACCCGAAACTGCGCGCCCATTCACGCCTGTGGTCCGATCACGTACGCCCTATCCCCATCCCCCCAACTCCCGTCCGCCCCCTCGGGATCCTCCTGTCAAAAACACCAGCTAACCCCACCCGGCAGATAAACCGCCACATCATCCCAGCCTTCTACCGCTACCTCCAGGCCCAAGACGCTTCTGACCAAGTTTCCTTCGCGCACGAACTGCAATCCCAGATCGCGAAACTAGTCTCCGCCGGCTCCGAGTCAGGTCCCTTCTTCCTAGGCGCTGAAATGGGCTTCGTGGACGTGCAGATGGCGCCGTGGGTGGTGCGGCTGCGGAAGGTGCTGGGGCCGTACCGCGGGTGGCCGGAGCCGGAGGAGGGCAGTCGGTGGGCGAGGTGGGTCGATGCGATTGAGGCGCATGATGCGGTTACGAAGACGACGAGCTCGGATGAGTTGTATTTGGACAGTTATGAGAGATATGCTGGTGAGTTTGATCGTGCTTCTTTGTGTTTTGGGGGACGGGCGTGGGTGGCGTGGTGCTGATTGGGACGGCAGAAAATCGCCCGAATACGAGTGAGGTCCAGAAGGCTATTAATTCTGGCCGTGGGTTGCCGTGATCGGGGTGAGATGGCACCGTGGGTAAGGAGGGAGGGTGAGGTGGGTGTGGCATACTTGGCGGTAAGGTTATGTACACGGACGAGATCCGCCAGATTGCCGTTGTTCTATCTGTCCATGGACAGGTACATGAATAACATCAATGAGTTAAAGGTGTTCCCAAAAGAGGAATATCATCTCTATGGTACCCCAGTGCACGATCAGGACTGGCAGCCTGCATCAGGTCCTGCGGAATCTATGTTCCTAACTCTACATGGGGTTATGTGTTCACTTAGCCTCTTCATAACTTCGGCAGAAGACCTTATATGGATGAGAGAATCAATGGAGAGTCTTCTGACACAACTTTACAGACATAGACAGTAGCGCACCACCAGTCTAGTCCCAAGCAACTGAGAATAGTAGAACATGTTCAAGTAGTGCCTGGCGTTCATCACACCTCTCGTCACCGTACGAGAGAGGAATGACCTCGTCGCTGGTGGTCACAATATTCCCCCCTGAAGGGGAGCATACGCCCCATCACATGGCCCCACAAGAGGTTGCGTTCCCCATCTGTCCCCTGATAGAGATAGGTCCACAAAGATCAAAGGACACATGGCTACCTAGTGCTCTGACAATTAAACGTGCGCGTGGCGTAAACCATTGGCCCATGCAGTACCCGGTCGTCTCTGATGGCTAAGTTACCGCATTGTCACCACACGTTGATGGGAGAAACGATATCAGACCACACTCGACATATTTCATTTCACGCAGAAGGTAGCGTTCGCAGCCCGCCAACACCAACAGCAGGGTTTTCTTCCGAGTCGCCGAGTCCCTGAAGCTTGAGCTCGTGGGCTCTTAGGCGGCTACAGGAGAGTGGGACTACAGACGGGTGCTATCAGGGTACATCTTGCGTGAGCGATATCACTGCTTTGAGAACGGGCTTACAGGCGCCAGGCGGTCCGAGCTGCACCGCGTACCTGCTGATACACGGTGGAAAGTTCCCGTATCGAACGTGGGGGTACGAAGGAAGGAAGGAAGGAACGCGGAGCAGATTCCCCGATACCAAGAAGGAACCTCCTGCACCGATAAGTGAAAGACAGGAAATCCACCCGACGCCGCCGGTCATGATGAAGCTGAGTGCAATGGTATATCGGAGCCGATCGAGGGCTTAAGGGAGGCGGAAACAGCTATCCGTAAACGACCTTACCGTGAGACGAAAACCAAACCAAGCCCATGAGCCACCCATGCAGTCAGACTGTCAGAGACAGAACCAAACACCCGAGTTGAGGAAGTGAGTCCGGTTGCCCTAAGCACTATACCTGTATAAGGGATCCCTGTATAGTGCATCCCAGAGCATGTGTAAGGGCTCAGCTCGCCGAGCGACAATCGCAGCGGAATGGATAGGCGCGAGTGCGGAAAACGGTTATACATGGCATACGAGAAAACGAAAACGCAACAAAACAACCTGACTAACAGTATAGCTGGGCGCACGGACTGGGGAGGGCGTAGATGGCGAGATCTGGGTCCCAGCTGCCTATCTCTATCGGATGCATTGAGCAGTGGGTCCCAAAACAACCTCCAGCGGTGTCTCCTGGACGAATGATGTACCCTGTCAATCAGTCTGTATGTGCACACGAGGCGAAACCGGGTTTACATGCCCTGGTCAAGGAACCTTTGAACCTACCGAACGGCTGGAGATGGGGAATCAAGCAATCACAGATCCTAGGCACTCAAATCTAGGACAGTGGAGCGTTGCAAGGATGCTCGCGACATCGCAGCTCCCTCAAGTGATGTGTTCTCCTCCCCTGGCTACCGGAATCCTCCCCGCCAACCGCAAGAGCCCTCGTTTTCACTTACATCCGCGTACGAGCGCGACCTCATGTAAGTTACGGTATATGCCAGCTGAAACTCACACACTGACCAGCGGCAAAAGCAGCGGAAGGTGGAGGGTGGTGGAGGGCCTTGACGAAATCTGCAGCCACAACGGTCGTTGGGCCAAAGTAATACGGGAACATCGTCGTGACTGAGGCGAAACCTTGTCGGCGTTAACTCGTACCACGTTCCTGGTTGAGAGGGATGCATTCGGACGCACCGACGTGTACGGTACGATGCTGTTCGCCCTAGGTTGAAGGGGGAAGGAGGGTTTGAGGGGGATCGAAGCGCTCGTGTACGTTACTGTTCACTGCCGGGGATAGGTAGAGACATCGGTACGCGTGGTTTCGTACCCCAGGCCCGGAACTGTCGACCTGGACGTGCACGCCCGCGACACGTTCAGGTAGGTCATGGGCGTCAAGAGTCCCTCCCTGTACCGAACCCACGCGTGCCCCTCGCGATGTGCGCGACAAGCAATGCCCAAATGCCGTAGTCCAGGGTTTGGATGCGTCCACGTGCACAGCGTCCAAGAAGTCATAGAAACCGACAATGCATGTGGGCAAACCGCAGAGTGACGAAGAAAGCGTAGGTTACCTGTAGTTACCGAAAACGCGCAATGATCTTTACACTGTGCACCTGCAGCAACGGGGTGAAGCAGCAGGGGTTCAGGATCTATGCAGACCGCCACCACACAATGCCCCGCTGCATGACTTGAGCCCATGGGCCCCTAGTTAGCCCCAGACCGTGGGGCGAAAGCAACGGCATTGGTACACTGTCAAAGAATTAGGGCATAGGCGTGGATTTGTATTTCGCGTTTCCCCAAGATGGTATTTTTCGTCGACGATGTTCAATCTTGCAGCTCCCTTGATGGCGAGGACCTGCATGAAGGGAGGGCGCGGACGTAGGAGTGATGGATGGCGAGGACCCCGGTTTGTTCGGAGGCAGCGGGCGCCTAGGGCCGCGGAAAATGGTATAGTAGGAGTATTCTCCGAGCCCTAGTCGTGAGGAGTTATGCTTTGCGATATACCACCTACCTTGACGGCTGATCGGTTACTGTCAAGGATAGGTCGCCTTGCAGCGACTACCAGGACTGATTATGCAGCTTCGGCAATTGAGAGAGTTGGTGTCTCATACTGCAGAATGGAAGAGGAGGATGATCAATGCACATGACTAAAGGGGATGGTATTGTATATGCCTGCCAGATACGGCATTCAGGGAGGCCGAGTCAGGAAGGAATGATCAACGACAAGCATAGCTAAGATCTCGACAACTACCAACATGTACGCGCAATCGCGGTGTGCAGTCCGTGTAACCGATCACGGCGCATGTAATCCTCCTGGGGTTAGGTGAGCTAGGTAAGGGCAAGTCAAGCGCAATGCGACAGCGACGTAATTGGCTGCTGTGTGCCAATGGTGTCGGACGGGGGTCCGCATGAGACAGACGCGTTCTAGATCTGTTGGCAGTGACGCTTTTTAGGACGGCGGCCATGCAGACAGGGCTGTCTTGCCCACTTGCGCACAGTCGCGAACCACCACTATGACAGAGGCAAAGCATGAGCCGAAAGCGATTTCTTAGCACGAGGATACATGTAGCATGCGCGAGACAGGGTAAAGTCATTCGAGAAAATGCGCATGTCCGAGTGTGCGCAACTGCCGCTACTTGCAAGCGATGTACCGACTTCTTCTACGACGCACGTCGCAAGGCTTGTCTTCGGTGCCTGTAAGCGAAAAATTCGTGTTCTCGGTAGATGTAGGATTGGAGCGATGATGGTGGATACAGAATTGACTCGTGTTTCGTGAATCATGGTATATGCGAGGAATAGTGCATGTGAAGAGCATTTGAGGATACATGCATGGATGTAGGAGAGTCGAATATGGAGACGAATGACGATGGGTGGCTCGCGGTCGGTGGCTGCCACATGCGCAGCCGTGTTAGCTCGTACCCGAGGCCTTGGGACGGTGAGGGCTGGCAGAGGGATGAGGGTCCTGCAAATTCGAAGGAGGCGGCTCCGCGAACATGGCAAAGCCGAAACTGGCTAAGGACGGAGTACGGGTAATTCGCTCAGGAGCCATGTCCGTCATCGCCAGTTCGCAACGCGTGCGCGAGTCAAGACATAAGACAACTCGATGCACGTTGGTCCTGGGTTTTCTGAATCCCGATCGTAGGACGCGCACTACTATCGCGCCACCAGAGACTACATCATGGTTATAATCGTACAGCGCCGAGCACAGAGCAGTTGAATTCGGGCCATGATGGAATGGAAGTCATTTCGCCGGTCGAAGATGCTAATGCGTTCGATCGAAGCACTGCGAAGCACGCGTAGAGCTTGAGCGCGAAAGGGCGAAACGGTCCAAATCCTTGCAAAGGGTCTTCATCCTTGAGCGGCGGACCAGCGCATGGAGCCGCGCGGGCAAGGGTCCGACCTGCTAAGGAGTCTAAGGACGGAGACTTTAGCCTAGCAGCCTGGGGTAGAGTGGAAACCCACCGTGTTCCTGGATTCCGATTGCTAGCACTTGCACGGACTCGAGTCCGGCAACGACCGGAACAGTTCTTCCCCTTGCGTAGCCCACTCAGGGTTCAGCTATGTAACGGCCAGCGCAAGGAAGCTGCTTGCGTGGAAAAGGGCAGAAACTCTGTGATGCAAGAGCGATCTTCTGGACGGTCATTGGTAGACGGCTCGCTCGTCCCAGAACCCCAAGTCACTCATGTACAGCCCTGTACGCGAGGAGCATCTGGTGACGACCGCCACGCCTTAGACAGCTTTAGCCATAGCACCCTGGCTGAGTGCATGGTGAGAACCGTGAGATACAGACGTCAGAGTACCTGAGTAATGATTGGCCTCAATTCGGGGCGCGCTCCGGTGATTCGAGCAATCGATAGGTCAACGGACGTGCTCCGACCAGGTGAGTGACAGGGACAGCTTCGAAGCCGGCGGGGTCTGGCAGCTCGAGGGCGCGACCCTCTCTGCATTAGGAACTCTTATGCGGCTTGCATGTCAACGAGGTTGTCTCGTTGGCTGAGGCGAAGATCACGCAGAGTGGACCATTAGACTAAGGCTTGGGTACAGTCCCAAATTGCAGCGTGGAGAAGCTGAAGCTTACATCTCCCGATCATGGAAGTCGCAGAAGGCGATGATGGGTGTTGCTAATTACCTTAGGTACGCTGGCAAGGGAACGGCCACTCTGAGGGGGACTATTTAGGGACCATTTGGGTACCATTCGCGCAATGGATCGGGAGTCTGGTGACGGATCGATGATGCGGGACAAGGCGAAGCGTGGGAGCAAGGGTCTGCGGGCGCTAAAGACCCTAAATGCAGGGCAGCGGCGCATGGGCGCGTGATGTAACCGGCTTTCGCATCACCAGCCTGAACAACTGGAGCAGCGCGAGGAGTCGGGCGGTGCAGATGAGACCCTTGATCTGCCTCACAATGGAGCTGGCTCCCGTCGCGCAACTTCTAATTGCCTTGAGCTGCCGCTTGCGCTGTACAAGAGTCGCTGGACAAAGTCTGCTGCCAGAGGACTGACAATCACTGATACATCTCCGTTATCTCCTGCATCCCCTGTTCGGACTTTGACAGTGCTGCGTAGCCAAGATAGTGGCTGGTGGGCCCCAATATTGCAACAGATCTGGTGAGCGGTCAAGGAGATCGATCAGATCGCCATCTATCGAAATGCGCATAGCTGAGCGTTATGCCATTGCGGACGGTCACCTTCTGCCACGCTAGAGCGAGGAACACCGGGTGGAAGGCAGATCGAAAGGGGAAGGCGGCTAGCAAGCTTATCAATATGTCTACAAGGTCGAGCAGGGAGATTACAACGCCGTGCAACAAGACGGCAGCGGCACATGGAGGTGTTGGTCACGGCGACAGCCAGAGTGGAAGAGTGCTGTTTCGGTACCCATGTGTCAGTGTCGGTGTTAGTAGCATCGAATCGGCAGCAACGTGCCTCGGCATGGGTCGGACACGGCCCCGTCGATATGTGGCTCGTGGGGGTTGAAATCGTTCAGGTTGCCCTTGTGGCTCCTGCCCAGAGATGATGCAGGTTTGCTGCGCAGCAATTGTTGGAAAATGCTCGATCCCCGATGCACTAAGCCAGCCAAACGCACCATGGCATTCAGTTTGCACTTTGACCCCCTTCCTCCCACCGCTCATTAAGTTGCATGTGCCGCGGTGAGATCGACGTGACAGCGGGCGTCTCGGCGATAGCACGGTGGGCAGTCTGTCAGTCTGCCGGGGGACGCTTTAAGGTCGTGCGATAACAAACTGGTGTTGGTAATATCCACGTAGGCGAGCGCAGGATATCTGCCTCACTGGCAAATGTACGCGGGCTGCAGCGGATGCGCAATGACCTGAGATACGACATGGTAGGTACCTTAGTTGCTTGGGCGCAGGCATAATGTATCGAGCGTGATGCTAAAGCTCGGAGTCAAGAGCGGAGGGTGATGGTGAATGGGCGTCAGAGGCTGAAAGCAGCAATCGGCGATCTGGAGCCGCGGGGCCACTTCCATGCCCACATAACAGAAGTTAGTGCATGGCAGGGACTGTATTGTTAGTGTCTTACCTGTCGCTGGCAAACGGGCGCCATACGTGAATCGTGATAAGGTTGCGCGCATCCTCGTGTCACTTGGCGCAGAACCAATTTAGCGCTGCAGGCCTACGCTACAGGCATGCGCTACGCCGCTATGGCAGAGTGCGCGCTGGTGGACATGTGGATGCTGGTGGACTTGCTGGCCGGGCACAATGGTGATGCTGCCTTTCCCATGACACCATGCCACGCTCGTTTGTAACGCAGCACCCGAGCGCCTGAGCAGCAGCAGGGTCTCTGCCCATCAAGGGAGCTAAGCCAACTTAAGTGCCCATCCCATCTCGCACCCTGGCCCTGGCCCTGGCTTCCTGGCGCCTTCAAGCTGGCTGTATCGGCATCCTGCCTCCTCCACTGGCACCGACCGCTGGCGTAACCTTCTCGCTCCCGTCCGTGTCTGCTCTCATAAAGTGTTCCATTGCCCGCGCAGGGTCCCCTCACAGCTGCCCGCTCTTCACACACCTGTTTGTTTTAGCAGACGACGTACCCATTTTGGAACGCTGCAACACTCTCCGCGATCTGTAATTCAACCTATTCACCTATACCTCACCTGCAGCACTTCACACGCGCCCATCTCTGCGTGCTTCGCCAGTCTACCGCCGACAAACCACTTTTTCTGCTATCGTTACCAGCTTCGCGCTGCACCACCGGGCCGGCACACTGGCTCTCACATAATGGACGGTAGAAATAGCACAGGAAGGAAGGTATCATTGCTCGTCGACTGCGTCGATTCTGCGTCCGTTGTGCTGCCACCGCCCGTTGCTACAGCCTCGAGCTGCTCTCCGACGCCCAGCCTTTCCCCACAGACGCCGCAGCTGGTGCGAAGCGAGTCGAGCGACTCCCGCACCCTCGACACGCCGTCACCTCTGACACCTCACTTTTCCTCCTTCGACCACCTCGCCAGCCACCACCCCCAACAACCCACATTCTACTGCGTCAAGCCGCAATACAAGATGGACGACGCGCAGGCTACCATCTACCCGCCCATCCCGGAAGCGCGCGCTGCCATGCCCTACCCTATGCCATCAGCGCAGCAACAGCCCTCCGCACAGCCACACCCAGTCTACCGGACTTCCACCTCGCCGCAATCAGAACCATCGCGCGTGTCGACCGTGTCATCAGTAGGCAGCAAGCCAGCGCCAAAGAAGAACCAGTACCCTTGTCCCATGGCCAAGCAGTACAATTGCAGCGATTTTTTCACCACTTCCGGCCATGCCGCACGTCATGCCAAGAAACACACTGGAAAGAAAGATGCCTTCTGCCCAGAGTGCAACAAGGCCTTTACGCGTAAAGACAACATGGAACAACATCGTCGCACCCACCAGAATGTGCGCGGACCTGCCAAGGTCAATACCGACAACCGCGTCAAGAAGCCGGCGAAGCAGCCCGCTCGCAAGTCTGACAGGCCTGTCACTGCGCCACTCGAAGCAGCCGTCGCGCAAATGGAAGAGGCAGCACAACAACAATCTCAACAAGGGATGATGCCGCCAGGACCTTACTTTCTCAATCCTGGCCCTGTAGAAGCATTGCCACAACCGATGCCCACCGACTTCTCCGGCCGGCCTCCACTCTACCGCTCCAACTTCACCAACTCTCTTGACTATATGCCACCACAGGCACAAATGATCACCGTACCGAACGAGGAGCTCCACTATAGCTACCCATCGCCTGGGTTATCGAATGGACTTAACACCCTTGCGCTAGCCGCTAGCGATCACTCAAGGCGAATGTCCGACGAAGAGTCAAATTGATCGCAACACAAATACAGGAACGTTGTGAATTATTTTACTGTCTTTAGCTGCAGCGCAGTCCAATTTCCTGCCGTACATGCCGTACTGCTTACGGCGTATTCGCCCATTTACCACATCACATGACCACCGCCTCGGCGTCGCAGAAGCCGCAATGCGCAACAGCGTGGCCCTGCCAATCAACATCATTCGACGCGACCCTACTCATTCCTATCTCCTCCAAGGTCTGGTCTTTTGATTTTACGCACATATACCCATTTCACTTTCAAAAAGGATTCTTACTGGGGGGGCTACAACCGAAGCACATGGGGTATGCTTGCGGGGTGCTTCACGCACACGGATGGATGGATTACCGGAAAACATAGACGCAGAGTCGCCGTCACTGGCTTCGATGAAGGAGCCACACTATGCTATACTGCATTGATGTATTTGGCTGGAGGGAATGGGTGGGGTTGTCCACAGCCTGCCCGGAGCCACTGGTGGCTACGGATACGCAGAGCTCGAGTTGGCTGGAGGGGAGGGAGGGAGGGAGGGAGGGGGAGAAGGCCGAATCGACCGCCTCGGAGCTGGCATCGCTCACGAGTTACTTGGCGAGAATACGAGCAAATGAGCTAAGATGGGGCCTGGAAGAAACAATGAGCGTTTCCAGGTTCCAGATGATACCACTATTACTACATCTTATTCAAGCAAAGTTTAATCATCCACAATACTGTTGCTTCTGCTTCTCTTGCCCATTTCAGAAAAGTCACTCTCCTCTGCCCATTTCCTTTTCTTGGAAGGTGAAGGTACTTTTGTTTTACCCAAACCTTCATCAAATGCCAATGCCTATAGCTCAAGCTCACCCCACAAGTCTTGAAACCTTTACCTTTTCCCCGTTTCCGCGCTGCACCTTACTTTGAACCAGCCCAAAACTCAATCGTTAGGTTGCTTAAGGTTCTCCGCCTTTGCTTCTTGCCCGGAGTCCCTTCCTGAAAGCGCTATAGGACCCTCCACAACAACCCCACAGTCTGGGCAATAACTTGGAAGGCAATTCAGCCAGCCACGATCCTTGGAAGTAATGTCACTCTCGAGGGGACCGAGTTGCTTGGCTACGCTATCTCGTAATATTCGCCAGTAGCAGTTGCCAGTGTGTCGCCAGTATCCGACGCAAGAGCAAAATTGACGGTAGCGAAAGCGCAATATAGCCTAAGCTGCAGGTAACCTCTCCTCTCGCATCTTACTAGTAGGTACCTTAAGTCTTAACCTGGAAGGTAAGGTATTGTAACCCCTCTCCCCTCATGGCGGACTGGTCTCCGTGCAACCCATGGCAAGACCCTGATCCCACCGGGGTCCCTGGCTAAGCCTTGTTCTTTCGCCTGCGGCGGGCGGCGCGCCGAGAGTGACGCGCATGGGATGTTCGAACCCTGCAGATGGTGGATTGCTACTTGGATAAGGTACCTGGGGCTCGCCGTTCGTATTACATGTGAGTTATTGTAGGCGGCTTCAGTTCTGGTCTCAGCAGTCAGGCCGTCGCGGCGGAGCGAAACTCTATCCTTCGAAGACCTGCTGTACCCGCCAATCGCCACATACAAATGCCATCCTCGCAATGCCACTGTTCCCCCAGCCGTTCGCCCCAGCGTACTGTATATGATTGCCAGTTTAAGCAAGCTGCACTGTCACCGCCCAGCACAGCACAGACAGTCCTCCGCACACTTGGCCAGATGGCCTGACCTGATCTGAGCGTTTCCCTCAGCTCGTTCTTTTACCTCACGGCCCACATTCATGGATTACCTTTAGGATTACCTACAGCGGTAAGGATGTGGCGGGAGTGGGATCCGCCCCTCTGGCACGGCCCTGGTGTTTGCTTTTGCTGCCCCGCGTGAAGCGAGCCGGAACCGGGGTCGGAGCCTCGGAGTGGAGTAAGTGAGCCCAGAGGGTCAAGTCAGGTCAATCGAATGAGGGCTCGTCCCTGCCGCCGTCCCGGGTCCCGGGATCGCCGGGAGGGGTGGCCGTGTCCGCCGCCGTGGGTTGCCGTGTAAATCATGCGCAAGAACTCTGCGGGTAACTTCCCGGTGCATGAATCGCCTGGACTATAAGGTACATACAGGTGCCTTATCTTAGGTACTGTACGCGTATTTACTCCACAATTCAGGGCCCACGACTCCGGGGGTCTAATACATGAAAGAGCGCCCTTGGCGCGCAAAGATGCAGACACGATGGTGAGGTAACTTAGCTCCGATGGGCTTCGTTCGTCCCCGCCGGTTCCTTCCCAAGCTGCACAAGGCGGACTTTACTCCGCGGTAGGAGGACTCCGCTTCCGCGCTGATATACCCATACCTTACACGGCAATGTCTTCGTGCTTCAAGCCGGTTATCACCTCAAGGACCAGAACTCTAGATGGGTCTAAGTTAAGCTATTTTACGCGGCAGCAAGGGACCCGACGTCAACAGACAGCCGTTCATTGGCAGATGATGCCACTACCGAGATAGGGAAGCGCAACATCCTCTTGCTCCAACCGAGGCATGGATTTCATTGAACGCCTTCAACCATGAGCGAAAGCGGGCAGTACGAGTAAGTGTGCAAGACAGAGGCAGGTCGTGATCATTTCACTATCACGACAGCGCTCTCGAATCCATCACTTCGTATCCATCCGCACCTTGGTCCAGCCATCACTGCGCATCCATCAGCACCCTCGTCCAGTCAAACTGATTCCACCTCTTCCTAAACCCCTCGATGCGGGCATCCTGCCTCGTCCACCTCCCCTGCCTCTTCACAATCTCCGGGCCCTTATCCAACATGCCACCCAAGACCTCCCTCGCGAACAAATCTCCCTTGGGCCAGCGTCTCTCATCCTCAATCACATGTCCCAACCCGCCATCCAGCCCAAACCAGACGTGAAAGTACGGCATTTCCTTAACCAACGCCTTCCTAAACGCCTGCCGCCCATACCCCGGCCTCTGCGCCAACGCAAGCGTATCAATAACCTTCTTGTGCTGGCTCCACTCCTCGTCCGCACTCAGCATCGCCTCCTTGAAGAACGCCGGCGCATTGTCCGCCAAATGCATGGGCAGCGGGACCGCGACCAGCGCCGCGTGGCCCCGTCGCGTGTGCATGTTTGCCGCGTTTTCGTAGAAGACGACGCCGCGGTCGCGCGCGTGGTACATGCGCGTCAGCGCCTTCATGAAGTTGCGCATCTCCTCCCACTCGTCGTCGTCGCACTCGAGGAGGTTGAGTCGGTGCTGGATGGGCACGATGACGGCGCCGCCGGCGCTGATCTCCGGCTCCGTCGGCAGCGTCAGGTAGACCCGTGTCGCGAGACTCACCACGGGCGCCTGGGGCGGCTGGTTCGTGTCCTCGTGGTGGCACAGCGGACAGGTGTCCAGCACCTTCTGCATTTTCTGGAAATCCCCTATCGCCATGTTGCGCAGGTTGATGTCGCTCTTGGCCACCTTCTTGGCCAGCTTCTCCGCGTTGTCGTCCATGTAGTCCAGGTCGTCGTCGAACTTTCCGTCTTTGGCGATGCGCTCTGCGAAGGCGCGGCCTTCGCCGCCTGCGACCCCGCGCGTGCGTTTCTCCTGTCTGACCATGTCTTCGACGCTCATGTCTTCGTTTTCTACCACGTGGCCGCGTTCGCGGCCGCGCTTGTTCGTTATGGCCGTTACTTCGCCGCCGCGTCCGCCGGCTAGGAGGCGGTTCTCTGCCGCATTGAGCACCACGACGTCGGATTGGACTCTGTTCGCTGCCAAGGCCGCCGCGGCGTTGTATTCTGCCTCTAGCTGTGCGGCTTCTGGAGCTTTTCTTAACTTCGCTTTCATCATCTGTGCCTTGAGTTTGTTGAGTGCTGTTTGATCAAGTGGTACGGTTGTAGCTGGTGGCGGCGCCTCATCCATGACTTCGCCTTGCGGCAGGTCGCTTCCAGTAGCAGGCTCCCCTCCCATACCGTGAGAGTGGTGGTGGATACCAGCATTGCGCTTGCGCTCCTCGAAGAATTCTCCGCTCGGCTTTTCCAACCCGACGTAGTCTTTGCCGTACATCTTTCTCCTGTCAAGCTCACGTTCTTCTTCCCGCGCATCATCGAAAGCCCGAAGATCTCCATATGTCTCTAGTGCCACATCGTCCACGTTGAGCCCGTGTTCCTTCGCCTTGCGGTACACGCCTTTCAGCTTGGTCATCCTCCATCCGGATCCAGAGTCACCGAAGGTATACGAAACCTCATGCTGTGCCGGCTCGTCCACAACTCTTTCATCTTGCTCCTCTCCATCATCCTCCAAATCCTTCATGAGTTGATCAATATCTTGCTTGTAGACCTTCTTCTCATGCTCCTCTTTCGATTTCGAGGCAGCCACGAATTGCGATGGTGGTGACTTGCGCCGACCTGGCTGCTTGTATTCGATATCCAGTGCTGAGGGAGCCTCCATCCAGTTGTCTCGCTTCAACCCTCCACTCTGCTGATTTTGATCCCTTTCATCCAAGATGTCTTCTGTAGGAGGGGCAGTCATGGCTTCCTTCTCTACCCACTCGTCGCCCTCATCATCATCTACTGGAGATCTCGACCGCCTAGGTGAACCACTGCGTCTGCGTTTCGACTTGTGTTTCTCTTCATCGTAGTCTCTGTCGCGGTGATGTCTTGATCGCTTATGCCTGTGACGTGACTCTTCATCGCGAGAGTCTCCATGTCGTGAGGAGCGGTGGTGGTGTCGATGCCGCCTTTCGCGATCGTGATCTCTACTTCTGTCGCGTCTCTTTTCCGAGCCTTCACTCTTGTTTGCTGCGAGCTCGCGCTCGAAGTCTTCCAATCCCATTATGTGTACGACACGTTTGGTGTTTTATGTGGTATTGGATGCGTGACGTGCGATGGGATCCATATGGAGCTTGGAGGTTGCGGAGATGCAGGGTCAAAGCTCCGAACTTTTTTGACATCACTTTCACAAGCCGCCGACAACCGACCGTCGATACATTTGTTTGACTTGCTCTAAAGGTCTCGATAGCACACATCCGTCCACGCGACGCATACACATATCACTCGGCTTCACTATGGCCTCTTCTGATGGATCCAGGCCGCCTGTCGCCGTTGTAGTTGTCGGCATGGCAGGCAGCGGCAAGACGACATTCATGCAGCGCATCAACTCACACCTACACTCCAAACGCACACCGCCATACGTTCTCAACCTGGATCCTGCAGTACGAAGCGTGCCGTTTGAATCCAATATCGACATCCGGGACAGCGTGAACTACAAGGAAGTCATGAAGCAATACAACCTCGGACCAAACGGCGGCATCCTCACAAGTCTGAACCTCTTCGCAACAAAGATAGACCAAGTTCTCGGCATATTAGAAAAGAGATGTTTGCCAGAGGCACAACAATCACAGCCAAGCGAGGGGAGCCAAGCACAAGCACAACCCGCCGCCAGCACCGCACCCTCACAAATACCGCAACACATCCTCCTCGACACGCCCGGCCAAATCGAAGTCTTCGTCTGGTCCGCCTCCGGCAGCATCCTCCTCTCCTCCCTCGCCTCCTCCTTCCCAACCGTTCTCGCCTACGTAATCGACACCCCCCGCAGCACCTCCAGCACCAGCACCTTCATGTCCAACATGCTCTACGCCATCTCGATCCTCTACAAGACCAAACTGCCCATGATCCTGGTCTTCAACAAAACCGACGTCAAGTCCGAGACCGAGGCCGTGGAGTGGATGCGCGACTTCGAAGCTTTCCAGGCCGCGCTGCAGCGCGAGGAGGAAGAGGAGATGGACGGCGGTGGCGATGGCGGGAGCGGGTACATGGGCAGTCTGCTTAACAGCATGAGTCTGGTGCTCGAGGAGTTCTACAACAACCTCAGTGTGGTGGGTGTGAGTAGCATGACTGGCGCAGGCACGGACGAGTTCTTTGAGAAGGTGGAGGAGAAACGGCAGGAGTTTGAGCGGGATTATAAGCCGGAGCTTGACCGGAGACGGCAGGAGAGGGAGAAGGAGAAGGAGGAGAGGAGGGAGAGGGAGGTGGCGAGGATGATGAAGGATATGCGCGTGGATAGGGAGAAGCAGGGGAGGAGGAAGAAAGAGGAGCCCGAGACGGTGAGCGAGGCGGAGGAGGAGAGTGATGATGAGAATGCTGGGCTTGTTGACCCGGATGAGGTTGAAGAGGCCGACGAGGACGATGATGGGTTGGCCAGGAGGTATCAACAGGCATTGAAGGATGGAAGTGCTCAGCCGGATGCCAGCGATGCTAGCTTTGCTAAGTATGTGCAGGCTGCGCAGATGAATCGGTAGGACGTCTGGGATATTTCGGAGTCGGGCGGATTGGACATACTGGAACATATACCACGATGAGGAAACTATCCACTGGGGTTTGCAATTCGATCAAGCATGTAAAACGCACGGCATATCAACAGATCAAACGCTTTAAGCAACCAACAAGGGCAAGGCAACTCGTGGGTGGGACATAGAAGTAGCATTGCTTGGTTTGGATGGCACGCGACAAGGCACCAAAGATCGTCAATTCGAAGACCTCTGCAGTGCGGCCTGATGGCGGTGGTGCAGAGGAGCAGATTGGCTATGTAGCTACTACATGATAGCCGGGAGACTTTTCCACGAACATATGCCTCTGCTCTCGGCACCATAGTCGTCTTCTCTTCTCAGGGCCCACCACAAGTACACGAGATACGCCGAGTGCCCCAAACCGAATGTCCGATGGCGAGGATAGCTGAAACACTATTGATAACACCCACAAGCTATAGCTCTCCACGAGGGTTCAATAGTCTTCGCAACTCCAGCAGCAGGGCTCCCGGGAAACCGATGGAACCGCATAAGCCAGTCCAAATGCCCTGCCCAGCCCATTCTAGGCAAAAACCGACCCAGCTATATATACTATCGGCACCCGTGGTGGAGTAGCGACGATCTTAGGACAGTTTACAGTATAATACTGGTTTTGCTAGGTACATGTATGTGGTTTGGCGTCCCTGTGTCCCGGTTCTGAGACTGAGACTGAGACTGAGACATCTGGGGCCCCCGTTGCCCATCCTCCCGCTGTCCCGCTTCCGGCGCACGTCTGCTGTCCCTTCCGTGGTTCAAAGGATGCGCTTACAGTAGTATGACTTAGATCCACTGAGGGCTCGGTTGCGAGACATAGCAGATCGGTTACCGATTGTGCCGCTAGATCAGTACAGTAGGCAACAAGGCTACCGTTGAGATTCCCGTGTCTTCTTGATCCTTCGCCTGGTCTCATGTTCGTAAAGGTGAATCGACTCCGCTTATCACGCCACTTGGTGAGACACTCGAGCACAGGAGGTATCGAGAACAGTCGCTACGTCAGCCTTAACTGTACATTGTATTTTGGCTGGTTTCGACTGATGGGCCGGGTGAAACGGCGCCCTTTTCTTGAACCCTAGCAATTGCAGTCTACCTCCATTGACCGGTGGGGAACTACAGCCAGTTGAGGGTAGAGGACCAGATTGCATCCTCTGAGCTATGTGAAAGTGAATGAGGGGCCCTTGATTAGTCTTGAGTAATGTGCGAGCTTTGGGAGTCAGACTATCTTGCCGGTCTCCGAGCTACAATCTAAGATCCACGCTCATCTGAACAAACAGAACCTTCCACCATGGCCGCAAATGGTACTATAAGACACTCAACGATACTGGATATCAAGGGAAATGTAAAGGTATCTAACTTAGGCCCACAATATCACACATTGGTGTGAGCCTTGGCATCTATATACGCAAGCGGGCTTTGCGGCAGTGCGGCCGTCATTCATTTCCGCTGCCAAACACCACCACGTCTTCTCTCCTCCCCTCCGGCAGAGAAGGGGACTTGCAACTCCCAGTCTGTAACCTCCATCTTGTTCGTATTTACACCCGCTTCCATCACGGCAGGCTGGGAGCATGCGGGGTTGATAGCACAACATTTGCAACGGAAGAGCTTGCTCCGCGGTTGTTCAGGCATGGTGCCATCTTCGAATGTACCGTGCCTGAGTTGGATCCCCCGCAGTACCTTTCAACCATGCAGTCTTGCATCACGGCTATCCGTAGTCCATGGCTGGTAATTATGCGTAAACAAGAAGATGATGATCGGTAGCAATGCAAGCAATAGACTTCCATGCGGAGTCTGAGGCTCCATTCCGGATGAGGTAGGCCATGGACATATTCAAATGATCTTTTTGCCTTTCGGTCTCCATCATTTCCTCAATTGTTGGCCTCCCATAAGCAGACAATTTGCTTCTTCAACATGAAGATACAGACTCTTGCGTTATTCGCCGTCTCGGCTGCAGCAACTCCCTTGTCTGGGACAGTCAATTCCATCGTCTCCAAACTCTCGGCATTGCTAGCTGGAGACACCTCGCTGAAAGGACCCTTTGCACCAGTCTCCAACACAATCATTCAGAGCTACAAGGAGCCCATCGAGGTATATCACGCCCAGTTTCGGGCGAAAACCAGTAGCTAACGGCAGGCGGATGCTAGGTCGCTCTGGAGCGGAACACCTATGTGACACGGAAAGGCTCAGAGCTTCAACTTGACGGTCAGCGATGGACAGCCTCCGGTGCAAATGTGCGGCGTTTCTGCTTCCGATCTCAGGCATACCGCGCCAGTCTGACAACGTCTAGGTGTATTGGCTAGGCTTGGACGAGAACGTCATCCCACCAGCTGGACAGCCATTCTATGCCCCATACAATGCCAGCTACCCGACACATGGCCGTATCACTGAAGTCATGAACACGCTGAACACTATGGGTGCGCGTACTATCCGCTCGCAGACACTGGGCGTGTCAGTTGGAAACCCGCTCTCCCTCGAGCCAGACCTGAACGTCTTCAACGACGCTGCTTTCGATACCATGGACTGGAGCGTGTACCAGGCTCGTCAGCATGGTCTCAGGATTTTCGCCCCTCTTATCGACAACTACGACTATTATCACGGTGGCAAGTACGTTTTCCTTCGATGGAGAGGCATCAACATCAACACGACCGCCGGTTACTCTTCTGTTGATCCGCAAGTGCAACAGTTCTACACTAACAGGACCATCATCAATGACTTCAAAACCTACATCAAGCATCTCATTACCCACGTCAACCCTTACACTGGTCTTACCTACGCGGAAGATCCAACTATCTTCGCCTATGAGACCGGCAACGAGCTTGGAGGACCAATCTTTGGTGACGAAGACGTGCCAGTGTCTTGGATTTCGGAGATCTCTGCCTACGTCAAAGAACTTGCCCCCCACAAGCTGGTCATTGATGGCACGTACGGCGTGAACAAATCACACCTGAACATCCCCACCATCGACATCTTCGACGACCACTACTACCCACTGAACCTGACCAAACTGAACGACGACATTGCCCTCGTGGGGTCGGCAAACAAGGTCTACCTGGCGGGTGAGTATGACTGGACAGGCAACAATCCAACCCCGAGCCTCCAAAGCTTCTACGACGTCATAGAAGCGCAGCAGAACAAGACGAACCCCGTAATCGCAGGCGATCTCTTCTGGAGCCTGTTCATGCACAACGTACCGAACTGCAACCAGTATGTAAACCACAGCGACGGATACGCACTGCAATACGGCAACCCGGCGAATACGGCGCAGAACAATACCCAGATCGAGACGATCCGGAACCACTTCTTCAAGATGATGGGCCAGGATCCGGGTCCCGTCGCTTTGCCAATTGGTAAGTCGGAGATGTTTGGTTCTTGTATTGCCACGGTAGACGCTGAATGCTGATCATTGGGTTGCAGCTCCTTGCCCTGGCCCACTGGCAAATCTTGAGTATCAGTGAGTAGGTAGTGTTAGGCGAGACACCCGTTGCAGATAGCGGCCCTGACGTTGGCGTTCGATACATGTAGATAGCTGACTCCCTGCAATGCAACCTGGTGAATCTGCTCAACAATGTATCTATTCTACATCGGTGGTGAGTACTGATGCTGAAAGGCCATCGTAAGCAAGACAGGAGATAATCCGTCGAGGATTAATATCAAAGTATATACGTTCTCGGCCCTGAGTGGCTTGTGGCTTGCCTGCTTCGGTCAAGGTGCGAAGATCAAACCGACCAGATTGGGATCCACAGCCATCTCCGCCAGACAACCCTGTTGATCCTGCCGTGTCCACCGTCATCTGAGCAAGCACGTACACTGCAAACACTCTTGCAGTGAACTACTTTTGTTTGCAAACAACTCTCGGAAATCTTCACTTGTTTCCCTTTTCCTACTGTATAGGTTATGCGTTGAGTGGAACGATTGCAGGTGCCGCAGTCTCCCCACCCCACCCATTGGACCCCTTGCCCCACGCTCCCGGACCGTTTCCGCCGCGACATCGTGAGACGAGAGCATCCCCTCGCTTGCAGGGATACTCAAACCGACTCACACCAGACGCCGCCTCTTCCCTTTTCACTACACAAATACACGATTTCAAGGGCTGCGCCCAGATAGGAATACTGTTTCCCTTAAGACCGGATCTTGGCTGCAGGCAGCATACCTTACTCTCCTTCTCAAAGAGCGCACGAAGACAGACCCATTGGGTAGCAGGCGCATCCCGGCTATTCCGATACCACACCTAAATCAGAGCACTTGCCTTCCGGTCGCGCCGGGACTGTGAACAGAACCGTGAACGGGACACGAGTGCACTGCTGGAAACATCGAGATACGATGCATAACGAACAGGACTCGCCAGCGATATAGACCGCTTATTGCCCGCATGACGTATATTCAGCATACAACAACGAACATAGACGACTAGACCCTCCAAATCCCGGGACTTGGTATCCAAGTCATGGCATTACACCGCGGCATCCAATCAGCAATATTCTACTATCTCTCCTGCGCACCGTGTACAGGGTACTCGTACCGCAAGAAGCGGCGGAAAGAAGCCATCCGCGACCGCGCTCTCAAACACGCTCTCCAAGAGGACAACCCAGGCTTGTACAGACACCCGAGCCCGTTCGCGACGAACCCGCATTGGCAGGAGGAGATTGAGCTCGGGCCGACGCACATCCGGACCAGGAAGAAGGACAAGAGCGGCAAGGAATTGAAGAGGACGCAGACAGTGGGGACCTACAACGGCAGTCAAGAAGGCAGCTCCACCGACCTAGGATCGCGGCCGAGTAGCGAGAAGGTCAAGAATGACGGCCAGTGGAACTTGCGACGCTACCAGCGCGAGGACGAGGAGTTGTGGGGCAGCAGCTCCGTCAACCTCCCGCGGAGCGTGTCCAAGACTAGCAATCTGGCCGGCTCAGTCGATGGTGATAACATGCTTACTCGCCCGCCGACGGCGCGGACAGCGCAGACGAGGCGCTCGAGCAATAGCTACTACAGCACCAACCCGCCCGTTAGCGACCTCCACCCTGCGACCGTCACGCGCTACAACAGCAGAGAGGACGCGATGTGGATGATGCAGCCTCCGCCGCCGCCAGCCGTCATGAGCGGCAAAGAACGCGCGAGCAATCGCAGCCGCAGCGACAGCGGGGCCAGTCGTCTCAGCAGCCGCAGGGGCGGCGACGAGAAACTGTCCCGCCAGCTCAGCAACCGCATCATGGAGGAGAAGCTGGCGAAGAGCCGCGACACCCTCGCAACATCAACACTCGACGTGTCGCGGCGCAACTCGCAGCGCTCAACCGGCAGCGGACCACGATCGCAGCGCCACGACTGGGCTACCGACCCCAGCGCGAACCCCAGCACCGAGGAAATGGCCGCAAACGCAAACGCAAACGCAAACCCAGACGACAAAGACACGCAACCGAAGCGCGAGCGCAAACGCCGCCCCCCTCCCCTCGCCATCTCCGAGGACTCAACCCACTCCGCCACCACCGTCCACCCCAACCACAACCACAACCACCCGTACACGACCGCCGCGCGGCCGCACCTCAGCACCATCAACTCCTCCGGCCAGCCGGCCTCAGGCACTCTCTCTGGCGCCACGACCCCGACCCCGACCCCGACCCCGACCCCGAGCAGGCGCAACACGATCTCAGCCGCGCATTCGCGCGACTCCTCGCTCGAGAGGGATAGGAGGTTGAGGGAACGGCGGCCGCCGACCACAACAGTAACGCCTGACTCGAGTCTCAAGGTGCTGCAGGAGCTTGTGCCTGCGAGCTCGCTGCTCAATATCAACACCAACACCAACGCCAACACCGATGCCGCTAACACCAAGGCTCTACGCAAGGATCTGCGGACCAAGACCCCGAGCTTTGAGGCCAGGGTTAGTTTGCCGCCTGCGAATGGCGTTGGCGATGGGGGAGATGGGGATGAGCTGGACATGGATGTGGACATGGACGATGGCTGGGATAGCGGTGTCGATGGGCGAGACTTCTCGCTGCCGCAGTGGGCGGCTGATAGTGTTGCTAGGGACGTCAGGACGATTAGGCATCGGTGGAGTATGCATTTTTGATTATCGAAGATTTGTTTGGGTTTTTTGGGTTTTTTGGGTTGAAGGGGCAGTGTGTGACTCGGATATTTCTGTTGTGGGTTTGAGCGTGGCGTTTTCTTGGGTCAGGTTGGAGCTTTCCAGGGATCGGTTGCATGCGACGCGACGGGTTTGGGAAACTTCGATGCTTGGGTTCTGTGAGCCAGAGCCCCTTGGATGCGGGAGGATGGAACAGGTGTCGGCGCAAGGCAAGGTTCAGGCAGCGGACTTTCTTGCGCGCGGACCGAGTTCGGATCGAACCTGTATCATAAAAGGCACACTGAGCATAAGGTATATAGATTAACTGCGCAGGGTCTCGAATCAATTCAACCTCATATCGTCACATTGATAAGTGTCTGTCAGGTTACCTACCCAAATGGGCGGTTCGTTCCAGACTTTACAGGGTCTTCAATAACACGGCTCCAAAGGTGAATGAAGCAAGCTGCGGATAAAGGGGGGTGGAACCCGGTAAATTACTTGTGCATTGGTGGACATGCAACTTGCTGTTCTGCGACGCTACGCTGCATAGATCTAATACCCCTCGTCGTCGTCCGCACCAAGCAACTTCTCGTAATCCTCCACAGAAGCGAAAGTAGGCAGGTGCTTGAGCTTCCTCTTCTTATTCTTCTTCTTCGTCTTCTCGTCCTCTGCATCCTCCGCCTCCTTCTCCTTCTCCGCCGCCTGGGCCTCCATCTCGTTTTCAAAGTCCGACGGCAAGTCGTCATCATCGCCAAACATCGCGTCCTCGTCTCCGCTCTCCAGCTCCGGAAGATCGTCGTCGAGCTCGACATCCTCATCCTCATCCGCAGCACCCATTCCGTCCGCGGCCGCGAAGGCGTCAGCGTCGAATTCTTCGTCGGGGAAGTCGGCGATCTCGACGCCGCCGTCTGCATCGTCGTCCGACCTGTCGTACGCGCTCTCGAGGTCGCTCATATCGAGATCGTCATCGCTCTGGGGGCCCTCGATATCAGGCTTCGAGTCAACAAGGGCCTGCCAGATCTCGTCCTCGCCGGCTTCCTCATCGTCCTCGTCGTCATCGTCCGCCTCCTTCGCGGCCTTCTTCTCCACCTTCTTCGGCTTCGTCCTGTTAGCCTGGTTGAAGTAAGAGTGGAAAAACACCTCCTCGGGCGCCACATCCCCAACCCGCTTCCGCCAGAACTGCTCCGAGTTGAGCGGCATCTTCGCACTCGCGCCGTTGCGCTCCTTGATCAGCAGATCCGCCGCCGCGGAGCCGGACATGGGCTGCATGATCGAGCTGCCGCGGATACCGGTCGACGCTTTGGTCTTGGCGTTGCGGTACACGAAGCGGTCGAGGAAGTGCATCAGGGTGTGGGTGCTCGGGTCCGGTTTGGCGGGCATGGGCTTCGCGAAGATCAGGGATTCGGCGAAGAGGGCGACGGAGGGGTGGAAGTGGGTTAGGAAGGGGAGAAGCTCCCAGAGCGCGCTGCGGTCCGCGTTGGAGTGCTCTGGGTCGCGTTTTCGCGAGTCGTAGCGTTTGCTTGGGTGCGTCGATGTGGGCTGCTGGACGGCGCCGTTGGTGGCTGTGTTGTCGTCGTCGTCTTCGGGCGCGTCGACAAAGTGCTCTTCCTCGTCGTCCTCGTCCGGCTCGGCTTCTTTGATCATGTTTCTGATGTTGGGGAAGGTGGTCTCGAGTTCACTGATGAGGTACAGTACGCCGCAGACAAAGGGTGGGTCGTGCATTGTGATGATCTGGAGCAGGCGCTTGACGAATGCTTGCACTCGCTTGACGTTGATGTCGGACTTGAGCGACTTGTACAGGAGGTTCAAGTACATGATCTGCTTAGATGAAGTCAGCAGTCGCGGGTCGAGAAGCGATTCGTAAAGAGTGCGGTAGAAACGATCGGCAGAGTAGTGCTTAGTAGCCGAGATCTGTTGGATAAGCAGCAGCGCCTGAATACTGGTGTTGAAATTTGCCGAGTGTGTGACCTTGAAGATTGTGTCGAGCTGTTTCTCGAACGTAGGGTCGTCAGTTTTGGCGAAAGGGAAAGCACGATTGACACCAGTCAGGACCTGGGCGACCATCTTCTCCCTGAGTTCTCCTTCGGCGGCGAAGGCCTTCTCTGCCTCCTGCTCCTGCGCCTTTGCCTTCTTTGCTGCCATCTTTCCTGGCTTGCCACCACCACGCTGCAATTGGCCATGAGTATTCCTGTCGCTTTTTTCGGTGGACTTTGGCTTCAAGAACTGCAGGAAAAGACTGAAGTAGATGTCTAGGAGCTTGTTTGCGACTTCCTGCTCCTTTACTCCGAGGATAGTTTGGTTAAGGGTGATGATAGCGTAGTACTTGGCATGGGCGGCCTGGTTTGGTCTGAACAGCGACTCAGTCTCGATCGCATTGATGACGATACTCTTCATGGCCGGGTGGGTGTCCTGAAGCTGCAGGAGAAGGTACGATGTTCTTGACGCAATTTTCCTGTCCTTGTCTCCGAGCTTGTTGACGAGCAGGCGTAGCAAATTCTCCTCCTGTTCCGGCTTGTCCTTGAGTAGCTCCCACACATAGGTGATGGCGCGGCTGCGAGCATATTCCACCTCGTCTCCGCACCAAGTCTCGAGAATCTTCAGAAGCTCAAAGTATTGCTTCTTCAACCAGTCCTCGAAAGCCCACGATATCAGATGCGTCTTCTCCAGTCCTCCTGGCAGAGGGCTATCGCGTCTCCAGATAGTGGCACTCTCCGCAAGAGCGCCCAGCAGTCCTGGCTGCTTGGCGAATGGGCGCAGCTTCCGGTCCCCTGGTAGCACCACACCCTGACCCAACAGATCCTTCAATGCTGCCACGGCCATGAGGGCCTGGTTCCTGCTCCTCTTCTTTGCCAAGCCAAGCAAGTTCTCGAATGCCTTCATCGTGTGCAGCGGCGACTCTTGTACGAGAAGAGTAAGAGCGGAAATTTTATCCTCGAGAGTACCGGACGACATGATGGTCGACAAGAACTTGTGGGATGACGAGGCTGAGAGGTTCGCATCACTGTATGTTTTGTTGTCTGCTTCCAGGAGTTCGACGGCGTATTGATATAGTTCATCGATTGCCCTTTGAGGTAGGATCTCCTTGTCGTTTGGCGCAGGTAGTTGTGGGAGCTCGGCGGCATGCCAGTCAGGCTTGGGCGTGAAGACCTGCAGCTAGTCAGTAAAGTGATAACACAGATCATATGTTGCGACATACCAGCCCGTCCTTCTTATTCTGCTGCGATCTTTTCGGAAAAGCATCCTTGGTCGGTTTTACCTCTCCCGTCTCCAGATCTATGCGCGTATTTTGCTTGGGCGTCGCAGAGATCTGAGGTCTGGTATCGCCATTGCGTACCTCACCAGCTTTGCGTTTCTGACCCATTATGGCGTGTAAATGGTTGCCAGCAACCAAAGGTGTTTATAGTACCTAGCGATACTCCTCAAGAAAGCGTTCAAGAAATTCTATCTCGCAACCGCCGGTCTGGGGAAGCGGGTCGTTCCCGCGCCAGCGGCCGAGCCGAGTCGCCTTGGCGCATGTCAACTACGGCCACCGGGGGTCCCCATCGCTCACACGACTCGACATGCTTTTTGTACACTGTATGGCTAGTGCTTGCGAAACAATACAATGGGGAACTCGTCGAGTGCTCCAAAGATCTCAGCTCAGGATCGGTAAGTTTTGTGCTCACAATAATGCGTCATGTCCTCTGATGTGTGCCTAGAGCGATCCTCGATATGAAGAACCAGCGCGACAAGCTGCATCAATACCAGAAACGCATCACTGTGATCACCAACAGGGAGAAAGAGATAGCCAAAGAATGCTTGCGCAATGGGGATAAGCAACGTGCTCTACTCGCTCTACGGAAGAAGAAATACCAGGAATCGCTACTTGCGAAGACGGATCAGCAATTGGCGCAGCTGGAGATTCTTACGAGCGATGTTGAGTTCGCGCTTGTACAGAAAGATGTCCTCTTTGGGCTCCAGCAGGGCACAAGCGTACTCAAGGAGATACACAGAGAGATGGGCGGGTTGGAGCGCGTGGAGATGATTCTAGGAGAGAGCGAGGAGGCACGAGCCTATCAGGAAGTACGTTACTTGGTCTTTGCAATATACCGTCGTGTGCATGCTAAATCTGGACAGGAAATCAACGACGCACTTGGCAACAAGATGTCGAACCAGGACGAAGATGAAGTGGAGGATGAACTCGAGGCTCTAGAAGCTGCTGTTTCCGGCAGTAAGGTCCGCATGCCGGACGCTCCCAACGGTATTGTAGGCCCATTACCAGATGCTCCTGTGGAGACTCCTAAAGAAAAGGCTCAACGAAGAGCTCGCGAAAGAGGGCAAGGCGCGGTGGGAAACGGAACCGAACCCATCCTTGCGTGATGATTTGGCATTTGGCGCATTTTTTTTTGTTGCGTTGTGTTTGCATTAGCGACGGCGTTCAATACCCAATGGAGATTTTCAAACTATATAGATCTGCCCATTACACACACTTGAAGCTATCTCGCATCCATGGATGTGCCACTAAAACGGGACCTGGCAGCAGTGACGTTGGCTCCCCACGATTGCGGAGCGTCGCTTGAACCTCCGTGTGCTTCGCGACATCTCAACATCAACTGCATGTGACAATGCGCCGTTTGCGACTTTGGAGGTTTCGCGCATACCATGGGCCTTGGTAGCAGAGATGTAGCCATTGCATGCATAGGAGCCTTCCTGTCTTGGACCTTACTCACCCATCTTCTACCGAGTCTTCGCTGGATCCCTTACGCTTTCCTCGCCGGAGTCCTCGCAACCGCTCTTGGACTGCTCTACGTACTTCTCACAACATCACGCGGTGTTCATTATGGACGCAAACGGCGGAGACAATATGTTCCGCCAGCTTTTCTTAGGCCCGGCCAATGGCAGCAGGAGAAAGAGGATTTGAAGGCACGGTCGAGCTACCAGAAGACGGCCATATTTCCACGGTCGAAGAAAGTCTCACGAAGCATCGATACCCTTCTCGATCTTATAGTGCGCGATTTTGTGACTGGCTGGTATGTCAACATCAGCAAGAGACCGTTGTTTCAGAATGAGGTAGATCGGGCAATAAGGGAATCATTGGGAAACATCCGAGACAGAGTGTCCAGCTTGGACTATGTCGAGATTGGAATATCAAGGGTAACACCCATCATCACGACGCACATGCGAGACTTTTATAATGCGGAGAGGACGGTCCGAGGGAAGAACCTATCCAGGACTATGACAGAATCCGAAGAGCTTGACCTTGCGATTGCGGGAAAGTACAAGGATGGGAGGCTCCATAAGGCTGCGGACCTTACCTTCTCGGATACGAAGCTCATGCAACAGGCTCACCTACGCAAAACGACAGCTCGCTTGCTCCCATATGTGCTTTCGGAGAGCATGCAAACAAGCCCAGCTGTAACCACTCTGATACGGGAGATTGTTGCATGTGCGGTGCTCGGCCCTATAATGCAGATGCTAACCGATCCTGACATGTGGAACCAACTTCTTGAAGGGTACGGGCGAACACTGCTGCAAGATAGGAAGACTGTCCGTAAGCTTAGAGCTGCGCTTGATGAGCGGGCCCCTGCTTCACCGGCCAATGCGAAGCCCGCGCAATTTCCTCGATTGAGGCCTGGAGATAATGAAAGACAGTTCGAACGATTCATTCGAGCCATCAGGCACTGTTCAACATTGTCCGATGCCCGTCGCTTCAGGAGCGAGATCACAAGTCAAATCCGGCGGGCATCATCTGTAGAAGTGCAAGATCCAGTCTACCAACGTCGTCTTGAGGCTGGGAGACGCATACTTGATCAGAAGATCGCCTATCTGGCTGCTGGAGGTACCTCGAAGCCGAAACTACGTCTGAGACCTACCACGACCGCTTCTGAGGTTTCAGCTAAATTGCAACAAGCGACCCTCAAAGAAGTCATGCACAACGCTTCTGGACTGTCTTATTTCATGGAGTACATGGATAGACGGAATCGCATGAGGATGGTCCAATTCTGGATTGTTGTGGACGGTTTCCGCAACCCATTGGAAGAAGACACGGACGAGCCAGAGCTTTTGGGGACAGGTGGCCCAGCATGGTCACATGCTGATCGAATGGATATTGCTCAGATTAACGACGCTTATCTGTCGAAGCCTGAGATAAATGCATCGTCATCCTCTCAGCAAGCGGTCGAGGAGTTTCTGAAAGCTGGCCACAAGGCGGATGCCGAGTTGTACCTCGGTGCTCGACGTGCAATCCTGCAAGCACAAACGGCTGTGTTTGAAGAGATGAGGGAAAAGTACTTCGAAGGCTTCCGAAAATCCGACCTCTTCTACAAGTGGCTAGCAACGGAAGAGGGTTCCATTCTTTCGGCGACATCAGAACCGGCGGAGGCCAAATCGCCAAGTAGAAGCCTGGACTACACCCGTGATTCCAGCCCAAAACTCAGCCGTACTAATAGTTCAGGTGCCAGAGTTCGTGTGAAGGAGCCAGAGCTACGCAGGACAGTGATGTCTTCTACAGATCTGAATGCATCGGCGCGGCCAACCCTATCGCCCAGCACTTCCAGGGCATCACTAGATCTTTCTAGGAAATCGTTCGATGATTCTGGGGTGCGCCCTGCACTCTTTGATGATGATATCGACGACGAGCGCCTCACTCGTTCTGTCCCTACTTTGGGCACAGAGTCCGATGGCGAGTTGGACGCCGATGTCCAAGAGGTCAACACTCACGTTGTTAATGATATGCAAACTGCGCTGAACAAAATCATGGCCGATGAGCCAGACAAGGACTCTCTCTTTGCCTCGGAACCGAGTATAAGATCCAGTACCTTTAACGATTCTCCAAGGAACTCGGTGGATTTGCTGAGACCGCCCATGTTACACCAGAAATCAAAGCCCAGTATCGCGTCACTAGGCCTTGTAGGCGCGCCTTCGAGCACCGGTGTCTTTACTGACGATCTGTTTGGCGACGAAGAGAAGTTCCTCGAGGACGAGCGGGAAGATGCAGATATCAATGAGAAGGCTCCTGAAGACGACATACACGAGGCCGCACCCGGTGACCTTGGTCTTGCGGAAGCCATTGACGCGCTGAATGCTGAAATCCAACGGCTCACTGCTCAGGAAGCGATCGTAGACTCACTGACAAAGAAGGCCGAATTGACGAATAACGCAGCCGAGTTGAGAATTCTCAAGAAATCGAAGCAGAGTTTGCAGCGTGAGATTCACCGGAAAGAAATGCAGAAACAGCAGTACGTGATTCAGGAAAGCGACAATAGTCTCTACGGAAGAGCTGCAATCAACATCAAGTCGATCATGGTAGGCAAGGAAGAGGATGGCCATGAGTATGCACTTTACGTTATCGAGGTGCGCCGCCAGGCCGGAGACCAGATGCCAGCTGCCACTTGGGCTGTAACCCGACGCTACAGCGAGTTCCATGAATTGCACAAGCGACTTCGCGCTCGCTTTCCCGCTGTGAGGGATCTGGAGTTTCCACGACGACAGACTCTGTTCACGCTACAGAAAGACTTCTTGCAAAAACGTAGAGTTGTTCTGGAGAAATACCTGAGAGTGAGCAATACCTCCTACCTTTAAGAATGTTTCACTGACGCTTATAGTCTCTTCTTCTGGTTCCTGCCATATGCCGCAGTCGAGAACTACGTGCCTTCCTATCCCAAGCTGCAATCTCCTCAACGAATCCCAATCAGACTCAAGTCGACACCCGCGACTTCGTAACCCGCATCTACAACTCCGTCTCTGATGGCATGGAAGAGTTCCTCGGCAACATTCCGGTGCTAGACCAGTTGACAGTAGCCGGTCAAAACCTGATCAGCGCCGCCACAACACAGATGAACGGGGTACCACTTGCCGCAAACGGTGGCGTTAACGGACCCATCAACGCACCAGAGGCAGCAGAGGCAGAGGCAGAAATCAACGCTTTTGAAGACCGCGAGCTCGAGCCCTTCGTTAAACCCATCTGCGACCTCTTCCTCGAAGCCTTCGAGCTGCAAAAGGGAAACTCGTGGCTCCGCGGCCGCGCCGTCGTCGTCGTGCTACACCAACTCCTCGGCGGTACGATCGAGCGCAAGGTTCGCGACGCCGCGAAGGGTCTTGTGGCCGAGGACAGTCTGGCGCGGTATATCGATACGCTGAAGGAGAGTATGTGGCCGGGTGGGAAAATGAAGCAAGCGGGAACGCCAAGGTCGGTTCAGGATAAGGCGAGGAGTAGGCAGGAGGCTGGACTGCTGTTGGCGACGCTGGTGCCGGATTTGGCGGGGAGTGTGGTGGGGAGGGCGAATGCGCAGGCGGCGGGGAGGAAGATCTTTGCCATGTTGAATAATCAGAGGCTCAAGTAAGTGACATGCGAGAGGTTATAGTTGTGTGGGGGACCATGCTGACATTGAAATAGTACCCATCTCGTCTTCACGCTGTTCGATGAGATTGTGCAGATTATATTCCCGGAGGTCATAGGCAGATGATAATATTGACACTCTGTGTGGCAAATCTTTTAGTCATGTCTTATATCTGAGTGATTCTTAGGCCAGCCGGAGTGAGGTATAGCCCATTCACAAATCATTTCTATATCCGAGGAACCCAACTATCAATGCCTTTCCTGGGCTTGTACGGAACACCTCCGATCCGTGAACGATAGCAGGTTCTAGTAGTGTTTCGGCCCTCTCAGATGGCTGCTGCGACCTCGACATTCTCCCGGTTTTCCCTGGAGCACATTCTTTAGGAGTGAGGTGCAGAGGCTACCGACATGAAATGGCATGCCGCGGCCCCGACGCCTATTCAATAAGCTTCGTCAATTCTTCACGCGCACTCTCACGCCGCAGCAACCCTAAGCCTCTGCATGCCCTCCAAAGCATCATTCGCATCCTCCTCATCCTCAAAGTTCTTACCCGCCATACCCTTCTCCCACAATTCCCTGCCCGTCAACTTCCTCTCCTTCTCCGGGCCCTTCTTTTTCTTCTCCTCCGCATCCCTCTCCTCCTGCCGCCTCCTCGCCTCCTCCTCCACCTCGGCCTTGAACTTCCTCGACCACTCCAGAAACGTCTCCCGCGTGACCTTCGTGCCCTCGAATTTCCGGTTCTCTTCCGCTTCCGCCGCTTCCCGCTCCATCTCCACCTGTGCCTCGATCGCCTTTTGCCGCTCCGAGATCAGCAGCTCCGCTTCGTCTTTGAGCGTCGTCACGAGCGTGAAGACCATCGCCATGCCGAGGTTCTCTTCGATGACGGGCTCGAGGCCGGCCAGCAGGCGCGCTTTGTCTTCTTGGACGTCAAGGTGGGGGTGTTTGGGAGCATTGGGTGGGTTTTGGATGTCGAGGCGGGGTGCTTCGTCGGGGTAGTTTTCGGGGTATACGACTTGGAGGAGGATGATGGCTAGAGGAGTTTTAGTGGTGCTGGGATGGGAAGGTCCGGAGTAGCTTACGCGCTGGAGTGTCGTCGTCGTCGGCTTGGGTTACATCCAGTTGGATTTGTACTCTGTACTCGGTCTCCGAGACGTCTGTGTGAGTGGTCAGTTTCTATAGGATCTTAGAGTCCTTCTCGAGCTCGAACGTACCTGTAATCTCCTCTGGGAAGATGGAGTCCAGGACTTCCCTCTCCTCTTGCTGCTCTTCTTTGCCCATCTTCTCGGCGGTTTGTCGTCCCAATCTCGTGATTACGGACCAGTCTCGATGTTTCTTCCTCGTCCAATCACTGGTGTATTTGCTGATAGCTAGCGACTCGATACAATCGTGGTATATGGGTTATATTGGTATATTCACCTGACCTGACGTCGCTCACGAATACTCTAGGTCTTCGAGGCCTCGAAGCTTATCTTATCTTAGCGCCAAAATTTCAAGATGCGCATCTAAACAGCGTTTGCGACGAGGACTCGCGAACATCCTCACGAACTCTACTACGTGCAAGAAACATATATCTTTGTTGCATCTGCCAGCGTATTACGGCATTTCAATCGCCCTGAAAGTCCTCGAACACCGGTTCCTATACTGTTCAAGAAGCCGTACACCTAGGCTCGACACCGCAACTTCTGCGGAGCACAAATAAGCCGCAATGGCGAAGACAAAGCAAGAAAAGAAGGGCGGCAAGAAGACCCAACCCCAAGAGAGTCCCGAGGAATTGTACGCGCTCGCAATCGCGTCGCTCGAGACATCGCAACCAGAAGAGGCGCTCCAGCACGCGCAGAAGCTCCTCTCAATTGTCCAACCTACCGACGCCCCAACCCAGACCTCCCTTCCAGCCCTAAACCTGCTCGGCGAGATCAATGTCGAGCTTGGCGAGGTCGATGCTGCGAGAGAGTACTTCACACGCGCAGTAGCTGCGGATTCAGATTGTACGGTCCCGGAGGAGTTGGGAGGTGGAGCGGAAAAATTCCTCTGGCTTGCGCAGCTGTGCGAGCAGGGTGGAGCGGAGAGTGTGTCGTGGTTTGAGAAGGGCGCGGCTGTTTTGAAGAAGGAGATCGCACAATTGGAGGACCCGAGCAGCCGGAGAGATCAAGAAGAGAGGGAAGCGCTGCTGGAGGAGAAGAGGGGGAAGCTGGCGAATGCGCTGTGTGGTGTTGTCGAGGTCTATATGACTGATTTGTCGTGGGAGGAGGATGCCGAACAACGGTGTGAGGCGCTTGTCACTGAGGCTCTGATGGTCGCGCCGGAAAAGCCTGAGATCCTGCAGACGCTGGCTTCGGTGCGGTTGTCGCAGATGAAAATCGAGGATGCACAGTCTGCGTTGAGGCGAAGCATCAGCCTCTGGAGCGATCTTGATCCAGAGGACCCGGACGTGCCAGACTTCCCTCTTCGCATCAGTCTGTCGCGTCTGCTCATGGAGGCTGAGATGGAGGAAGAGGCTATGGAGGTGTTGGAGCGGTTGGCTTTGGAGGACGACCAGAGTGTGGAGGCGTGCTATTTGGGTGGTTGGTGTCTGCACCTTCTTTCGGAGAAGAGGAAACAGCAGGCCAACGGCGCCATGACGGATGGAGAATCGACAGAGAGCAAACAAGTGCTCGCGGCGCAAAAGGCGAGCCGGAGCTGGCTGCTCAACACCTTGAAGCTGTACAAGCAGCAGGATTACGAGGATGAGAGGCTCAGAGATCACACCAACGAACTCGTCGAAGAGTTGAACAAGGTTCTGGGACCACCTCCAGCAGAGAAACCTGATGGGGAGGAAGACGATGAGGAAGAGGAGGACTGGGAAGATGATGGTGAGGATGCTGAGGACGAAGAAATGGGAGATGCATGAGCTTTCATTGCGACTGCTGCTAGATATAGTACAATAATTAAGACACCGTGACGCGCAGGACGCTGGTTATCTGTTGCTACTCAAAGCACACTTTTCATGCCAATCCTCCAATCTTACATACCGTCTCTTCCTCCAGCCCCGCCAAGTGTGTTCCCTACGCCTCCCTTGACTCCTGCTACCATCTTGTGGTCGCTCGGATTCGCAGCTGCTTCATATAAGAAGCTGACAGGCTCCCTATTCAGCTGCATCCATTCCCCCTTGAACCCTAGATAGCTTATCCGTGTCTCGTCCTCCTCACCCTGACCCCAGTTGTCCTCGAAGAAAAGATCCAGAGAACGCACAGTATTGAATAAGGCACGCTTGACTGGCACGTCCTGGATGTCAGACGATTGCGAGAGTGACAAAGTCTGGGTCGGTTGTAGTTCTGAAGCAGTTCCGAAGTCAAGGTCATCGCGATTCACGAATAACTTGAGCGTAAGAGGTGCTGAGGAATCATTGGTCGTTCGGATAAGGATGGAGTGGAGTCGTATTTGCGCAGTGAAACTGAGACCTGTTAGCATCTTCCTTTATGGAGTTGCAACCATTGAGACTTACGGAGTGTGCATTAGCAACTGCTCGTCCGCATCGCTGCACAGCTGTGGCTCCAGATCCATTCTCTGATCCCATGTCTTCTGGCAGATCTTCGCTCCAGCCCTTGGTGATGACTCGTTTAGTGTATTGATCGCGCTGAAGTCGATCTGCTGGTATACGTGATTCTGAAGGGCAGGCGTGATATCGTCGGAGTGGTCATGGGCACCATGAGAGTGATCGTGGCCGTAGCCATGGCCTTCATGCTCGTCGTGGCAGTGCGACATACTGGAAAGGTCTGTGTTTCTATGTGTGGTTACCGATTCTACGAACCAGCGCCGAGTATAGACGTTACATGATTGATGTTGGTGGTGGAAGGAGGCAGCTTCGTCTGCTCGTCCAAACAAAAACGTCACCTCACGAGCCCCGCTAAAACTGACCGTGGTCGTACCTTCCGTGGAGTTCTCTCGGAACAATCGCACTTCACATACTATCTTCCTTCTGAAAGTTCCATCTCTCGGAGACTCCTTTCTCATGTACGTTGGTAGTACTATGAGTCCTGAACACCGAATCTCGCCCGACTCGATGCACCATATGCCCCAATGCAATCATTTACCGGAAATGGCTTCAATAGCAAGCTAAACCAAGAGAGTTGTTCGTAGTCCGACGCCAGTCACGATGTCCGTCGGAATATGTACACCAAGAGACTGGGCGTTTCTTCGCATTTATGGTCGTGACACGACAATGAGTCGCACCGCGATACCAATACTAATGTCACCCTATCTCTGCGGAGAAGGGTGCGAAACGTGACCCTGCGCGCAACCAGGGACGACAACTGTTAACCATATAATGAGTCTTCATTTCGAGCTCGGCAGCACATCGGGTACAAGGTCGAACCAGGTGCTACATTGACTCCACGGAACGGTCCTATCGGTAAGCTCCAGGTGGTCCTTAGCCAGGTCACAGAACGAACCACGAAACAGTGGGGGCACCTCATTCTGTCCAGGTGTATATGTCGAACCGCGACACCGCCCTGAGCATGCATAAGCCGAGCGCTAGTTGTTTGGGGAAGTTATCGTAAGTGTTGGTCCACCAAGTCCATTGTCCTTGTTGCTACGCACTACGCTAGCCTTTCCTTTTCATTGCCTTACTGAGGTACTTTTCACATCGTCCCTGGATCTCGTTGCTATTGCTGTGTTTCTTTCTCTCATATATGGACCGCGCTCTGAAGAGGACAGCATTCCCTGCAAGCCATGACGGTACATGAACCTAGCGTTGACATGATGCATGGGTGAACTATATTCAAGCATATGGCGGTACCCCGTCGCAGCGTATCGTCTTACCAGCTCTCATCTTCAACCGTCGTGGCGGCGCATCACATGGGCTACTGCCAGACTTACAGAATTATCCATGTAGCACATGGTGCATGAGACAGTCGCCCTCTTGTCTTTATAGGAGACCCGCATTATAAAACTACGTTGAGTCAATATTCCCTTGTCATACTATATAAGACGGACCAGTTCCCTGCAATTGGACGCTTGTCAAGCCTTCTCAACGTTGTCTGTGAATCCTTCGTTCTGTCAGGATAAGACCTTACATCGAATTGGCTCCTCCTACGTTACACGGTACGGCTTATCTAGTCCGTATCGAGACCCCGGCCACATTTAAGGCGTACCTGATGTGCGCTTTCGCGGTGAGTGTGACCTTGCTTTGCCTAGATGTAGCTGCTGATTGAGTGTGTTCAGTCCTTTGGCGGTAGCTACTTTGGCTACGATATTGGCTGGATCAGCGGTAGCATGGGCATGAATTATACCATCCAGCAGTTCACCGGCCTGCCTTACCCGCCTGCTACTCCGACAAGTGACTTCGTCATTTCCGCTTCTGACAAATCTCTGCTCACATCCATTCTGTAGAAGCGTACACTAGAGGAGGTCGGGGCACCGTGGGAAAGAGAGCGCGGTGATATAATCAAGAGATGGAAGAAGTTGACCTCCACATCCCATGAGGCTGTCGCTGCGGGTAACTCAAGATTGTACACACATTTGTGTTGTGTGGATACTCATTTCTCCTCGTTAATCCGATTGGCTTTCCTCCACATTACAATGCTATCGATGCGCCACTGGACTCAGTACAACACGTCATGACACCGCAAGTATATCAACACCGATACTGACAGCTTCACACAGAATGAGAGTTGACAACGGGGCGAAAGCACACGTCTGAGCATTCCTGAAAGCTTGCTGTATTGGGATTCTCCATCAGGATCTCTATCCGCTCGTGAACATTAACCACGTGTCTCACAATATTGGCTCCACGAATGTTCTTGCCATTCTGGACCACATGATCCCACTAACCAAAAATGATGTTGAACCACTTGTCAAACGCATTCCTATTTCAGGTCAGCAGAGTCCGACTCCCAAGACAAAACGACAGCACTTACCTCGGAGGCGTAGGGACAAAGTTAGCAGTATACTCGTCAATCTCCTCCACCTCACCCTTCAGATCGACCTCATGCGCCTTCTTCAGCTTGGTCTTCTTGATAACCTTCCATCCCACGAACAGAATCGGAAACACGCCAATCATAGTGTAGCTGAAAAGGAAGGTCGGAATGTCCCAATTCCCTGGCAAGAAGACCGTGTAGCCACCCACGAAAGCCATGACAGTGGTACCGACCAGCCCATACCACGCCGCGTACGGCTGCAGAATACCACAGTAAGGCAGACTGCGGCGGTCCAGGCCCTGGGCCTTACAAGCCTTATACCAAGCCAAGAAAGTCGTGCACATGACCGCAAAATTAATCAACTGCGACGCCGTAACCAAATTGACGAACCAGCTCAGCACCGTACTCGAGCTATTGCTGACCTGCAGAAAACTGAGCAGCGCAATCGCCAGCACGACCATAACGCAGTACACCGGCACGCCGTTCCGCGTCGTCCGCGTCAGTAGTCGTGGCGCTTTGCCCTCGAGCGCGAGCCCGTACAGCGACCGCGACGCGCAGTAGACGTAGCTGTTACCCGCGCTGAACGCGCTCGCCAGCACCAGCGCGTTGACAATATGCGGCAGGCCGCTGATGCGCAGCCTTTCCATCGCAACAACGTACGGGCTAGCCGCCGCGCCAGGGAGGCCCGAAGAGAACGCCGCGCTCAGCTCCGCGCTGTCGTACGGCACCAGAATGCCCACGCACAGGGATCCGAGCATGAAGAAGGTGGTCAGGCGGTAGAAGACGGCGTTGTAGGCGCGCGGCATGACGACGCGCGGGTTCTCGGCCTCCCCGGCCGCCATGGAGACGTAGTCGGGTCCCGCGATGGTGAAGGAGGCTTGGATCAGGCATTGCAGGAAACCCATGAAGCGGCCTAGGTCGCCGGTTTTGTAGAACTCGGCGAAGGAGCCGGGCCGCTGCCAGTAGCGGAAGCCGAAGCGGTCGCCTAGCGGGTTGCCGCCGAGCATGACGATGAAGGTGAAGATGATCAGGCCTGGGGAGAGGGGTTTGGGGTTAGTTTTGGGGAGGGGGAGGGGGAAAGGGGGGGTGGGGATGGGGGGCCGCATACCGATGATGAGGAGGACTTTGCCGAGGGCGCACCAGAATTCGGACTCGCCGTACCATCGGACGGCTAAGAGGTTGATCAGGCTGAGGCGTGTTAGTGGGCTAGCTGGGTGACGGGAAGGTGGTGAGGGGAGTTTGTAACGCACGCGTAGAGAACCAAAACGATGGCGATGATGCCGCCAGCCGGGACAGCATCACTCCAGAAATGGATGATGACGTTACAAGCAGTGACTTCGAACGGGACCTAAAGACAAATTTGGATCAGTACGTCCGTCTCCATAAGCCCCCCATGAGAAATGGGAGACCTAGATGTTGCTGCCCGCACCAGAATAGCTTCGAAGACGAAGAAGTTGTAGCCGGCTGCTACGCCGAAGGCGTCGTCGACGTAGCGTCCTGCGAAGCGGATAAAAGGCGACGAGATTGGGAGGTACGTCACCATCTCAGCCATGCCTATGTACGGACGTGCCGGTTAGTCAAAGACGTGTGGAGGGGTGTGGCGCGATGGGTCTTCTCGAGAAGTGGTGCTTTGGATATCTTGTTCTGCTGCTTCTGGTCTGCGCGTTTACGTTCTCTCATATCCGTGGTCGCTCTGGGGAGAAGGGAAGGTTTGGGCCGGGCCGAAGCAGGCACACACTCATTGCAAACGAACGTAGAAGACAGTTGTTGGAAAAACGATTGGAGTTGTAGAGGAAAAGAAAAAGGATGGCTCATACTGATAGTGACAGCAAGGATGAAAGTACACCTTTACGCATGTCAGAAATCTCCCCTTTGCTCTACACCAAGCCCATTTTTTGACCACCACCACCGCCATCTTCACAGCTCACATGCTGCCTCCGCCATCTCATCTCGTCCAGACTTACCATATAGTAAACGCAAGAAACAAGCTCGCCGGGCCACCAGCCAGCAAACCCTGTCCGATCGAGACATAGAGCGCAGTTCCAATCGTACCACCAATACCGATCAGCTGGATATGTCTGGGCTTGAGGCTTCTGTGGGTCTTGTCGTGGACGACCTGGATCGAGGTCTCGTCCGAGGCTTCTTCGCCGGCATATGCAGGGACGCCCTTGACATCTGTGTAGCCTGGCTCGTTAATCTTGTCCTGCTTCAGTATCCTGTTGGCCGGCTGCTGGGCGGCGGTCGGGTCGATGCTGGTGGACATGGTGGCCTTGTGCTCGAACACCATGATTTTCGCCAGGAAAGACTGGGGAGATGATTGGGATGTCGAAAGATCAGGGTGAAAACCAGTCTTTAATGAATATTAGACTGGAAAGACAGGAACAAGGAAGAAGGGAACAAAGAGCCAGCCCAAGTTATTTTCCAAAACACTCTTAAGTAGATTCCACCCAAACCTAAATACCCAAGACCCATTTTCGATCCTCTTCACACAACTACGACAAGCACCTGGCCTCAGCTCGCCAATCAACCTCTTATCGACGCCATGGAGATGCTAAACCCCCAAGAAGATCGCGTGTGCCAGCCAAGCACAGGTTCCAAGACAAGCTGGCAAGGGAAAAAACATCATTGCCCAGAGAGATAGCGCAGCTTGTCGTTGATGGCGTTGGGTTAGACCCATGGGGCTCCTCTCCCGTTTGCGCGCATTCTCTCCACCGAGGTCTGTGCCCACCTGTTTTTTCTCACGTTGGAAGGCGAATAGCCAAGGTTGCTGGTATCGGATCAATGGGATAATGGAGCTTTCTCGACGTGGACACTCGACTCCTCATCCTCAACCTCACACTTCGAATTCAATCCAGATTAACAAATGCCTAAAACTTACCCCCCCTCAAAGCATCTCCAAAGCGCCACAGAAATAGCTATTCTACACCACCAGGGTGGAAAAAAAGATCTAGATCCCACACAATGCAGACGGGGAGGAGCTGTCGTCTGCCAAGTCGCGCGTCCGCCGTCTCGTGGCTCGGCGTGCAACGTCCCCGTGGGCCGTGGCCCCCGGCAAACGCGTCCGCCCTGTCTGGGCGATAAGCCACCGTTACATTGGGGCCCATCAGCGCTCAGTCTTATAGATAGGGCATGCTTCCTTGTATCACTGGTAGTGGTACGAGATAACTTAGGCGACCTGGCTGGAGAGCCTGGAGTGAAGGATTCCGTGTGTATCAAAGCCAACGCTATCTATGGGGGGTATCTCTATCTGTCTATGTGATCCATGGTGTTCCGGTAAATGATACTGGAAAAGGTATGTAAGTTGCCTGGACTGAACCAGGGCTGGAAACGATTGCCGTGTTCGTTCTCGGAAACGTGTTCCTTCAAGGATGCAAAGATCCCATTGAGGTGGAAAAGAAGAAGAGGATTCTCTTCTCCAAAAACCCAGTCTTGCAAAAGCTCCTCAGGTCTGAAGTAAACTCCAACAAACATCCTCAACCTCCGTCTTCGCGCGAAGCCTAAGCCTGCGCTGCGAGCCCGCCAACGGCGTAGCCTCCTTACCCCCGCGCACAGGCACGAAAGCAAAGTCGAGCAATTTGCCCTTCACCGTGCCGGCCAAACTCAAAGGCATGCGCTGAATCTCATACGTATGCATCTCAGATGCATCCTCCGCATCTCTGACCTCATCTGCGCCCTCTTGCCGCCGCTCGAGAAGGTCGGCTAAATGCTTCAATCCGGGGAGGCGGTATAGGAAAGCTTTGCTCGCAGACCCGCCGTGCGCTCTGTTGCTGTTGGTGCCGGGCTCTGACAGGGCGAGGAAATCGCCGTCTGCGGAAAGGGAGAAGTGCGGATGTTGTTCGTGCGCTGAGGGCATGCTGGACCAGAGGCCGCTGGACATCAGAGGGAGGGGGAACGCGGAGAGGAAACTAGGGAGGTCGACCAGTATCGTGGCCTGGCACTCTGCGGTCAGCGCGAGACCGTCGACCTCGCTGCTTGGGATGTAGCCGATGCAGTAGTTGGAAGGGTGGCTACCACCATGCTGTTGAGCAGCGAAGAGCCAGCCGTCCGCAAATGGGCGCAGGAGCTGCGCGCCGGCCAGTGTCCGCGGGCCCGAGGCTGACAAGGCCTTCACGGAAGTTTTGCTGGAGTCGAAGAAGGCATGCTTCAGGCCGACTTTTTCCTGCCAGTACTCCAAGTCCGCAGCCGCCTCGGAGGGTGTTCCCAGGTATATGACCGTGCCCTTGTTGCTAAGTTGCACCCGCAACGTGCTGTTGTTGTGCTCGAAGCTCAAGCCTGCAATGAAATGTCCGGATGCCGAAGGGATGTAGGAAGACACAGGCCACGAATCGCTCTCCGCGGTCATGTCGTAGATCTGGATCGTACGTTCGAGGGCAATAGCCAGCAATACGCCGTCATCGGAGAGCGCAAGCTCGTACGTGCAGGTCGGCGCGCACTTGAACCATGGCCCGCCGCCTAGCGCTGTCCTCAAATCATTGATCGGTCGTGATGCGATTACCGGGCAGTCGGGTGCCGTCAGATCATGGATAGTAATCTGACGCGACTCCAACGCGGCGGCGCGTCGTCCATCTTGCGATACTGTGACCTTGCTCTTGTTGATTGTTTGTGCTATTGACGGGGCGGTGCTCTTGTCTTGCGTCACGCGCATGCCCAGCATCAAGCTATGTGCTGCATCGTTCCATAGCGACTGTAGGCGCTTCTGCCCGAGGTTTACTGCAGTCGGTGGTGGGATAATGGGTAAATTGTTCAGTTGTCGCTCCAGGGTGATGGCGCCTGAGGCGGCGTATCTCCACCAGCGACATACTTTCCGAGCGGCGTAAAAGGATTGCGGGTCAAGGAAGTCGAAGATGTGTTGTTGCAGCTCAGGAGGTAGGCTTAGAGCCATGTTGGCTAAAGGTGTAGTGTCGCAATGATGGAAGTGGGCGGTTAGAGGGTCAGGCCGGTCAGATGCAAGGAGAGGATGAAGAATGAAATAGATGTATAGATGGTGAGGAAAAAGGAATGGTCGGCCTACGGGATGGGCGCGTATACATGAAGGGACGCGCGCCTTGTATATGTCGATGAAAGTATATGTACACGTCTATGACTGAGACATGGCGAATGCAAAAAAATGTTTGGTTGAGCCTGCAGGTTGGGCAGTAGAGCGTGGCACTGACCCACGGCTTGAGCGGAACGAGAACGATCAGGGCCTGTAGACAAACAACGGACCCTTATGCGCAGAATCAGCTACGGTGAACTTCTACGCAGAAATTATGGGGTGGTGAGATAAGCGTCGTCTAAATAATGAACCTTTAGGTGTAATGATGGCGGCAGATCAGCGGCTGATGACGATGATGCACAGGGGCGCGCTTCAAGCATCCGAGTCGGCATTGGCTGGCCGTTCTATTTCAGGGTATTCTCTACATGTATACAGTACATGTATCCTCCCTTAAGGCTGAGATTGCGCTCTTACATTTGAATCAGCTCGCCTCACCGTATGGCTTGCCCTATGTATAAGAAATACTACTGGATACATACAGTACATATCTGCTAGTGCCATGGCGGAAGCGAACTTGCAGACTCGTCCTATGGCACCACTCGTCAGACCACATATTTTGTGTAAGTCTTTGGAAGATGGGGGACGTCACAGGAGGTCTAGATCAGATGATAGATGATACGAGGCATGCGGCGACGGTGTCAACGCAGATATGAGAGGTGGAGAGACAAGTACATGTATACCGCAAATGCCTGAATGAGCGCTTCAGTCCTGGTGGAACAACGCAGTACAAGCGAGCAATCTGGTCAGAAGCCCTCTGGGCTGAGAGGCGCTCAGAGACGATGAAAGTACACAGCAGACGAAAAGAATGATTGGAACGACAAAAACTAGGATATCACAACACCCAACCCACAAACCTCCACATGCCCACACACAGCCTCTCGCACATCTCCACAACTCCACGCTCAATGACCATTAGCGACCCCATTCGCCTTCTGCAAATTCGTCCCAATAGCCAACTTCCCCGCCTTCCTCAAAATCTCATCGACCTCGTCCTTATGATTACTAAAGTTATCGACCAAACTATCCCACATGCTAGGCTCATGCTCGTGCTTCTTATCCGAGTTCCAAGCAAAGTCGGTAATCGTGAAGGGCCGACTCGACTCCATCATGAACGCGATCGCCCCCTCCGAGATGCGCATCTCCGGCGGCGGCTGCGCGCTCGCGGCCTTGAACTCCTCGTACGCGACGCCGTGCGGCACCATGCCGCACTCGAAGGAGACGCCGCCGGGCTGGAACTCGTCGCTGCGCCCGCCGTACTCGCCGTAGATGAGGCCCATGAGTTCCGAGGCCACGTTGCGGTGGTAGTAGGGTGGGCGGTAGGTGTGGGAGGCGACGTCCCAGCGGGGAGAGAAGATCAGGAAGTCGGCGAGGGGGGCGGCCGGGTCGCGGGAGCGGGCGGTCAGGACGCAGAAGATGGAGGGGTCGATGTGGTCGACGGAGATGGAGCCGACGTTGACGAATTTGGTCAGGTCGTACTTGTATGGCACCTGTGCAGTGCTGTCAGTGATTTGCCTCCGACTGTAGCAGGGGAGAAATGGTACTTACGTAGTTTCCGTGCCAGGCGACGACATCGAATGGGCAGTGGTTCTGCTTGCTGACGAAGAACTTGCCCCCGAGCTTGTACTTGATCTGCCAAGGGTCGTCCTTGGTGACCTCGTAGTGAGCGACTGGACTCAAGAAGTCTCTCGGGTTCGCCAAGCCGTTCGCGCCTAGCGGTCCCAACTCCGGGAGTTCGAAATTGGCGCCCCAGATCTCGAGAATGTAGCCTCTTGTCGGTCCTTCGACCGCAACCTTGAATCTCTGGCCACGCTGGATGACGGCGATCTCACCAGGCTGCACGTACATCATACCAAACTCCGTCTGGATGTCGAGAGCGCCCTGTTGGGGGACAATGAGGAAGTCACCGTCGCTGTTGACGAAGGCGGTCTTGGTCATGGACTTGTTGGCAGTGTAAAGGTGGGTTGCAAGACCCTCGCGGAGGGTTGGGTCGCCGGAACCCGCAATTGTAGCGAGACCATCGACGAAGTCATGCTCCTCCTCTCTGATATCGAACGGGAGCCACGCTAGCTGAGTCGGCGAGACGTGGACTCTTGGGTTCAAAGGAAGGAAGTTGCATTCGGTGTCTTTGTTATCTGGCAGATCGGTCTGACAAGGTCGTGTTAGCAGTCAATTGACGCCGTGTGTGGAATAAGGACATCGTACGAAACCCTGGTGAGCAACAGCGGGCCTGGAGCGGTAGAGCCACGCTTTCTTGTTCAGATGCCTTGGTGCTACGAATGCAGAAGCAGTCATCTGCTCGGCATACAGACCGAAGCGGACATTTCTTGGGCTGTTCTGGCCGCGGGGGATGGTGCCGGGCACTGCCTCGGACTCGAAGCTGAATAGGACGTCAGACTTGTGCAAATTGAGAGTGTGAAGACCGTGATAGAGCTTACTGGTTGTTGAACCCTGCCTGGTACTCGTAAGGGTCATTCTTACGGACGGCGAAAGATGGAACGCTGCCATCCTTCTGGGTTTCGGCCCAGCTACAATAGCTTGTCAGTCTCCTACCCCACCAACACCATTGTTCTGGAGCTTACTGGAAGATCTTCTGATACTCCTCCGGGTTCTGGAGCTTTTCTGCGCCAGGCATGATGTGTATTCAATCACACGCGTCTGTACAGGAGGTTGTTGAGGTCGTCTTCGGTGACACGCTTTAGGTGGATAGAGGAGCTAGAGCTCTCCATGACAGCTAGGAGGGCCATCTTTATACTCGACGCAACAGTTCCGCGCGCGTTTCCCGCCTTTTCCGCACCTGGCCAAGTGCCGAGAGCTCTCTCGTGCTGGATCTGCTGGATCTGGGTCTGGCAACGCGGAGCGCAATGATTGAATGGAGCAGGTGTGGGGTCGAGGCGTGTGGGGAAGGCATTTCTCCAACAGCCAATTGCCGATTCCATTCAGTCGAACAACTTCGCCGAACAAATACATCGCAAGTCCTGCAATTTGAGGCACTATCTATCTGTCTAGACCAATCTATGAGAGGAACATAATTCTTCATTATCCAACATACATACAGATGAAAACCATCTATAACCAGATCTGTCAAAATCCGACGTCAGTCAGTCAGTCAGTCTGCCGGTGCTGGACAAAATGTGGAGACTGGAGAACGCTTGCCGTGCCAATGACCCGAGAGGATCCCGTCGCATCATCCCTCAATAATCCATGATTGTAATCCTCCTGCTCACCTAATACATAACAGTAAAGTCCCCTAATTAACCCTAATCCCTAATCCACACATGTAGTCGCCACTTGCGACTGCGGCTCTTCCACCTCGCTATCCTCGCTTAACCACTCCCATACCCTTCAGCCTCACCACTCCATGACACGTCCATCCACATCCCACCAAGCCCGACGCCATTCGATGCAGCCGCACAAATCCTCGGCCTCGCTCGCCTCCTCCGTGCGCAAATCGCCCAGCCGTGGCTCAGCAAACATAAGCGAGCTTTAACTTATCTCACAGTATACCTGGTATCTTTGCGTGCGCCAAACAGCGGCCGCGTCTCTTGCCATAGAGACCATGTAGGCCAACAAAACCCAGTCCTGATACCTAAGTTAGTTCGGATAAGCAAACTACAATGTACGCCAGCAACAACCCCCAATGCGCAGCGCAGCGCCAGTCTCGTTACCTACCGAAGTGGTAGGTAGGTATGATCTCCTCTGCCAATCGCCATGCCTTGGCGTGGAGAGAAGAAGCCCCCAGAAGATCTTCTACACCCACATGGCCCAGACGCCTTGCACCTGCCTCTTGCAGTGCGGCAGCGGGACGATCCTGGGGGGTCGAACTTACAGTAGGTGCGCGACTCGGGCAGCGGGCTGCAGCCCAGCTGCTCTTTCTGTGCGATGCGAGGCCGCCCCCGCTCCCTCTCTTCCGTTTTGGGGAAGAAAGGCCAAGCATGCTAGGCTGGTGGAAGGCAAGACGGTGCTGAACGAGTAAGTTACTTAGGGTAGGGTGCAGTAAGTAGCTTACTGTAAGTTACTAGTAGGGTACATGTGGTAAGGTGTGGTGGGCTTGGGTAAACCCTGCAGCACGCATGACCATCTGAGTGTCTCCCGGAGGAAACATGCCTGTACTACATGACTCGGAGTGGCCTTGTGCTGGACTTGTACTGGCGAGTAGGTAACAGGAAGGGTATTTCTGCAGAGATGAACTGTCGCCCTCCCATATGCTCTTCCCACTCGCCACCGCGCGCTGCCTGCACCACCGCCCAGCCATGTCAACCAACGTCTTCCCTCTCCTCCGCAACCACGCACCGAACCCCACCGCCCGCCTCCCCAACTCAAACACAAGCGCGACTCAAACCCACACCCCCCACCCATCCTTCCATGGTCGCAAAGAACCTCCCACCTCGTGCCCCATTACATGTACAAATTCCCCCCTAGTCCAACCATACCCATGTTTCAGCACCCTCGCACGGCGCCTGCGGCAACCTCGGAACGGGCCTCAGCACACGATATGTAACTTGCGCCTAGCGCATGCCGATCCCAGACCCCTTCGTTCTCCTCACCACACCCACTTCCAAGTTACCCAGCGCTCTCAGCTCTACCCATCCACCTCTTTAGCGCGTGCGATTCACTGCCAAGGTAAACCACCCACCACGCCTTGCGGCTCTTTGGGGAGGGGGGCGTGCAAAGGTAAACACGTACTCGCAGACTCGCAGGCTCTGCATCGCTGACAGTACGGAGATGGCGCGTACCTCGTATCGACGCGACGAGGTTTGAGTGGGTGGAGTACTCAGTAGTGACTGTCCACCATGCGGGTCATACTTGCATCTGGCTTACCCTACCTTACCTTACCCTAGAAGGGTGGATGTGGAGGAGGCTCCCTTCGCAGCTCCAAGCCTCGTGGCCAGCGGCCAATCTTGTTCTCACTACCGCGGGCCCTGCGGGGGCTGCAGAGGCACGAATCATGGGCGCTGATGGCTGCACGCCTACGTCCTCTGCGCAAGTAAGCTACTAAGGCAGCAGAGGGAAATCGTGTGAACATGTATGTACAGAGGTAGTATCTTCACTACGGTAGTAACTAATAGTATCCATGTACAGCCCCGGCGCAAAGACCTTACAAAGCGCACCTGCAATGGGCTGGCCAAGGTTGTCACAGTCACAGTGACGACAGTACAGTACTTCAACCATTCATCCAAGCCGCGATCCTGTTTCCCCCGAACTGGGCCGCGAATCTCAGGCCCGTCGAGCCCATCGGGAAGTAGCTCACCATATACCAGAGCAGGCAGACGAGCTGCACTATCGATGAGACAAGGGTGAGGAGCGTGCTGTGGAGCTGTGGCGTCTTTGGTCAGCCGCTGATTTTCGCATGGTATAGTCAGGGACTAGGTAGATTCGGAATGATCTCCGACGGTCGCGAGAACGATGGCAGTGAAGGTCAAAGGGAAAATGCGGCGATATGGGAATAAGAGCGCAGCGACGATCGCATGATCACAAAGCCGGAGGGTTAGGTGAGATGAGGCTGATGTTGTGGTGGGTCTGTGGGGACGGTGATAGACAGAGATGGGGGATGACTTACACCAACGGCGAAGTAAAGCGTGAGCGCAATGGAAGAGAAGTATGTTGCGGTGAACGGCAAGCGCTCCGTTGAGAGAAGGTGTTTCGCTACGACGGTCCGTCAGTATCCACCCGTCAGAATGATAGTGCAGCGCCATACGACTTACCGTATATCCATGGACCCATCATGATAGCCCAACTCGCAAGGAAGAGCACTGAAGCCATAGACCATCTGATCGCGCAAAAACATCATTCGTTAGCCCTATCCATGGACGCGGTGCAGAATAACTGGACGACAGCGTGGACTTGAAACAGAACGGGGTGCGATAGCGTGAGATATGAAGGGGCATGTGCGATAGAACCCGAAGATGTATGGCCGTTAGCGTGGAGAACTGCGGGAAGCTAAGGCAGGGATGGGAGCAGCCGCATGACCACAACCTTAACTGGGTCGAATGCAGAGCTCGGGTGGCGACGATCGCATCTTCGGCGTCTCGGCGACGAGGGAAAGGAACATGAGCTTTGTAGATGACGCGGTGATGTGCCCAGATTGACCATCTGCACACCACCTTTTTTCTGAAGGGAGAAGCGCGGGGTAGTGGCGAAATGATATACGTACAGTATTGCGAACTTTTTCGGCCTGAGCGATAGAATCGGAAGCAGTGTGAAGCACACAACAAACAAAGCCAAAGCAGCAAGATTGAGGGCGCCGAAGATGAGCAGGCGGTCCCAGCGACTCACTAGCATAGAGTTAGTCGATAAGCAAACAGCGTTAATGTCCGAAGCTCTTTGTCTGGTGGGCCGCGCTCGAGCAGAATATGCAAGCCTCATGCAGCGAGCAGCAGGACGCAGGTCCCAAAACTTGATCACAGTCATTCGTCAACCGCCTGCTCGTGCGCGATGTCTTGGGTGGGGGCGTTTGCTCCTCGCTCCTAGCGCATCATGACCAGATGCATATTTCTTACGCTAGAAGGGCCGCGACTCTATCAGAAGAAGGAAACTTGGATGTACGTACGCGCAAACCAACCCTCCTCTTCCTCTCGCCGGGAACGCGCGGGCAAAGGTGCGCCTGGCGCCTCATTCTCGTATAGCGGTAGCCTGATACCGCCCTGTCCAAACGGGTTCAATGACTGCAATTTTCCCAGTATAGGTGTGGAGCTTGTGTTGGCTGCTGGTACGGCTGGGTCGCGACGACTCCAGCCTAAGCTGTTCATAGAGTCTCTGAAGGATGAGGATGCCATGACGACGGCGCTTTGTGTGCGGAGAATGAAGGTGGGTGGGTCGCGGAGGTCTATAATGCGCTTATGCTGAAGTGCTGCCTATTCGAGGACGCGTGGGTGCAAGATGCGGCGTTCTGCGGCGTCTGCCGATTGGGAGGGTATCGGATTCGGTATGTGCGGGAGCCGAGATGTCGTATCGATGCCAAATGGAGAGTTATGGCTTGATCGTCTTGCGGGTAGCACCTAGCTAATCGAGCAGACCCTTGGCGTGGTCAGCAAAGGTAAAGTAGCGTGGATATCATGGATGTGCGCTGCTGCAAGCTGCAGGCTGCGAGACGGAGCGGGACGAATTGCTTGCATACTGGGTGCAGATGATCGGCGACGACTACAGGTTTCCAAATGACCAATGACCGCGTGTACCAGTGTGTCGACGAGGGTTTCAGCTAGCTTGGGCGAGTCCGAGTGGCTTGTGATATGACCTTCAGCAAGACAAAGGGTGTCGTGAGCGTCGGTAGCTGTACCTCGAGGTACTTTGAATTGGAAAAGGGAGGAGCGCACTCAGCAAAGGGATTGCGAGAATGGTGATTGGCGCGTACAAGACAAGTACGGATAGGCGTTACTGTAAGAGTGTGGGAGACAGGAATGGAGTGGGTAGTGCACAGGTTGACAGTCGATGGACACGCTGTCTCATGTTAGGAATCTCAGGGTTCAAGCTGGGCGGCGTTGGTGTGGCGCATGCGCGGCAAGGCGACCGCACAGGTACATGGTTAGATGTATCCTTGCCGTTATTAGCACTATTACCTACGGTAGTATGACTTGGAGGGCAAACACCAATAGCAGCAATTCCAGTATGCCTTGCGAAAGGCCCCGGTAGTGTGGGTCGCCGTGTGTCTGTCCAAGGTCGGTGCATCAAGTCGCAGTACATTGAGTCACTCTGTCAGCTTGCCGAGATATGGGAGCCATCTAGTCTCAAAATCGATTCATCATCGACCCCTACACAACCTGGGCCATAGGGGTGGATACTGCCTCCAGAATAGGATAAATCGAGGCGTTTCCCTCTGCCTATCCGCGACTGCCGCACATGCCTATGGTCCTCTGATTGCCTGTTCCACGCATTGGCCTTGAACTCTCCCAGTGGTCCATCCCTGGAATCGATCTGACTTGGGACATATAACAGTGCTCTATACTTCCTATACTTTCCTCCTGCGTCAGCTTACCAACAATACCTACCTTCCACCTCGCACAACCAGGAGATCCTTTATTCCACTTCCTGCTCAACCTGCACAGACCTCCGGGTCAACCTGCAAGCCTGGACCAGACGAAGTCGCAACGTCATCTGCTTCGGCGTCTCTGATTCGCTGGCCAGCATCCCACATAGCGCGCCTTGACCGCCTTCGGCTAGAATCTGGAGAGGAAGGCACGGCCGCAACCTTCTCCGTCTTGGTCGGGCGGTCACCGCTCAGCCAGCACCCAGGCCAGCCTAACCCGCCATAACGGCTGAACGTTTACATACACCTCTCCTGCCACTCCCTTTCTTCCTTTGTCCACCGCACACACCCGCTATACCACACATCGATCATCTGCGCGGCCACCGCTCGGTCTCCGGCGACCAACTGTTCGTGGCGTCGAAACCAAGCACAGCCCCGGCCGGCATCCGAGCAATCCCCTCGACGCGAACCTTCAATCACCCCGCCATCTACCTCCCACCGACCGTCGCACAGCAGCGCGCAACAACCTCCGCTGCTTTGTGCTCGTCGCCCGCTGCTAAGCGCCTGTCCACTGCTTTTTTCTCTGCTCTGCCCTACCATCATCGCCGAGTGCGCGCAGGATAAAGATAGCTGCCTGTCTCACTCTCCCTTTGGGCCTTCCGCTTGGACACGTCCGCCGCTTCCAGGAAATTCAAGTCAAGCACCTACCCGTCGGATCCGACCATCCACGCCAATCATCTTCCGGCAACCCCTACCTACACGTCGCAAATAGTCGCACACATTTGCGGGCCCTTGAGCGCAACAGGTGAGTGATCCGCACGTTCCTATCCGTCCGTCGCCTTCCATCCTGGTAGATTGGCTCTGTTATATCAGCCCCTCTGTTCTGGAAACCATCAACCCTGTGCAACCTCGATCACTCCCTAATCGAGTCACCTTCTCAAACACGCTGCTTTGACAGGCGTTCCGTCACACCGCCTGCCGCCTCGTCTTCCCCGGTCTGACAACTTCCCACGTTCCTTCTTGCGAACACTTCATCGAAAGCCGTTCTCTTTCCGGCTAGACTCGGCTCTAGTCCGTTCCTTTCAACTTTCATGCATCTATCCTTTCCCGGCTCTTAGCGGACCCAATGGGACAACAATTCACACTGACCTGAATACCAAGCTGACAGATTATTGCACAATAGAACCTGCCAACCTTCCCCCTCACACCATACTTTATCTTCCAATCCTGTCCTCCTCGTACCGACATTCTCGAACGTCATACAGCACAAGCCAGACTTGTGATCCTGCCTCGCCTCTTCTTCTAGAAGCATAGCGATCCACCCCATAGCCTTCAATCTCGGTATTTCGGTTACCATTGCCGACTACAGCGGAGCCATTGCAGCAAACCGAAGTGCGTCGGGATAAGGAAACACTCGCGACACCACATCAATACTTGCGCACTGGGCCGTTTGATGCGAATATACCCAACGAGTGATGCCTACAAATTGTATGTCCTTCGAATCTCGTCCTGTGTCTGTCGCGCTGTCCTTCCTTTCCAACTCTTTTCCCGAGAACTGAGACTGCCACTGTTGTCCTTCGTACATATCCCAGGATTATTATTTCGCAAATTTCTGACAATACTTCGTATAGCCGACAGCATCTACACCGAGTTTCCCCCTTTTGATAATCAAGACAAGGCTTCTACCGAGAAGCACGACTCCCCATTTGAGTTTACCTTCGAAGATCGTTTCGAGAAGTATCAGACACAAAGCGAGATGGCTGGTAGTGGCTCCCCTTATATCAAGTCGGAGCCCAACGACTTATTCTCCAACCCACACCAATTTGCCCCGAACCAGCAGCACAACGGCTTCAACATAGGCTCGCACCAGAATCAGTTCGGCATGTCTGCGAACGGCGGCAACATTGACCCTTCCCAGTTGATGGGTGGAAACAGCTTCCAGAACTTCGGCTCCCAGAATATGTCCTCGAGTTTCGTCATGGGTAACTCCGGCATAGCTGATGACGAGCTGCTGGACCTGGGCAACCTTGATGACGTGCACGGGCAGGGCAACTATGGGCAAGGTCAGCAGGGCTTCGATGCCAGCAATGGTATGAATCACCAGCCGAACTACTTCAACAGCAACAATGCCAGCAATGGCATCCCCATGTCAATGGGTAACATGAGCAACGTCTACTCCAGCACACCTGACGGCGCACCAATCCAATCACCGTTCGTCAACAATAACTTCAACTACAACCAGTTCCGGCCGATGAATTCACAGCAGCAGCCACAACAGCAGGCTTTTAGCGTGCCGACGTCAGCCGGGTTCGTTCACGTGAACTCTCGTGCACAGCACATGCAGAATATGGAGAGAAAGATTTCCGACTCACGCAGTCCTGCTACACCCAACACTCCTGGTCTTCAAAACCTGCACCTAGGCGAGCCAGAGTTTCCCCACCCCGGTTTTCAGCACATCAACCATCACAGACATTCTGCCAGCATGTCCAACAATTGGGATAGTACCCCAAGCGGACAGTCTTGGAACGAATCCTCCCCATTCCCTTCTCCCGCCAACGGCCACATGCAACATGCTCAGATCAACGAGGTGCTTAGATCGAACGGCAAGATGGCCGCTTCACTACCGGCAGACACGAAGCTCATGAACGGAGGCTCGCTACAGTCACAAGAAGCCAAGAAGAAGCGTCGCCGAGAGTCCCACAACCAGGTCGAACGGCGAAGGCGGGACAATATCAACGAGCGCATTCAAGACCTTGCGCATCTTGTGCCACAGCACAGGCTCGAGGACGAGAAGGTGCGGAAACATCTGCAGACCAACTCGCCACTGTCCCCGTCCATCACTGCTACAGGCATGTCGCCTCCTCAGGCCACTTCGCTCCTAGCGGGTGGCACAGGCCGTAGGGCTACAACTGCAGGTACCATTACCCAAGGTTTGCCTGCAGATGACAAAGACAAAGGTCCTAACAAGGGAGACATTCTCAATGGCAGTGTTGCATGGACTAGAGACCTTCTGTGGCTTCTCAGTCTGAAGCTGGATCAAGAGGCACAGCTTGAGGATAAGCTCAACCAGCTGGGCCAACCGTGGCCCTTCGAGCGATCCGACGAGGAGAAGCGCATGCGCAGTGAGGTGTTTGAGGTGACTGAGAGACACCGTCCGTCTGGTGGTCTATCAAGATACAGTCGGGCACACGGCACTGGCCTCAGAGTACCTCACTTCACCAACGTCGCTGGCGAGCCAGTGTCATCAGATCCTGGCATGGCTGGTTACAATGCCCAAAGTCTGAGCCCAGGCTTTCAGAGCGGTGGAAGCGGCATGAGTAGCGGTCAGCAACAGCCACAATTCTGGAGTACATCACAGGCAAACTTCAAGGAAGAGGATGAGTATGATATGATGACTTGAGGCTTGTCTTCGACCCACTACCGCGAGCTGTCTTGGTCATTCCACATTGACGATAACGATCAGCCATATATGTATGGCTTACGCATCGCATCTTTGGACGGTGATAGACTATGTCATCACCACACGACACTATACTCCACTCACTGGCACATCTTGCCATCCATTTACTGGCGTTTCTTTTACGGGCTGTTCTGTACTTTCAATGATACCACTGCGCTTGTTACACCCTTCCGTCACTCGCTCGAACCTTTCGGCGTCTCATTACTGGGCATCTTTGGCGTACCAGGTATGAACTCGACACAGGACAGCAGACACGGGAGGGATCAGATATATCTATTATAATGGTTACTTGGGCTTGCGGATGATCACAGAGACACACAATACCCTGTTGATGTTCCATCATTTTATGCTATGCTTTTACTTTCCTATCTCGGTACTCTCATATCTATATAAAGGTGCATCTGATGGAGGATTATGCGATCTTTCGGATTTCCGAGGCTGCCACTACTGGCTGGTGGCGGATTCCCTCTATGCTTGCGAGTTGTTGCATTGATATGATACCAATACCAATACCTATTTTGAATCATACCTGTCCGCTCCGCCCTTGTCTGAATGTTTGAAGATCTAACGCGTGACGGACTGAGCGCTCCATTACGCTGGCATGGCCACTCTGATCCGGCTACAAAAGCGCAGACATCCATATCTTAAGCGCCACGGCCACTCGGAATGCGCCTGCTCGTCAGCTTCTGCGATTCACCCGTCGCTCAAATTCCACGTTCGAAGCAAAACTTCAGCCACACGCTCTCAAGACGGCGTCGCCGGCCCCGCCGCCTCATCCTGCTCCCTAAACCCCTGAAAAAACTTCCTCCGGAACTGATTCAGCTCATCCGCCGTCGTGCCCTCCCTGACCTCCCTCGTCGCCCTCCTCCTCTCCACCGCGCCCGCATCCACCCTCCCCTCCTCCACCCGCCGATACGTCAGCAGCCGCCTCGCCCACTTATTAAACTGCTGCACGCACACCGCCACCAGCTCCAGCCCAGGGTGTGTCGGGATCGCAAGCGCGATATCCTCGTCGTTCGCCGTCGGCATCCACATGGCCAGCCTGCCGCCATCAACCAGCATCGCGTACCCGAAGTCGAGGATATCGTCCATCATGGCCTCGAAACTGTACGCGCGCTTCGGCGGGATGTAGTCCGGCTTCAGGTGCGCGGCGACCCCGTCGGACAGGATCACGGGCTGCTTCGCCTGAAGATCGGTGCGCGCGGAGCCGAGGACTTTTAAGCCTTCGCGCACGCCGTAGGGCGGGTCGCAGACCAGCGCGTCGAGGTAGCGCGACGGCCGCAGGGGCGTGTTGGTCAGGTCGCTGACGAAGCCGTCGAGGTAGCGGGGCAGGAGGTTATATTGGGCGAAATTCGCGACGACGTTTCTGCCTTTTTTGCCGCGGATGCTGCGGCCGTCGATGTCGGAGCCGAGCACGGTGGCGCCGAAGTGGGCGCAGGCGATGGGGAAACTGCCCGTGCCGGTGAAGGGGTCGTAGCACAGTTTGCCTGGGCCCGCGAGCGCGAGGTTCGCGGTGATTAAGGCGAGTTCGGAGTCCATGGACGTCGTGCTGATGTAGCGCCGTTTTTTGAGGTCGTATTTGTCGACGGTGCGGCGGCCGGAGTGCGCGATTAGGCGGCCCATGGCGACGCGTTTGGGGAAGGCTGAGCCCAGGGAGTATTCTTCGAGGATCCAGAGTTGGATGGCTGGGTTTTTCATTACGATGGGGCCGGTGAGGGGGAGGTAGGCGAAGGATTCCATGAGGGCGGTTTTTTGGGCACTGGGGAGGGAGCCCTGGAAGGAGTCGATGGTGAAGGAGAAGGAGGTTGTGGCGTACTGCGGCCAGAGGTGTGCGGATTGCGTTTTCACTGAGGCGTGCATGGACTCGTGCGAGGTGCCAATGCCCCAGATTTCGAAGATGGACATTGTGAGGATGGAACGGCGAATGAGTTTTGCGGCATCCTCTGGTGATGGTAACCGGACGATCATGAAGGGAGACTGCGAAGTTATCAGAATGAAGATCTCATATTATAGCGAGCGGAAGAGGGTGAGCGAAAGGTTGCGTACCGGAGTTTGCCACCACACATGCCCTCACCATCACAAGGGCACGGGCATACGAGATGATTACTATCTTACCGTGCTCATCATTCTACGATACGGTCTTTCGCTCACCCTCTTGTTCTTGAGGGGTATGGTCTCACTTCGTCATGGTACTCTACTATCTCCATCTCAACACCTTCCGCTTCTGCCAGAGCCTGGAGCTCCGGTTTCCTGAACGTCTCATGCTTCTGGGCTAGCCGTACAAGGTAGTCCTGCATCTTGAAAGCTTCACAACAGTGGCCAGACGAGCCTGTAGTACCTAAGGTAGGTAGCCTTCTCCTTCCAGGTGGCTCTTCTAATTGGGTAAAATTTGGTACACAACGAGTAGAACGCGACCAGTCCGGCGTGTTCGCTGTTCGTGCACGAAACTGGAATTCCAAGCGGCGTAACAGTCGCGTAACAAATAATGGATAGCTTGAGGTAGTCGACTTGAGGTCGCTCGAAGTTTGTGAAGCGGAAAAGCTGCGATGCGAAGTCTTGGCGTGGACCGGTCTCAATTGTATGGCCCGGTACCTTACATGTAGTCTCAGGAATCGATGAGGCCGAGTATGCTTTTCACTATTTTTATACCTTGAAGGAGCACATGCATCGTTGCGTCCTATCCACTAACGCTAGCTTCAGTGACCTTGAGACGCCGGAAGGTGTCACATGAAATGGCTCAGTAATGGATATTGCAACTCAGCGTAGCACTCATCGCTTATGACTTTTATACATGATGTCCCCCCATCTTGCCTTTGCGCCTGGTGGCATATGGACCGCAATAGACCCAAGCTCCGTGTAAAATGCCCGTGTAGGTTGCCGTCATCTGACTACCGACCTCCAGTCTCGAACCTTTACTCATCCTCATCCTCATCATCCACAACTCTTCTCCTCTTAGACCTAGCCGCCTGCGGCGCGTCCTCGTCCTCATCATCCTCATCAGGGCTAGCTGCCTTCCTCTCCCTCTTCGGGCTGGCCCTCTTCGGCTCGCCCAATCCCTCATCCGGATCCTCTTCATCACTTCCGCTCTCAACAGCCTCCTCTTCATCACTAGCCGCGATGAAGTCATCCTCCTCATCATACTCATCCACGCCAAAGTTACCCCTCTTACGTCCAAAGTCCTCATCATCGCTGTACTCGCTATTCCTCCGCTGCCGTCTCGCCTTGGCCGGCTTCCTCGCCCGGCCCACACCGGCACCCAACTCGTCGTCCTCGAGCATAGACGCACTCAACCCGCCGCCGCTATACCGTCCAAGCCCAGCCCGGCCCATGACGCGGCCAGCACGGTCGCGCTCCCGTGCCTCGGCCGCTTCGCGCCGTTTGGCTGCCCGCTGCTTCTCCCGCTCTGCCACCTCGGCCTTCTTGCGCGCCAGTTCTGGATCCTCCTCGATCTTGACAAACTCGATGCCTCCATCGCCATTGAGGTTCTTGCCCCTGACGGCAGCTGCAAGTGAGGTTTGGAGGCGCTCGAGCGCATCGTCGGTGGTGTCGGCGGACGGGAGGACGGACAGGCCGGCTGTGATCTTATGCGTGATGCGCAGAAGGCCGACGGCTTCGTTGGGCGCTGCCAAGTAGGTGTAGGTGTCGTGACTGTGGTCTGTTTTGGTGCTGCCACGTGGGATAGAGGTGGGAGTTGGTAGCACCGGGTTCTTCTGGGCGGGTGCCAAAGGATTGCCATCGATAGCGAATTGTTGAGTAGGATCGGAGGCGAGTTGGAGGGTTAGGCTACCGTCGGACCAGCGGAGGATGCGTGCGTTGGATTGGATCTCGGATGGGTTAGAGGGTGAGTGTCGCCAGCGGATGGTGCTGAGAGCGGTGTTGTAGGCGGAGAAGGTGGCTGAAGGGCCGGTACGAGAGTGGTGATCGGTGCTGGGTGGTTGGAAGCTGGTATGGCTATATTCTTTGGGCTCGATAGAGAGAAAGCGTGGAACTTTCATCAAGTACATCTGCGTGAAGGTTAGCGGAGTGTGGTAAGACATGGGTAATGTATTGCATACTTCTCCGTCACTTGGCTCTGGGAGCGGTTGCCGTCCAAAGTCGACGTACATGAACGTCTCTTGACGGTCTTCCATATCCTGCTGCGCGTCTTCTGAAGCCATCCGGTCATGGCGGCCTTCATCGTCCTCAGAGTCCAACTCCTCGTCATCCAGTTGCCGTTTCGCGGGCGGCTCTTCGTCGTCATCTCCTCCATCACCGAACAGGTCGTCGTCGTCTCCGCCGTCTGATGCATCTCCTACGTTGCCATTTACTGCAGGACCCCTTCTCTTTGCGCGTGGAACGATGTCATCGTCGTCCTCATCTTCCTCGCCCAAGTTGTCCGGCACGTCCTCATCCTTTGAGAGTATCGCGCTGCTGATTGGACCAACTACAGTGTCCTCTGTGAAATTATTCGGTGATGTCTCTCTTGCGATGTCCGCGCCGACTGCTGCCGCTGAGGCCATGGTTGCGCCGGTGTATAGGACGCGCTGCGACTATTCTTGGAAGCTCTTGAATGAAGGCTTTCGTTGCTAGCGGCGTAATCGACCCGCTGCGCGCGCGTAGTATAAGTTGGATATGATATCAGGATGATACGATATGGTCCGGAGATTCTCACAGTTATTGCGCAACAGGTTGCGGCAGTGATATGTTCTGCCAATGGAAGCAGACGTTCACCTTTCACGACCTCGAGCTTCACTGCTGGACATACCGCGCCAAGTGGTGTCAAACGGGGCAAACTCGGGACGCGTTCTGGCCCGGCGCAGTGGGGGACCCTGAATCTGCAGGTGGATATGAAACTCAAGGGGCACGAGACGACACCGAACACCGCAGCTCTCATCCCTCTCCTCGTATAACCACTGTCTATTCTCTGGATTCCAATTGTGTGGCATCTCGCTGGCAACTGTTGTGTTACGGCAGGAAGTACGGGAAGGTGACGGAAACTAGCGAGAACAGGCCGACACTGTCCTTCAGGGGCACCATGGCCTCTTGGATCTCCAACATGTGAGTTACACGCTCTTTACCCGATAGGGCAGCACTCCTGCCTCCCTGCATCGTGCCAGTTGTACCTGCAGTCCTGTCTCTGCTTCTTCCTTCCATTCCGGTGTGTTCTGCGACTGCATCTCGAAACGCCAAGACATAATAGCGACGACCCCAGTATAGGCCGCGAGACAGTGCACATCTAAGCGGTCTGGTACGCGTCATCTTGCAGCGGGCAGCAACTCTCGCCAGACTGCATCTGACGCGCCGAAATACTGGACATTACGATTCAGCGCCATCTCAAAGCCATTGATCACTGGAGGCAACATGGACTCATGGTACTACACCGAGGAAGCGTCTCATAACAACCACCTATGCCACACGTACGCCCGAGAATTACATCGATCAGTGCTGACCATGTGAATGAAGGCGAGGCTTCGGCCGTCAGTCGAACAAACAACCGGCTCCGCCACAGAACAAAGGCAACGGACCGTCTCCCACCACATACAGCCAAACCTCTCTCAACGCACCTTCTCAGAACAGTTTGCCACTCTCGCCATCTCTGTCAGCGACGCAATCACTTGAAAACTCGAACAGCCAAGAGAACAGCAATGTCAACCGCAAGCCACCATTCTTCTTCCGGGAGCAGTATGCCACGCTCATCGTCAAGGGTAACTTCATGACCTTGGCCGCCAAGCCGGTTCTGGTAGAGGAGGGCGAATGGCTCGCTCATCAAGGTACCTGCCCGACAAATGTTACACACCCTTCATGAGACTAGCCTAACACCCCCGCAGTTGTCGAACAAAACCGCCTCCTCGACGGCATGCTCAAGATCGTCCAAGAACAGGACCGCAACACGGGCCTCCCAATCTGCAACCCCCACACCTGCCCGGCCATGACCGCCGGCACGACCATCTACACCTGGCTCGACTCGAACAAAAACAGCGTGCGCGTCCCCGCCCCACAGTACATCGCCTACGTGCAAAAATGGATCGCAGGCAAGATCGTCGACCCCTCCATCTTCCCCACCGACACCTTCAGCGGGACCCCGCCCTCGCTCGCGCCCGCCACGGGCGCCGACAACTGGCTGGGCAAGGCGTCGGGCTTCCCGCCGACCTTCAGCGCCGACATCCGCAACATCTACCGCCAGATGTACCGCTGCTACGCGCACATTTACCACGCGCACTGGCTCGAGTTCTGGCATCTGGGCGCCTATAAGGAGCTCAATACCTGCTTCATCCATTTCGTGAACTGCGGAAGACTGTTCGGTCTCTTGGCTGAGAAGGACTTGGAGAGCATGTGGCCGTTGGTTGATATTTGGCTTGAGAAGGGCTGGTTGCCGAGGCCGCAGAGCTCGGGTGCGGGTGCGAAGAGGGATGAGGCTGGTGCGCCGACGGGCGGTCAGTAGAGAAGCGAGCTTAGATGGGGCGGGGTTGGAGAGGGTACATGATGATCCAGTGCTAATGATGTCGAATGCATTCATGGAACATGGCGTTAAGATTGTTTTACACAAGACCGCAGATAGCCGAAATGATAACTCATGCATGGCTCTGGAAGCCTAGCGTGGATCTGCAAATGAACACCAATTCCTCCACGTACACGTGGCTAGGTGATGCACGAGATTGTCGCTTTCGGGAAAGAAGAAGGTTGCAAAGTCAACGGAAACGAGATTTTCAGGCCTAACAATGATCTAATAGCAAACACAATGCATTTGAACGACTCCTTTCTGAGGCTATTGCAACAATGAAGGAGAGATGTATACTCCGTAACTGCCCTCCACCCACCAACAAAAGCATACCACACATCTCGCATCCCGCAGCCATGACGCATAAGAGCCCCCCGCATCGTCACAACGCTTCGTTTCGGAAGAGAGGTTCCATTCGTTGTAGAGAGTAAGTTCGGAAAAGGAGAGCTGTGATGTTTTCCTTTGTGGGACATGAAGTTTTTTCTTTCCATTCTGGGTGACAAGGGATATATTGACTCTGATAAGATACACGGGTATCGATTGGAGAGTGCTTCATCGATCGTGGATTGTCAGCGGCCCTGCGTGGACGAGGCGGGCGGCTTAGTTGTGGCCAGCCTTGCGGAGGGAGTTGCTCAACCACTCGAGACCCTCGTAGAGACCGTCACCGGAGGTGGCGCAGGTGGATTGGATGTACTACAGAGTTGTCAGTATAAACGTGGCTTTCAAAGTTGCGTGTGGGGTTCGGCTTACCCATGCGCGCTGCCTCAAGCTGTGCAGGCCAAGCTTGTCAGTGATCTCAGCGGCGTTCATGGCGTTCTGGCGTGTTTGTCAGTATTGTCGCTTCCAAATGTGATACTCTAGGCTTTCTTACTGGAAGATCCTGCTTGTTGGCGAAGACAAGGAGAAGGGCATCCCTCAGCTCATCCTCGTTGAGCATGCGCTGGAGCTCCTCACGTGCCTCGACGACACGATCGCGGTCATTGCTGTCGACAACGAAGATGATACCCTGAGTGTTCTGGAAGTAATGTCTCCAAAGAGGACGGATCTTGTCCTGTCCACCAACATCCCACACGGTGAATTGGATGTTCTTGTACTCGACAGTCTCGACGTTGAAACCTATTCAGCAAATGGCAATTGTCAGGCTATCGCTCTTTTTCTCGCTTTTGACGGGTTTTGATAGTTGAGACGAACCGATGGTTGGGATGGTGGTAACAATTTCACCGAGCTTCAGCTTGTACAGAATGGTGGTCTTTCCGGCAGCATCGAGACCGACCATCAGAATTCTCATCTCCTTCTTGCCCCAGAGGCGGTCGAACAACTTCGAGAATGTGAGACCCATTTTGGAGGCTTATTGATGGGTGTTGTGGGTAAAGTCGGGTGGGGAGGGTGTTGAAGAAAAGTGGTCTGTTGCGGCAGGCGTCGAGATTAGCGAGCGCTCTGTTTCAATTGATTTGTGGTCGTTTCGTGAGGTCAAGAGCGCGGTAGGTGGTGTTGGCGTGTTAGGAAGTGGGTAATGCAGGATGCGCAAGTTGTCCTCAGCGAGCTGAGTGCGCGTGCCTGGAGAACCTGAAGGGCTGACAAAGCGCTCGCTTGGCGGCGGCGAACAAAGGTGGAGTTGTGGAATAACTGGTGCGACTTACGGATCGAGAGCGCGAAAGGCTCAATATACAGATGTGGTTGGAGATATGGAGGCGGGCGGGTTGTGATTATTGACGAGTCTCAGGAGGGTCGACCTTACCAAACGCACGGTGCACAACATCCACGTCCGCAGATGGCACGTGATTGCTTGGCGGGGCCGTTCATTGAATCGTGTTCGCTACCTGTAACTTAGGCAGTAGGGCTGCAACCTTCTTGTTCTTACCTACAGGTATAGAAGACCGCCCTTCCAGGCTGCTACATTAACCTCCAGTAAGTTACATGTACACGTGTATATATCAATCCTCAACCGTCACCAGAAATGAGTATGAACATCGTACACGTATCTAATCATACCTGTACATATACATGTATACAATCACACACATTCAATTTACCATCTATTCAATCATACACATTCTATGATAAGCTACCTTGACTACCCTGACGTAACATGATAATCAATGAAATGGTCTATTATCCAGCAAATATATAGTATGTAGGTGGGAGGTAAGAACTCTTCCAAGACCGTGCGCGCAATGTGTACCACTGCACGGCCCCTGGTTGGCAATGTTATATCATCATTTGACCCGACTGGTGTCCTTGTTCCTGATGGCTGTTAATCGAGCTGCACATTCTGGTTTTGTCCCATTTGACTTACATACATGCATTAAGTATCGTGGTGATACGAATTGAACGTTCGAGTTTCCTCTTTGCTTTTACATATAGGCCAAGATGACACACAAAACCACTCATGCTTCGTTTCGAAACTTGCTAGATCCACAGACCTGTCGGCAGTGTGTTGTGTGTGATCAATCTTACCTCTGTATATGACATTCCATGTTCGAAGGTTCCAGCTTGTTATTGTAAGCAATCAGTCCTCTCATTCGTGATTTCTTGTACGGACTATGATGGTGCGATGAGCTGTCTGTCTGATGAGCGTGTTTCCGACATGCCATTGGTTGTCCTTGCCTGTATAGCGAACCCCATAAACACTGGCAAGTTTTTATGACACACGACTTCCAAGTCGGGAAGTTACACCCTAAATCCCGTATAGAGCTACGTTGAGGTATCGTCATGTCCTCTGACAACCCCATGAATCTCGAGAGACGGATTCGAGTGCACGGTGGACTGAGGCACTTTCTCTGCACCTCCACGAGAACCACTCAACCAAGCCCTCAACTGAACACATCAGTAGCAAACCTCGCATTCCTCAACCCCTCAAACCACACCTCCATATCCTCCTCACTCCTCACCTTCCCCCTCTTCCCCGCCTCCTCCCTCGCAATCTCCATACTAACCCTCCGAACCCCCTGCTCCAACTCGCGACTCCCACAAACAAACACCTTACTCCCCCTCTCCCACAACTCCACCACCCGCTCCTTCTGCGCCAGGATCGCATCCTGCACGTACCTCCACCCATTACTGAGCTCGCTCCGCCGGCTATAGCACCGCACCACGTCCACCGCGCCCAGCCGCTCCCACACGTCGAATTCGTCGCGGTACAGCTCGTCCAGCTCCGGGTCGCGGCAGCCGAGGAACAAGAGGGCGGGAGCGAGAGTGCGGCCCGCGCCGACCTGAGCCGCGCGCTCTTGCACGAAACCGCGGAAGGGCGCCAGGCCCGTGCCGGCTGCGATCATGATGACAGGCGTCTTTTCCGCATCGGCGGGCAGGTGGAAGGCCTGGTTCGAGGGCCGCACGGACACGTGCAGGGTGTCGCCGGCCTGCAGGCTGGAGAGGTAGTTGGAGGCGACGCCGACGTAGCGGCCGTGGCCGCTTAGGGAGGGGCGGTCGAGGACGGCGTAGGTGAGGGTGACGTGGTGCGGGTTCCAGAGGCTGGAGGAGGAGATGGAGTAGGAGCGGGTGCGCATTGGTGGCAGGCTGGAGATGAAGTTGCCGAGGGGCAGTTGCACGGCGTTGAAGCGGTCGAGGAGGTCGAGGAGGGAAACGCGCTTCTCGCTTACTTCGGAGGCGAACGCGTCGCTGGATAGGTGCTGGAGCTCGGCCTTTGTGCTCGAGTCTTTGCAGGCGTCGGCGAGCATGGAGACGTTGCGACGCGTGGCGGGTTGGCTGAGTTCGACGTAGGCGCCGAAGAGGTCTTGGGCGCTGATGGGTGTGTTGGTAGGGAGTATGGTGCCAGCATGCGCGCTTATGGTGAGGATGCTATCCCAAGCAAGACCAAACCTCCGCATGACTCGCTGGACATTCTCGGGTGGGTTGATAGGCAGCACTGCGAGGTAGTCTCCGCTAGAGTATGTCATGTCCGTAGGAAGCTGAATCTCGATGTGACATTTTGGCGGCACACCAGGCGCAGTGAGCACTTTGGTGTTGAGAACTTTCGCTTCGGAGACATCTGCACGGAGACGTTTGGTTCGGACGTTCGAAACTTCGACATCGAGCTCCTGGGAAGGGAGACGCTCAAGCGCTTGAGCATCTTTGTCGGGTGCACCATACTGCTTGGCCACGGCAGGCCAGAACACCTGGTCTTCCCAGTTCTCGAAGTCTGAGAACATGTCACCGTGAGCGGCGTCGGCGCCACCTCGTTCACAGATGCGCTTGCCGCCGTGTTCATTCAGCAAATTATCAATGGCGGTGGGAATGCGGTGAAATGTCTGCTTCCAATCCGAGTGGCCAGCACCGAAGACGGCATACGACACCTCAGTCCTGTCGCTTTCCTTCAAAGACTCAAGCCAGCTGAAAAAGTGGCCCGCGTTGTCACAGGGCGCTCCTTCGTATGAGGCAGTAATGATTACTACAGGCTGGTCTGAAGGCAGGTTCTGATTGGCTGCGTCAAGAGTGTCAATTTCTGCCGCATAGAAACCGTGAGCAGGAGCATCTGCAGCGAGCCGCTGTGCAAAAGCCTGGCATGTTCCAGTGTTGCTGCCGTAGAGAACGGTGATCGGCTTGCCGTTCTTCGCAAGTGCTGCATCGACTGGGGATCTTAACAGCAGTCAGCAGGCCGTGATGAATACTTGAGCTTTGCGTGCCCTACCTTGAGATCTTCGCGGCTTTCTTCTCCTGCTTAGCTCCGGCTTGTGAAGTAAGAATCTGCTCCAATTCTGTGGCTGTCCTACCATGACGGAGAGTTGCCCGCATGTAGAAGTCCTTCGGCTTGATAGTCAGGGTCTGCTTGAGATGCAGGTTGTACGACGCATCATCGAACGAAAAGTTGAAGTACTGGAGCAGCATAGCAGTGACGAGCAGAGCTTCCTGCCAAGCGAAGGGTCTGCCTATACAAGCCCTCATACCATTTCCGAAGGGCTTCCATGAGTTTGGTGGTAGCTTGCTGAAATTCTCGTCCAGCATTCGCTCTGGCTTCCATTCATTGGCGTCTTCGCCGTATACTGCCGGGTCCCGGTGGATCTTAGGCAGCAGGCAGACGATAGCGTCGTCTTTGGAGATTTCGTACTTGCCTCCAAGAATTTCTTTCTCATTCTTGGCATGCATAGAGATCGCTGGCGCAGTCGGCTCCAAGCGAAGTGTCTCTCTAAGGACAGCATTGAGATACGGTAGCTTAGTGAGATGTTCAACTTGCACGGTCCCGTCTCCGATAACACTCTCTGAAGTCAGTATACGGAGCTCAGGCATCATCGGTCAGGAATACACCGGTCAGGGATACACACCTGTCAACTTCTTCCTGAGCCTTTCTGTACTTTTCGGGGTTTTTGATAAGGAAGTAGAATGCAAATGAAAGCAGTCCAGAAGTTGTCTCATGACCTGCGATGAGAAAGGTGATCATCTGGTCGACGATGTTGTCGGTGCTCAGTTTCTCGCCGGTCTTAGCATCCTTCCCGCTAATCATGGCGTTCAGCAAGTCCTTCTTGCCTTCTTCTGGGTTGTCTTTTCTGTGCTGCACAAGTTCGAGACTGAGCTTTCGCATGTATTCGATGTCCTTCCAGTATTGCATTTCTTGGTGCCTGTAGAAGGGTGTCATGAAACCTGGCCGATTGGCTCGTTGCCCAGACTCGGAAAGGAAGCCGACCATTGCATCTACGAACGGATGCATTTCTTCTTTGTAGAAGGAGTTGAATCGATAGTCCATGCTACACAGCGCTAGGGTGTCGAGAGTGAGGCGAGTGAAGTCATCGGTGACGGGTATCTTGTAGGAAGGACCATGCCTTGCCCACTTCATCACGAGCTGACTGGCTATGTCTTTCATGTCGTCGAACATGTCCCTGATACCGAGTGGCGAGAAAGCGGGTATCAATATCCGGTGAGCCAACTCCCAGTTGGGCTCCTCCTGATGGGCGGTGAACAGGCCATCATGCGTGCCGTTGCGCACCTGTTCTAGTGGACCCGATACAACTTTGCCGAAGCGATTCTGATCGCAGACCTCGTTCATAAGAGCGACTGACGAGATGAAAATACGCGGCTTTCCCAGGAAGGTCATCTTGTAAACGGAGCCATATTGGTCCGCAAGATTGATGATACTTTGGATAGGAAGCTCCTTGTCTATGTCGGTAATGTTGCCGAGGATGGGCCATCCAGGCGGAGATGGTATTGGGACTGTAGACATTATTTCACGGTGGTGGATGGAGCCGCTATTGCGTTGTTTGAAGCTACTGTTTTCGAATGGCGGAGGTGAACGAGTCGGTCAGTTTAGGTTTATTGTGGAGGAGATGCAAGACGACAGTTCGAGTCAATATTACAAGATCGAAGTGTCTGAGGACTTGACGAATTATGGATATGAATTGCGTCTCGGAAAAATGTTGAGCAGAGAGACGGTAGGTGAATGAGGTATAGATTCGTGTTCGGAGGATGTGAAACCAACCAGTGGTGATGAGAAGGGACAGAGAGTTTACAGTGCTGGACGCCGGGCGATAATATACCCAACACTCGTCAGCATCAAAATTATACAGCTGCACTCGGAACGAAAGACTTGTGGCCACTCGTTATGCAATTACAGACAAGCATGTGTTGGAGTACAGAGGTAGCAACCTGAAGCCTCGGTCTCCGCTACATGTTACGGACGAGTGCGCGGAGTGTCCGGAGCTTGGATCTCCACCTGCAATTGGCTCCACCGCTTGAGTCAGCATGCGAGCCGATGCGTAAGTGACCTTAACAACGACTGCGCATCTTTCGTATATGCACCTTCTTCATATTTCGTATATGCAACTATACAGATTGTGATGCTTCTTTCTTGACAATCCTTGCCCTCAGTCGTATGATGATACTCGCGAGACTGCCGATGGAGTCACTTGTACAGCTACGATACAGGGCTGGACCGAATGCGCCTGGAAACACGGCTTCTTCTTCCGAACGAGTACCTACTACATGCCCGTGAAAAAGAGCAATCATTTCGAAAATGAGATACATGATGCTGTGATCGCGAGTTCAACGCTTTGGCAGCGCTGTTCCAACATCTATGACCTGGCCTTAATCGTGACCCACAGCGGCGTCTTCTCCCAAAGGATGTAGACGGGTTGATCGATCCACTCGTTACTCTCCGGACACAGCTGGACATCAAAATTCAGGAGCACCGAACTTAGTAAGAGTCGTATCTCATGATATGCCAAGTTGCGACCAATACAATTCCTCGGTCCAGTCGAGAAAGGCTGGAAAGCCGCTTTGTTATCCTTGACGTAGCGCTCGTCTTCACCCGGGATCCATCTTTCTGGTGCGAAACTGTCTGGATCGGTGAAGTTGGCAGGCGAGCGGTATGCCGCAAAATGATGCACAGAGACGATTGTCTGGATCGGGTCAGCCTTTAGCCTCCGAATGGCGGGAGAGATCACGTACGCCTTGCGGAACCCATTCGCCGTTGATGGCCGCTCCGCCTTCTGGTGTTACACGCGGCAGACCAGTCTGGAATTGTCAGCATCAGACCGCCTTTCTTGTCTTGGATCCATACTTACAGGGACCGGTGGGTAGCAACGCAGGCCTTCTTCCACGCATGCATTGAGATACGGCATCTGCTTGAGCGTCTCTATGGTGATATCGCTCTGACTGGCGAATGTCGAGCGTACTTCCTTGACCAACCTATCCATCTTACTTGGATCCTTCGAAAGATACCAGGTAAGCCCGCTGCGTCGTAAGTCAGTACCCGGGATCTCTACTTCAACTTCTGTCCTTTTCTACGACGTACCTCAGCAAGGTTGCTGTGGTCTCAGTCCCTGCAATCATGAAGACTGATCCATTGCTGTGCATTTCTTTTATCGTCATCTTTCCATCTACACCATCTTCTCCGCCACCAGAGCCTTTAAGGATTGCGGTCCACAAATCGGGTCTCTCCGGCGTCTTCGCCAACCGACGATCCACACGGTCAGTGGCATATGTGAAGTGCTCAACCTGAAAATGTGAGCAACGCTTTGCATATGAACAAGGAAGGCTCATCGCACCTGTTTCGCATGTAGCGGCGTTCTGTTCAAGATCTGATACAGAAGCCACTTCATCCCAGGCAATCTCTGCATGGTAAATAATCTGGTCCCAGCCTTGATGGAGGCGAAGATGGTCTTCACCCAAGGAACATATTGCGATCCCTCCAGCATGCCCAGTGGTTCCGCAAAGGTGAGATCGCCCATGATATCAAACCTGCATTTCTTAGCTTTCTCCTCGAATGCTCTCTTACACCTCACACTTACGTAGTGAAGTTGTAATACGACACCGCGTCCAGCCTGGTCACTCCATCCGCATCTTCTCTAAGTTTCTCAACAAGCACATTCGCCCATTTCTGCAACAGCGGCTCCTGCTCCTCCAACGCCTTGTTGCTGAACGCGTGCGTCAAGATCCTTCGCTGCCGGATGTGCGTAGCGTTGTCCGCTGTAATAAGCGAATCAACCCCATTCACCGGCAGAGCGTAGAAGTTTCTCTCCTTCTCAAAGACCTTGTCTTTGGCCCCAGTGCGGTGGCCGTAGATGTCCCTCCAGGCTTGCTCGCTAGTGAAGCTGAGTTCGTGCGGCGAGATGCGGACGACGGGACCGTATTTTTCGTGCAGAGCGTGGATGGTAGTCGCGTCCTTGCCTGCCCAGAGCATGCGTACTATGGGGAGGTTCGTGGCGGCCCAAGCGGGTGGGCCTGGGAACTTGGAGAGGGGGCCAAAGTAGAGGGAGTAAACTGTGATCAGGATCTGGTAGGCGAGGTACACAGCGATGACCGCAGCAGATAGCTTCCATGGGTCTGCTACCGCCTGGACAGTGTCATTGATCTGATCAAGCATAATGAATACTGGCGAAGCACAGCCAACACAACGTTCGCTTTGAGAGGTTACAGGCGGGGAAAGCTATCACCTCGAGGAAGAGGGCATAAGTCACATTTCACCAGCGCCCACCACATGGAGGTCGACAACATATAAATGTCGGGGATATCATTATGTTACCTGCAACACGCAGATCCGTCTCTCGTCAGCACATTGCTGATAGCGCCGCAATGGCAGGCGGATACTCCATTGGTTCAAGGGAAAGTGTAACAACGCGGCCCCTGCAGGAGACGACGCTTCCCGTCCCGGCTGAATTGGGTATCGACAGCAGCTCGCAAGCAATTCTGTATCAGGATCAATCCCGTGCCCAGGGCTTGCGGGCCGCTTTTGAAGCCCTGCCGCCTCCGACTGGTTGGAAATAATGATGCAGTCAGCATAACGTTAAGCTACACGTCGTGCCACGGTTTCTCTTGTAATACCGTCTAAGCTTACAGTGTCCAGACCCAGCCCCGGACGCTCGAGGTTGCTACAACGCGACAAAGGTGGGGTTGTGGAAGCAATCCTTCAACATCTGGCCCCAATGGAGTATGTCTCTTGGAGACGCCTAATCTCTGCATGAAGAAAGACAGAGTATATCCATTTCTGTCGACTAACTCTCCCCTCCGGCAGTCTGCTGCCAGCAACTCTCTCAAACGATCCTATAACAGGGCCCCTTATCGCCAAACATGGCCCTCAGATCCTTCACAACCTCATCAGGCCTCTCCCAAGCCAAAAAATGGCCCCCGCTCACCTTCTCACTCTCAAACACCACCTCCCCCAACGTCCTCCCCCACGTCCTTGGCACAACACTCAACTCCATCGGCGCATACGCCAACCCCAGCTTGACGGCCCCAATCCACGCCTGCGTGCGATCGCGGCCCATCGCCGGGTTCCCATGCGTCGCCTCATAATAGATCCGCACACTGGCCGCCGGCCCCGCGGCGCTGAACCAGTACAGACTGACCCAGGTGCATATCTCGTCGTCGGACCACGGATAGGCGTCCGTCCAATCGTGCAGCTTCTCGAGCAGCCAAGCGAGCAAGGCCACCGGACTGTCCTGGAGCGCGTACCCGATCGTCTGCGGCTTCGTGCTCTGCAGGACGCGGTAGCCGCTGCCTTGGTCCTGGAACCATTTCGAGCGCTCTAATCCCTGGCGTTCGGCGGCCGTGTAGGGCGTGAGCGCGTGCTGGGCCGCGAGCACCGGGTGCGAGGTGAAAGTTGGCGGCGAAGCGCGTACCATGTTTATGTGGCTTGCTTTGACGTTGGAGGGGTAGAGATGCCCCATCATGCGCGTGATGTAGAAGCCCCAGTCGCCGCCTTGGGTCACGTACTGGGCATAGCCGAGGTGCTGCATCAGCTTGTTGCAGGTCTCGGCGTATTGGGCGAGGCCGAAGCCTTTCTTCTTGACGCCGGAGGACCAGGCGAAGTTGGGGAGCGAGGGGGCGACGACGTGGAAGGCGATGCCGGCGCTTTCCTGGGTCAGGGCGGAGAGCAGTTTCGTTACTTCGAGGTAGCTGCCGGGCTGGTGATATGGGTTAGCTTTCTACGGCTCCAGTTCTGCCGGGCGATTGGTGTAAGTTACCCAGCCGTGGCAGAAAAGTAGCGGGATAGCATTCGGGCTGTCGCTTTTCTGGTGGAGATAATGAATGCCCAGCTCATCGAAGCCGTCGACTTTGATCCGCGCCACATAGTTGGGCAGCTCGTTCAGCTTCGCCTCTTGCTTCTTCCAGTCAAAGCCGTCTTTCCAGTATCCGGCGAGGCGCTTCACGTCGGCCAGAGGGGCGCCGTAGTCCCATCCGGCTTCGTCGAGCTATAGTCGTCAGACAGGGGGAAACATAAGGCACATGCGCCGCTATATAGGGTCTATACCTCGTCGGGATAGACGGCCAAGTCGAGCTTCTGTTTCAGTGTCCGTAGCTTCTCCTCTCCCACGGCGATTGTAAACTCGTTTGCCATTAATAACTTAGCCACAGTAATCAAGTGACGTCTGCTTGCTAGTCAACCTTAGGTCGTGTGCGCAGCAAAAGCTGGACCACCACACGACTTATTATATGACTTGAGCAGTCGGCGCGGGAGAGCTTATGTCAGATCATGTATATTACTCCTTGGCTCCCTCTCCATATCCGCTGTCTTACTGGCTGGCAGATAAGACGATCCGCATGGCAGTAGAGGTGGAGGAGGAATAGGCTTTCTAAGGGCGCTCATGAACCCCACCCTCTCCATGACGCAGCATGCTACAGTAGGTACATTGGATGTACATATACCTAAATAGGTAGGTATGTACACTGTAAGCAGCTCGCGTCGCGAGAGGCGCATTTTTATGAACCTACACCTCATCCATAGTATACATGTACATGTATGTGTGTATATCTGTATTCGGAAAGCGGACACTTGGGTGGCGGTCTCACGGAGACTATAACACGCATACGATATTTGGAAACAAACGCTTGCATATCATGAGAAGAGTAAGTATAGGTATCATCAAGCTAAAGCCCCACCGCCCAAATACCAACCAAACGCCATTTTCCCTCCCAGATCAGATCGTTTCAGGCATTCACAAAATCCCAGGCCGCGTACTCGGCGGCTCCCAAGACCCATATATCTCCAGCATCTGCGCCCAATCCGCGTCCGTCATCCCCATCGTATCGCCCGTCGCTCCCGGCGCAAAACCCGACCCAGGTCCTGGTCCTGGTCCGGGCCGCATCCCAGCGGCAGGTGTCGGAATGCCGCCACCACCGATACCCCAATCTGGCGGTAGAGAAAATGATTGATCACCCGCCGTCGCGTCAAATTGTCCAGACGTTGTGAACGAGGGGAAGTCGAAGTCATTGAATGCGTTGTTGATGTCCGTGCCGCCGGAGGCCAGGTCGAAGAAGGCGGTGGATGCATCGATGCTTTTGGTAGGGAAAGGGTTGTAGGCGCTGTTTTGCGCGGCTTGGTACTCTTCTGGTTGAAGAGTGTACGAGGGTGGCGTGAAGCCGTTGACCGAGGTCTGGCTGGAGGTGTTGTGCTGGGAGTTGGAATTGGGGTTGCTGTTGCTGGTCGACAGGGGCGAGTCGTTCTGCACGTCGGCGGACATGTCCATCTCGTCTACCAGGATTAGAGGCGTTGGTTCTGGTATTGTGGCCGGAGTCTTGCCGCGGCTGGGGACGTCGAATGTATGCCCACCAGGAGTCTGGAAGTTGAAGGGCGGGTGCTCCTCTGCTGCAGGCATGCCGTATGCATAACCCGATGGGAATGATCGCTGTCCTGATCCGTCGGGACTGGGCTGGTTTGGTGAAGTATGCGCAGCCAGTCCATTGTTTCCGAATGTCGCAGGCTCGTTCATATGCGACATCGGACATGGTCCCCGTTTGGCCGCACCTATTGCTGGGTGGTTTGCTGTTGCCATCTGAGCTGCGCGAGAGAGTCGGGCGTCTCGCATACCTGCGCCCTCCAAATCGACCTCAAGCTGGACAATGAAGGATTCCGTGAGCGGGTTCTTCTTCCTCATGGCATGCATTGCCGATAGTAGGAACTGCAGGGATGCTTTCACTAGGTGATCATTCGGCCGTGACTTCAGATACTGCACGAAGACCCTTGCTGCGACGTAGAGACAGAACGTGGAGAATGGATTGATCTGGACCCAGTCAGTATGAAACATTTGTTGGACACGCGGTACAACATACGACGGATAGGTCCTGATGCGAGATCATGCGCATGATCGAGGCTATCTCTCCAGCTGCAGTGATACATCGTATCTTGCTTTCTGCCGAAACTTTGGATGGCAGCTGGTTCTTCTCCGCTTTGTAGATAGCCGCCTGGTGTAAACATATGGTACTGGTGTGTAAGCAAAGATTGAGGAACACGGTGCTTGCATTGTTAACTCCCAGTGGCAGTCGAAGCTGATCAGGCAGTGCCAGAGACGTATTGAGCAGGATACCATCCATGCTTGTGTGGCGTTTCCAGAACTCGCCGTTTAGGTCGTGATCATTGTCTTCTGCTTGGGGCCGGTGAAGATGAGTCAGGTTGCGGCCAAAAAGGCAAGCCAAAAGGACCACTCCACCCAGAGGTGAGAGGTTTCGGGCGCCTTCTGGGTCCAATGCTTGAGTCAAAGACATTGATGGCATCGGTTTGCTTTGCTCATACGCTTCGTTGTCAACTGGCAAGTGGGTCATGATCTGAAGGCAGTCATTAGTAGCTTTCGATCAGGTTGAGACAATATGCAAGCTCACATCTCTTTCGTCGATTTGGAAAGGCCATCCCGTTCCTATCGAGGCATAGCGATCCTCGGCGAAGCACATCCAGAACGTTCTCCTTCGCTCCTCTCTCTCAGTCCAATCTCGCGGTGGCGATATGCATTGCTTCACATCCAGAGCGGCCCCATCGAGCCTATGTAAGCCCATCATCAGGCACAACCTAACGCCTCGTCCTGTACTCATCCATGCACGGGGAAACATCGTCATTTTGAACTCGTACATGCCGATAATATACCAAGCCTGTGCATGAGCAACCGTAATCATTCCTTCTCCAAAACTCTTCATCTCGTCTTGTTGTGCGTACGTTCTGGCCCTTTGATAAAAAGCGTCTTGGAGAGACTCGAACTTGTCTGAGATTGAAGCCGCTGTGGCCCACATGGCGTATCGCAGACATATCGGCGGACGCGCCTGCGGAGCCAGATTCATAGCCGCTAGGAAGCGTGGACGGTGTATCATTGGTATCGTAGGGTGCACTTTGTCAAAATAGATCTGATTGCTGCGGTCCAACTCAGGAAACTGAACCTTTTCTACGTCTCGACAAGACTTACAGTTCGTTGATCACCTCTTCACTAGGAAGGGGCTCGTTCAAACCGAGCTGGATCAGCTCCCAAGGTAGTGCATCTCCCCCTTGGAGGTTTGGAAATGTTGCTGGAGCGGATGGCATTGAAGAGTTTGAAAACGGGTCATTGGCACCCTCGACGTTCATGCCTCGGTCGGAGCTAACACCGTCAATGTCAATCGCATCTTGGCCGGGGCCACTGCCATCCGGACTGGATTCTTTAGTCGTCTTTAACAACGTCTCGACTTGTGCTGGGAGCCAAGATCAGCTCTGCATTTACATCCAGATACGGGATGGCCTACCCAAACGCGCTTCGAGCGCCTTGACATATCCTCTCTTCGGCCCACTCTTTCTTCTGACCTCGTCATAAGAGCAATCATGCGCCAACCTCTGGCATGTCGCGCACGCTGGCTTGGCGCCATCACATCGTAGTTTCCTCTTGCGACACAATATGCATGCTATTCTTTTCGCCTTCGAAGCCTGCTCCCCAGCTTCTCCCACTCTGGTATCATTAGTTCTGTCTTTAGACTGAGGCTGTTGGTTCAGGTCATTGAAGTAGGTCGCATCTGGCGAGTCAGGATTGGAGGCAGATTCGGAATTGTTGCGAGAGCCAGCCATGACGCATAAGTATGTATGCGGGAGAAGTGCCGAGGAACCCCTTGGACACGGAGGGTATGAAGTGCCCTTTGGGGTTGTGCTGGCGTGGGGAGGAGTGACAGAGGAGCAATGGATCAGCTGATGGTAGAGACGGTGTGATGTCAAAGGTTTGATATAATACGTATGTAGCTGAGTGAGACTGTGTTGCGTTCAGGTTGTGGTTGTCCGACTAATTGCGCATGTCTTATGCCAGTGGTGATGGAGCTCTATAGAGCTTCGGATTGACAGTGTGTGGTATAGGAAGGATGCTGAACAGCGCAACGAGCTCAGCAACAGCAAAGGAACTCCAGCTTCAGGAAGAGTCCACCGGCTCCTTAGGCTGCCACTTGAGTCGTAGACCAACGACGGGAGGGCTGAGACGGGATGCAGCGACCTCGAAGGATGACTGGCCGCGTTTAGTAAGCAAGAGGAAGCCAATCAGAGCTCACCCTTGCCGCAATCCAACGGCTTTCTGTTTACGGCCGTGAATCAGAGTGCCACAGCGCCTCATGTATGCACTCCAGCATCATTGACTTCTCAAGGCACAACAAAGTTTCTACGATAATGTGTTGTTCGATATCACTGGAAACATATATGTATTCGTTCTTCTACAATGTCGGCTCATTGTATCGTTATATGCCGAAAGACAACGATGCGTAAACACATCCCTTGCATACCGACTCCGCCCGCCTAATCATCCAAGTTCGCATAGTAGCTATAAGGCTGGTTCAACTTGTAGAAAGCAGCCGGCTCTGGCTGTTTAGATCCACCGTACCAGACAGGAATTGGTAGCTCTTCCATGGCATCAGTCCTAGGCTCATCCTGGAAGATGTACTCGAACGTCTTAGCCCACTGCACGCGGTTGTTGAGGCCCTTCAGACCCCACAAGTTCTGCAGGAAATGTAAGAAGCTGGTGTGCGTGTAGGCCGAGTTTGATGCATAGTTGGTGCCCTCATCGTGGATGAGAGTGTTGGCTGCAATGTATGGGGAGATAACGAAAGCTGGAACACGAACACCCAGACGGGTAAAGTCGTAAGTGACATTGAAGCCATCGGAGGGGCCACTGTAGGTGATCCCGTCCTCCGGAGCTGGGACGTTGACCGGTGGTGCGACGTGATCTGCGAAACCTCCGTGCTCATCGAAGTTGATGACCAGCAAGACGTTGTCCCAGTACTGAGACTTGCGAATTGAGTCGTACAGATGCTTGATCATCTGTTCTCCGGCGGCGATGTTTGAAGTTGGGTGCATCGAGTCTATCGTTGTTAACAATGGACTCTGCATACCTCACCGGATGCGGAAGACTTACCGATCGTGCAACACTCCGGGTTGATGTATGAGAACTGCGGAAGTGTCCCGTCCTCAAGATCCTTGTAGAACTGGTCGGCGTGTACCAGTCTATCCATAGCATTCTCTTGAACCCACTCGTACATCCAGGCATCAATGATGTCCGTCTCGTAGTAGTTCTTCCAGCTGATGTTAGAGGCGCTAAGAGACTCGAAGATGGACATAGCACAAGTGGTGCCGGTGACGTTTTCGAACCAGCCAGAGGCCTGCAGCTTGTTATCGACCATACCACAGGTCGAGCCCGATGTGGCGAATTGTCTCTGTGAATGCATGAGCTTCAGAGTTAGAGTTAGGAATAGGGTTACTTACATTCGGGTTGGTAGGTCCGGGGTGTTCGGCATGGTAGCTATCCCAGAACCCGTAGTTCTGCGCAAGCGTAGCAAGAATGTGAGACTTCTCCTCGCTATAGGCCTTGATAACGAAGGCAGAGTCACCAGGTGTGGCGTTGTACTTGGCGGATTGTCTGTCGATGAATCCGCCCATTGTTACTGTGTCATTGTTCGTTGGGTGGTAATTCTGATAGATCTCGTAGCTAACACCCGCAAAATTGTGATCTGGATCATCGAGTGGAACTTCGGTCTCATACGGAGCTGCGCAGATCTCCAGGGGCTCGTTCCAGACCGTCCAGTTAGGGTTGGTATAGTTGTTGCAGTAGTTGATGTTCCTCAGGTTGTCGATCTTGTCATTGAACGACCAGTAACCGGCAATGTTGTCGAAGCTGTGGTTCTCCATCATGAGGTATACAACATGCTTGATCTGCAGAGCTTCTGTCAGTATCCAAGCAAGAGTTGCCACGAGGAGATGGTGTCTTGGACTCACGTTGCCTCTAAGCTTGTTCCATACCGCTCCATTGGCAGTACCATTGCCATAGCTTTCTTGCCGACGAGCGGGCTTGTGCGGAAGAGCAGAAACAGAAGCGGCAAGAAGAGTAGCCGCGAGCGCGGCGGTCGTCTTCATGGTGGAACGAGCAGGGAGAATGAAAAGAATGGATCTTAGGTGCTATGACAGGTCCTGCAACCCATGCTCCCGATAGCTCAGGTGGACTTTATAGAGGACGCTCTTCCTTGCCTCGCTTGCAATGCCTGCTCCCGGCCGGTACCCATGTCTTCCTACCATTTCATCTCCGACCAGCGACACGAAGGTAGCAGCACACGTGCTGGCCAGAATGCTCTGTCGATGCCGTGATAGCCATTGGTATACCGGATGTAGCAAACCTTCTCACTGTTGCGTTGTAGTTTTTTCCAGCCTTCATGCAGTGATCGACACGCTTCGGAGCGAACAAACCATAGCTCCAGAGCCCGCAGACTGCAGCGGGACTGAGAAGATAACCACTTCGGGAAGGTCACGTCTTCACGATTGAGGCGGCTGCCAATTGCTTGCGAGCAAGACACCACGAGGTGTCAAGGTGCCTGGGGTTGTTATAAGAGCTTCGCATGTCTAGCGGAGTGTTCAACAGGATGCGGGCCTGTATAGGGTGGGGATATCGCATTGTAGGTGCAGTGGAGTGCAGTGGAGTGCAGCAAGGCCTGCAGCCCCATGTGCAGAGCGCTGCAGATGCAACCCACGTGCAGGCTGATTACCAAAAGCCGTGAGGGTATTGGTGGATAGTGGCCGTAACGCGGTCTGTTCCTGCGTGGGGATGCGCGTGGCGTCGCGACTCTCGAACCGCTTTCGGCTTTGGAAGCTTGAACTGCCCCGCTTGCGCGCAGCTACAGCGGTGATCAGGGTCCAGTAAAGCTCCGAGTCAGTGCCTTGTGTACCGACCTGCCTGAAGAGGCGAGAAAATTATTTGGCACTGCATTACATTAGGGCCGAAGTATGGAAACAGGCCTGTCACTGTACGCACGTTTTCTCTTGATAGGAGCAAATGCTTCAATCGTCTTCTGCACGGCGGGAGTTAGCTATCTGCGCGGAGCTTGAGGGATGGTAGGTACTCACTGTGCGAGGGCTCATAAGATGGGTAGTCCAGCATATCCCGCTGCCATGCCCATTCCATAGCTCCCTCCATGTTTTATGACAAGCTTCTCCCCAGCCTTTCCACAAGACTATCTCTCCCCTCCGCTGCAGAGCTCGAAGCTTCCAATTTCGAATTCCAAGGTCCCTTCCCCGAATATAACGTAGCGCTCGATCGTCCAGAGATGTCGCTCACTTGGCTGAAGTCCGCGTTTTCGCGATCCAGCTCCTCTATGGAGAAGACAGCGTTGGCTCAAGACGAGAGCTACGCCGAGACGAGAAGATCTGCCGACCTCGAGTCTTTGGTTTCCACAGACGCAAGCACCCTGTTGGAGGAAGACCGTCCAGTAAACCGAAGCGCTGCCAAAGCCCGGATCGTTTCAGACGCAATCATCGGCCTTTCTGATGGCTTGACCGTGCCTTTCGCCCTTACGGCTGGGTTGAGTGCTTTGGGAGATACCAGAGTAGTCATCTTTGGCGGCGTTGCAGAGCTGATTGCCGGCGCAATTTCCATGGGCCTCGGCGGATACCTTGGGGCGAAGAGTGAAGAGTAAGTAATCTCGGCCTTTTCCTACCGAGTCCAGCGAGTTGACATTTTGACAGAGAGTCATACCGTGCCACCCTCGCCTCCACAGAGCATCAGGTAGCCACTGCACCATCAGCCGCCGCCGCGTCGATCTCCGATGTTCTCGTTCCTTTCGAACTTCCACAGCACTTGACGGAAGACCTGATCTTCCACCTTACCAAATCGCCACACCTGACTTCCTTCCTCATGCACTTTCAACATACGCTTCCAGAGCCGGCTGGGTCCCGCGCGGTTACTTGTGCCTTGACGATTGCGTCAGGCTATTTCCTTGGAGGCTTCATCCCTCTACTGCCGTACTTCTTCGTGTCGAGGCATGATGTGACTTTGGCCCTATGCTGGTCACTAGGCGTCATGGCGCTTGCACTCTTCGCTTTCGGATATGGGAAGACCTGTTTCGTGAGCGGCTGGAAAGGATCAAGAAACCTATGGCTTGGCACAAAAGGCGGGCTGCAAATGGTCGTTGTTGGTGGCATCGCCGCTGGTTGTGCGATGGGCCTGGTCAGATTGTTCAACGAGCTGGCTTCAGGCTGAACTTTAGATTACAATAATGAAATTGAAATGGATAACAATCGGGTATGAACATCTTGCTTCCGACCATGAAGACAGTTACTGAAAGTGTTGATAGTGACCTCGTGAACGAGGACGACGGAAAGAACAATACCTACTGGACAATCGGTAGTGCTAGGAGGGCCAGTGAAGTCCCTTATTAATATATGATACTTGTTATCGGAAGCGAAGTTCTTGTTGATGCAGCAAGCGATTAGTGTAGTCTGAAGGTGGAATAAGTGATGCTCCCAGCCGAGTGGAGAGGGGGAAGGAACTGAGGTGGAAGGGAGGCTCATGGTGTCAGACGCTGCTGGCCGAGAACCCGACGATTGCCGAACGTCGGCATGTCACATCGTCCTCCAAAGCGATTGCACGACAACATTGGTTACAAGCATTACTGTAGGCGAGTACTTTTGCATCTGAAATAGCGAATCACATCTTCAAGCACCTGCTCTACGAATTTTCCGCGTACTGTATTATTCTCCCCGAAACGTGTGCCCAAGGTACCTCATACGTCAGTTGCCGATTCCGGGCTTGAGAGATATACCTCCAAGTGTCCACGACTGCTCCTACAACTTGCAAGCACAGCGTACATTGTAAAGATTTGAAGCAGATACAGAGGTCTTCCAGATTCAATCAACAAGAGGTTGAAGAAACGTCTCCATCCGCAGCTATGACGAAGCCCAAGGTCCTCCTGCTCGGCGAGATTGCCATGTAAGTTACCTTACCAATGGGCAAGGAGATAATTGGAAATTCTGACGCGAACACAGTGCCAAAGACACCTGGAACTCTTTGTCCGACATTGCTGAGCTCATTGAGCCGAAAGCTAGCAACCGGGCTGAGTTCATTGAGGAGTGCAAATCCGGCGAGCTTGACGGTGTGGTTGCAGGCTACAGAACATTCGGCAGCTTCGCAGTGACAGGCATGTTCGATCAAGAGCTCTTGGAAGTCCTTCCGAAGTCTATGAAGTTCTTGGCCCACAATGGTAGGTCTGCCTGCTTCTTTTATGAGGCTATTACCATCACGCTTTCGATGTAATGCAGGGTGCCTAACATTGGCGGCGAATGCTGATTGATAACAGGAGCCGGATATGATCAGATTGACGTACATGCTTGTGCAGAGCGTGATCCGCCTCTTCTCGTCTCCAACGTGCCTACCGCTGTTGACGATTCTACCGCCGACACTGCCGTATTCCTGATCATCGGCGCTCTCAGAAACTTCAACACCTCCATGCTCGCACTCCGCGAGGGCAAGTGGCGAGGCAACCCTCCACCACCGCTCGGCCATGACCCGCAAGGTAAAGTACTAGGTATCCTTGGTATGGGTGGCATTGGCCGCAACCTCAAGGCCAAGATGGACGTTTTCGGCATGACCACCATCTATCACAATCGTAAGCCACTGAGCGAGGAAATGTCCGGCGGAGCAAAGTATGTCAGCTTTGATGAGCTTTTGGAGACTTCCGACGTCATCAGCTTGAACCTCCCTCTTAATGTATGTCACGTTCTCCGCCGCTTGAGCTACGCGGGAAAGTCACTGATTGGTTCGCTAGAAAAACACACGCCATATCATTTCAACAAAGGAGCTTCAGAAGATGAAGAAGGGGGTCGTAATCGTGAATACTGCTCGTGGTGCGGTATTGGACGAAGATGCTCTTGTCAAGGCTCTTGACAGCGGGCATGTTCTTTCCGTTGGCCTCGATGTCTACGAGGAGGAGCCAAAGGTCCACCCAGGTCTGGTGAGAAACCCCAACGTCCTGCTGGTACCTCATATGGGTACTTGGTCCGTTGAGACCCAGGATAAAATGGAGAAGTTCTGCATTGGTAACGTCCGGTCTGCTATCGAGAAGGGCAAACTGAACAGCCCTGTTCCGGAGCATGCCTCGCTGCAATGATTGGACTTGTACCGGCACCCCTCCTCACGTTATATGAGTAATGGGATTAGTGTAACGATGCTCTGGACATAGAATCTCTCAAACTTGGTACATATAATCAGTACATATACCAATCCCCTGCAAGCCCGCCGTAGCATGCCAAGCCATCGGTATAGAACTTTAGTGTTAAGCCAGGATGACGGTACTCACCACTGCTGGTATAGAGAGATCTAGCGAGTATTTAATCTCATATAGAAGAGTTGAAACTGTTGTGACCACTGGTTGGCAGATGATAACGACCTGACATAGAGACAGCGTAAAGTTAGGTTGGAACAAGTCTACTCGCTTATACTCGCTTGCTGGTTAGCGAGCCGCTCAAGGTAAGAAATCCGTCAGCTGCAACCTTTCAAATATTCCCCGACCGCATATCTGAGAGACCCATGGGCCTGCGCGGAACTGCATGGCTACACTGGTATCACGTAGCGCGAAAACGCTCGTGAGATGCAGGTTTAAGGCTATGCAGCAAGCCGTGGATCAGCAAGCCCGCTGCAGCTTCCGCGGTGCCACCAGACGGCATCACTGGAACATGGCTACACCTTGATATCAACTGTGCCGGCATGCTTGAGACGTTCGACATGCACAGCACCTCGACATCTTGCGTCGTCCCCCAATCACTGGACTCGATCCTTACGTCTTATACTTGACCGTGCCGCCCTGACACCAGCTCAATCGCTAAACAGATGCTCTACGTTGGCATCAATCTGGCTCGCTTTTGCAGTCACATCGACGTCCTGTGTCGGTCTCGCTACCGAAGAGATTCAAGACAAAGAAAGGGACCCGAGAGCTCGCCATCAGACATTACCTACTGTACCTACCTTAACTTAGGTACTGGCGTCGCTGCACGGAAGCTCGGGAGCGGGACATCACGTTGGCTTGGCTTGAGCGTGGCCGGGCTCCGCTCCAGTCGCGAACTCTCCCGCGACTCTTCGTCCGCTCGCTTGTGACTTTAGCCTCCATCGCTTCCAGACCTCTACAGCATCCTCGCCAAAGTCCTGGGACAGCTATACTTAACCCGACCCACCCTACAGGCTCGTCTTATTCAGCAACGAGCGTCTAAGATCCGGAGAGCTGCCCTGAAGAGGCGCCATAACAACCTGCCTTCGCGCGCAACATCGTGACGTGCAGCGCTGTTCTGCAACTCAGAAGCATCTGATCATGAGCGAGCCGAATCCGACAGGGTCCTACCCGTCGCCCTCCATGCAACAATACGCGTCGAACGGTCAGCAACATCCAGAGGCCTACCAAGCCTCACCACCTACTGCGAACATGTCGCAACCGCCAGTGCTTCCCCCAATCCAGCATCTCGACGGTCAAGCACCCCCGCAAGTGCAGCAACCTCCACCACCGCAACAACAACAACCGCAATACTACGCGCCGCCTCCAATCAATGGCGCGCAAATGCAGCACCCTCACCCACCTCCTCCTCCGCAAAATCCCTACGCATACCCGGAGAATACGATGCCGCCCGGACCCATGCCTCCCAATGGCACCCCCAATGGGCACGCTGCAATGCGATACCCTCTTCCCCCGCAGTCGATGGACGCTAGGCAAATGTCAGGAGGGCGTCATAAGAAGGAGATCAAACGGAGAACAAAGACTGGCTGTCTGACATGTCGAAAGCGCAGAATAAAGGTATGAATATCCCGAATCCTACTATCACATGGAGCTGCATGCGCGATGTTTGAGCTGCGCTCGCCAACTGGCTCCCGCTACTAAGCGAGGATCGAGCAACGTCCGACATACCTTGGACACTTTTCCAATCTCAATACCGGAATAAATTGGCTTACGTTTGTTATGTAGTGCGATGAAGGGCATCCTACCTGCCGGAACTGTCAAAAGAGCAAACGCGAGTGCCTCGGCTACGATCCGATCTTCAAATCACAAAATGCGCCAGCGCCTATACAACCAGCACCCGGCACCCTTCATTCACCTCCGAACGCAGAGCCATCCTCTTCTCACGCCGGTCAAATACCACCACAATACACTCAAGCTCCACAAGGATACGCACCGGCTGTTAGCGCTGGGTTCCCGCCTGGTCCACCACCTAACGCGCCAATCGATCCCTCTTACGAGTATGGTGCTGCATTAGATCCTGCCCTTTCAGCAGACCAAGTGGCTGGCCACATGGGTCCTGGCATGGCGACATATACAACGACGCTCCACGCCGAACGCAAGCGTAAGTGCACACTAGACCAGAGCAGACGAAAGCAGTTGAGAAGACTAACTTTCATAATAGTCAAGTTCATTGCGATCGATGACCTCTTTACCTTGAACGGTGCCGTGCCTAACTTCCCATCACCTCATGAACACAGCGAGCCAGTCAGCCCCCCTGGAATGGAAGAAGTTCGAGCCATGTATAGAGCAGAATACGCGCCTGCTTTAGACAAATGGTTCGAGACTACGTGGTATACTCGAAGTGGAGAGGCAATCCTCGACGGACACAACGAGATCAGCCATTATTTCAAGCACTGTGTCGACCGATTCCGGAAACACACTGACCGACCCGAGGAGACTGTGGTACTACCATCACTTGAAGCTCGTCTGATATGGAAGCTGGCAGAGCTACCACGTTCTGTGGCGCCTCAAGATTCCTATGTGCAAACGCTACAGCAACGGCTTGACATCGTTGAGGACATATTGACCGGCCAATTCCTCGAGGAACAGAAGATACCTGCCGCCCCAGGCCAAGATCCACATCAAATATCATACAGTCAGGATCAATGGTTTGCGGATTCATTCTGGCATCAACTCGGCCGCTTCCTCTCCATCCGTGACGATACTTTGGACGCAAACAACGCAGCCAAACTTAGCGAGACTATGACCGGCATGCGCAACATCCTCAGCATGCTCGAAAACCGCGACGTGCTTTACTCCATGGCCATCGCTCGACACTACGGCGGTCGCATGGCCGAATACCACCCGGACAAGACGTTAGTAGCAACCAGCAATGACCCGGAAGACCCACTAAACAAGCTGAGGATTGCAATGGGCTTCCTTGCGAACCAGGAGGGTGCGGGTACCACGCAAGTCGTGCAGAGATTCTGCGGGATGGTGCGGAGGAGTTGGGAACTGCTAAGAAGTGACCATGTCACTCATCCTGGCCCTCCTGGTCCTGCCGCATAGAGTACGACATTGCCAGGTCGGCCAATGGACATGGGAAACTTACGGGATGTGACTGCTGTGCTGGAAGCACATGAGCGCCTACAGCAGGCAATCAATTACGCATGGTGACGACGAAGGGGGCAGGTATTGGGAGGGTTTGCATTGCACGTTCTAGCGCGGCCGGACACACATCTTGCTATTTGATACCCGCAACATTGGCGGAGGGGGATAGCTTCTGCCACCTTGCTCTTTCATATTGACTTTAGCGCTATTTGCATCATGTTCTGAAACGAAAAAAGATACTCTGCTTGATTGACTACTTAGGCTGGAAAACGCCGCCGAATACAATCACTACAGCTGAAGCTCAGCTGTCAACTCCAGTCCATTTCGTGCCTCGAACGATCCTACACATGCCAACGCTTGCTTCTCGGTTTGTTTTTTACTCTGCTTGGGTGACACTGGTCGTCGGAAAAGCACAGCCAGATGCGCGTACTCGGGACGTGGTACCCGGCCATCGCAATAGCGTCCATGCGATGGTCTCGTGCCTGCAGAATGACAGATGCTGTGCAGATGACGGGTGCCACGCTGCGGCTTTCCGCTGGGGGGGCTGATGCTGTCACCGCAGGAACGCCAACAGGGATGTATTTGAACTGTTTACATAGGGACGCCCTGGAGCAAGGACGACTCTTCTTGACAGATTACCGCTGATGCCTGTAGAAGAAGACATGGCGAGAGCGCACAGCTAGGGATTGTGTGGGTATCCATTCACATTGTCTCGTTAACTATTCATAATCCGCTCTATCCCCGTCATCCTGGGTACAATCCCGCAAAACTGTTTGCATCTCAAGATTTGTCAGACAATCTCTCACATGCCGCTGTACCACGGCATACCTCCAACCTCCAAGTCCTTGCGGAAGAAACAACCTGCTGCATAACCCACCCCCTCTGTGACAGGCGGCCTACCGCTGGCGAAACGGGACGGAGAATCCTCTGTTGCAACACCGATGTCAGAACATCCTTGTCCATGAAGCCTGTGCATCATCCTTCGAGTGTGCGAGGAGAAAGGAGGCAGGAATGTGCTCTGCTACAGCACCCTTCAGTGCCGGTCTGGTTCAAAAGTGTGGGTCGTGATATGGGCTGGTCATCATGAATTCCGGATCTGACCAAGAGCATGTCAGACGGATACGGTAGAAACAAACGACGGATGGAAATTGGACGTACCTAGGTCTTGCATGCTTGATGGCTCTTCGACGCCTGGCTGATTGAGCAGGTCTACCACTTCCTGCCCGTCGTTGAGCTCGTGGGTCTCCTGTCGTCCGTTCGACGATCCGTATGCGTTTGTCTGGCGATGATATCAGCACCATCCTTCTAACTTCCATAGTTATGTCTTCTGCCAGTGACAGTGTGCGACGCCATTGGAAGCATTGCAGCCAAAGACTTTGCAAGTGACAAACTCAGGGGGTGGCGTATGATAGTGTCCGGGCAGATATTGTGCGGGCAGAGGAGGAATAGGAAGGGGTTGACTGACATCGACCATCTTATCGCCCTCGACTTTGACCTCACGATCCGCAAGCTTGCGCATCAGCCCTAGAAACGCGCTGTTCCGGAACTTGTCGGTGCTGTTATCGGACACCTTCTCCAGCAGTTCCGCAGCAGTCTGCGCTAACGCATCGTCATCTTGAGTCTGGTTTTGCTGCTTCTCTTGTTCGCTTTCTTCTCTTGCACGCTCCATAATCTCCTCGGCTAGCCTGCGCTCATTGGACACAGGGTTTCTGGCCTCTACATCTTCTCTCAACTGCCGTTGGAACTCATGTAGGCTTGCTTGCTGTGCACGCTGCGCTTCGCGAGCCTCGATAACCTCGGGCGTCTGAGAGACTTCATGGAGCACAGCCTCGATCTGCGCTAGTGGATCCGAGAAAGTGCCCGCTTGGTCGTCATCGGTTTGTTGTACGTTGTATGCAAGCTCGGCAAACGCCATTTGGATGACTTTGTCCGATGACCGCGTTTGGAGGACTTCGTCAAATGAATATAACGATTCCCGCATTGATTGCCAGACACGCTCGTGAAGAGGTATGTTCTCCACGGCTTCGAGGCGTTCTTGAATTTCTTGCTGCATTACAAGATCATGCTCCATGTTGGAAGCAGGGATAGCAAGATGGTTTGTCTCAATGCGGCCGGGAAGGAGATGCATGTACTCCCGATGAAGCTTTTGTTCCTTTGGAGACATTGACGCCCACTCAGGAGCGGTCTGCTGGATCTCCGTGAATCGGTCGTAGAGGGCTTCGGCTCGTCGGTTGATGTCGTATCTTGCCGCGAAAGGCATCTGCTCTGGTCTTCTTTCGAATAGATGTGATAATATTGGTCTGAAGAGCGCGGCTTGATGAGGGACGATGAAGTCATCATCATGTTGCTCAAGGAGGGATAGCATTAAAGCAAGCTCGTGTATAGAATCTTCCGTATTCTGCGTGATCGCGTCAAACATCCGCAGCCGTAACAACGTTACTAGAATAGTTAGTCATTGCACTTGTCCCGTATATTGCCAGACCTTACGATGAGGGTATATATCCACGCCCGATCGATTATCCAAATGTTTCTGATTAGCAACCTCATCTCTCGCGTGCTGCTCAGCCTCCAACAGTCCTCGGTTCTGCAATTCTTCGGCCTCCATTTCCTCTCTCGCGGTATCAAAAGCTCTTTCAAATGCTGCCTCGTCAAATTGATCCACATCCATCACGTTTTGTTGCGCAGCTTGCGTCTGCATAGGCAACTGCTGTTGAGAATACCCACCGGAGAAACCGCCGTACATCCCATATCTAGGACCGCTCTGGAAGGTGGAATAGGAAGGTGATGATACAGGCGCCTTCTGAGCTTGGCGACTGTGGTTTTGAAATACGCCATCCCATCCTACATTCTGCGCTTGCGGTAGCGTTTGGTGATGTTGCAAGGCCGGAGATGGAGACACCTGCAAGCGCTGGAAATCCGCAGCCCAGTCAGGAGCTTGTGAAGGTCCTGCGAAGTTGTGTGCTTCAGGAGAGGCATGGTGCAGCTGTTGGAGATGCTGTGCCGCATGGAAAGTGGGGAGGTCTCGCTGGATTGGGTGGCCCGCTTGGAATGCTTCGAACTCTGGATCTAATATGCCGGCATTCGGATCATGCGAGCGGAAACCCTGGGCATATTGTTAGGCGCATGCGAGCTTCTCCTCGACAGACAGAGCGCACCTGTGCAGGAGATTGCCTGGAGATTAGGCGATCTTGTTGAAGGCTTCGGTCTACAGAGGTGTGGCTCTTGAAGCTCTGGAGAGCGTTGGAAGGACCACAAAGAGCGTCAGCCATGGTTCTTGTGCCGTGAGAGCCTCAATAAGCAGGACAAATGTCACATTGTCTGTACATATCAAGGATGTGTATACATTCAATAGGCGTTGTAATCGGCATATGATAATGACGAAGTTTCGGTATCTGGGCCGAGGTCGAGCGGTAGGGCTGAGAGCCGTGACTAGCGGCGGGAAACACGTCGCCTGTGCGGGACGTGCCTGGCCTGGAGCTACAAGAAATGTATGGGGCTGTTGATGCTACATCATACAAGTTACAGCCATGGTATGTTAATGCATCATGGTACTCAAGCAGTCGATCACATGCTGACAACTATATACAGGCGCAAGTAATTTCCAGCTCCGGTCACGATGACATGATTGTACGTTCGATACCCAATAGCTTTCCCCGGATACTGCCCCCTACGGCGCGACATCAACATCATGAGTATCAAGGATGCTAACCAGACCGCTCATAGCACGATGCAGTCCTTGATTACTACGGAAGGCGGTTAGCAACCTGTTCTTCGGACAAGACTATCAAGATCTTCGAGGTTGAAGGGGACTCTCATCGCCTGGTTGAGACACTGAAAGGGTACGTGGCGGCATCAAATACGGCGGGGTGATGGAGCAAGGACTAAGAAGGATCCAGACACGATGGCGCAGTTTGGTGTGTTTCCTGGGTAAGGCTACCTTCACTCCATGTGGTTCTTACCAGCCGCTAACTATCGCAACCTGCAGGCGCACCCAAAGTACGGCACCATCCTAGCCTCCTCGTCTTACGACGGCAAGATCTTCATCTGGCGCGAGCAAAACGGACAATGGCAGCGCATTTACGACTTCACACTCCATACCGCATCGGTCAATCTGATCTCATGGTCACCGCCTGAGCCGGGCTGTCATCTAGCATGCGCCTCTTCCGACGGTTCCGTCTCCGTCATCACATTCGTCGACAACAGCTTTGCACACACAATCTTCCCTGCGCACGGCCTCGGCGTCAACGCCGTTTCTTGGAGCCCAAGTCTTCTGCCGGGACAGCTCACCAGCGCGCAGGCGCCTGGCTCGCAACCGCAGCCCCTGAGACGATTCGTGACGGGAGGCAGCGACAACCTGGTGAAGCTCTGGGATTTCAACCCCCAAACTCAGAGCTATGCCAACATTTGTACGCTGTCTGGACACACCGACTGGGTTCGGGATGTGTCTTGGTCGCCTACTCCACTCTCGAAGTCTTACATCGCCTCCGCATCCCAGGACAGGACGGTGCGCATCTGGACATGCCCCGCTAGCGCCGATCCAGCTAATGCGGACAGCTGGACAAGCACGACTCTGAACTTCGATGCCGTGGTCTGGAGAGTAAGCTGGAGCTTGAGCGGCAACGTGCTTGCGGTCAGCGGTGGAGACAACAGAGTCAGTTTGTGGAAGGAGAGTCTCAAGGGCGGCTGGGACTGCGTCAAGACGATTGAAGAGTAGAACTCATGGCATTGTGGGTTTTTGATCGAAGTGGCATATTTCAAGCTGCTCGGTTACGGCGTTCATAAAGCGAGGATGACTGAAAGTTTACAATGTTCGATTTGCTCCTGTACCTAGACATGGAATGCTGATACCGGCTTCAAAGGCCTGGCACGTAATCCAGTAATCCACAGATCACCCATTCGGGCAGGTAGTCGATCCGTGCGTCAAGCAGACACTTAGCACCGATGAATTTACTGTGTTCGTATTGATCGGTATTCGTACATTGCCGTACCACGCACTGCACAGTACGAGTGATTAGACGCATTCTGCAGCTTTGCAGATGGTCAGAAACGCCACGATGCTCATTCAGGCAATATCAGGCCGTATCGGGCGTCGATCTCCCGCCCACGCCAATGAGCTTAGCATCATCGAACATGTACCGCGGACCTGCACCCTTTGCCTTGCTGCCGACACGGCTCGGAGATGTCAGGCACGTTCAGTTACTCTTCAAGCGCATTGGACGACGAGGGTTGCTGTATTTACCCTTTTGCACCCTTTTGTTGATGCCGTGCTGCCGCCTTTTCCAGGTCTGCCGTCATCAGTTGTATGATGGAAATGGGTGAGGCAAGGGATGTGTGGATGTGAATATAATGTAGCTGAGTGCTGCATTTCGTTGGTAGTATTTTGCTCTCAATTGCTTGTCTATCGTCAATTGCCCCGTGTCCAGTCCTCGCATCTTCGAAGTTCTACCCAAGTCTTTCAATCCGACTACCTACTCGCAATGCGTTCCCCAATCTACGCGGCGCTCCTCTGCGTCTGCATGTTCCTCTTCGCAGCTTACGCCTCTGCTGAGCTCCAGATAGAGGTAATGCACTCTTCCGCTATGGGCAATCGCTATACCATTAACACTGCCCTAGGCTCGTCAAGCATCCAGCAGCACGGCCAGCACCGTGTCCGGATCTTCCACCGCCTCAGGCACCTCCTCCTCCACTGGACCAACTGGCTCAGGCTACCCCCCTGGTGTCGGCTCGGGATCGAGTGGGTCGGGTGATACTGGCGGAGACCAGAGCCAGACGAACGCTGCCAGCGCCTTTGGTGTGTTCATGCGCCTTTCGGAGGACAGGCACACTACGCAAGGTCCAAGTACTAACAACGTCTTAGATGTTTCTCTTGCAGCCAGTAGTTTCGCAGGAGTTGTCGCTCTCGGTACTGTGTTCCTGATGTAAAAGCCCAGGCGAGGTCGATGAAGACGCTGGGCTGCAAGAGCGTGGGTGGGATCCGGTTATGCTGAACACAAAACGCAATACATTATGGCTTCATGAGAGTGGGAAAAGGGTGAAGTGCTTGCAGCGTATGCAACAACCTGTATGATTTATGCCGGAATGGACTCATGGTATCTTGACTGAGGATGCAAACTATCAAGCGGACCAATTGGATCGTTGAGCGGTTGGTATCGATGCATAACGTTGACTGAGTGATGCGGCTTTTGTAGGACGGAAAGTCAACCTTGGTGTACCGACCGTAAGTTCCATGCAGATTCCTGCTGCATCGACGTTCATGTGCGTTCGACCCGCGTGTATGTAATACCACAGTCTTGGGCAAGATTCGCTGCCCGATTCCGTGGCGTGAGTTTCGGCCCGGCGAGACCATAAACAACAAACGTGTTACCGCCATCAGCGGTGACAATCTGATGTCCTAACCTCCGTGAAGGGCAATAGATCAAGACCGGTATGAAAACTCTAGCGTGAGTGTTGGGAAAGCCTCTAAGCCTCTAGCCGTGTTTGTAGCCGCATTACCTGCCTGCAGCGCGGCTGAAGCACGACGCATATGCCTGGGATCTACCAAAGCGCAACGGCTGTATAGATAGCCTAGCAGTGGGATCCTCTCATTGGGCGGAACGCTGGTGACTTGTATCGTTCAGAAACCCTCATCGTTCACAAGCTGCTTCCAAGTCCCAATACCCTCAATCCACCGGGGTCTCCGGTGTAAGCCAGGTAATACCGCAGTGGATGCCAAGCAACCATGTTGATGGCGTTCATAGTCTCGATCGTGTGGACGTACTCGCCAGTTTCAGCACAAGCGATCTTGATTCCAGACTCGGCATCCTTGTCTGGGCCACTGGCACCGGCGATGTAGGTGCCGTCGAAGGAGAAGGAGACACAATGTACAGCGCCAGTCATTTCGGCAAGTGTGTGCTTGCAGACCCAGTCGTGCGTGTCCCAGAGACTGATCAACGAGTCGCCTCCACCGACCGCAACGCAGCTACCATTCGGTGAGTGGGCAACAGAGTAGGCCGCGGAGGTGTGTGCGTTGAGCGTATGTAGTTGTTGCTGCGGTATACTGTCAGAAGAACGTCTTGTGTTTGAAGAAGATCACTGTATCTCCAACTCACCATGCTCGGCCAATCCAACACTTTGACAAGGCCCTCGCCCGTCGTGGCAAATACCTCTCTCCCACTGTTCGAGAAGCACACCTGGTTCGTCTGTGCGCTCTGCAGCTTCCTTCCCTCTCTCAAATCCAAGCTCTCAACGACACCATTTGCGCCCATCCGTATATCCACAGGCACGACAACATCGTCCCTTCTACCCACCACAATCTCCGTTCCATCAGGCTTCCACGTCAAGAATAGTCCTACATCCCCAACCTTGACCTCCTGTACACAACTGCTTTTTCCAGAGCCCACAGCCGTCCCTCCTATCCTCACATCCCACAACCTCAGCGTACCATCTGTGCCCGTGCTCGCGAGTTCGGCCTCCTTGGTCGGATTCCAGCCCAGCTTCTCCACCGACCCGGTGTGTCCCCGCAACTCCTGACTCGCCTTCACAGTCGGTCTTTCCGGATTCCAAACTCGGATGTGTGGTCCTGAGGTTGTCGCTATCGCAGCTCCGGTGGGTGACCAGGCGACATGCCGGATATTGGGTGCATGTGCGGAAGGGCGTGCTGACTCTGAGAATATGGTTGGTTTGAGGTTTTTGAAGGCGGTAGGAAAGAGATCCTTCTTTAGTGGGCGGCTACGTGTGGGTGCGGGCATGACGATGAGATATGACTGTGCAGAAGACAAAAGCGATTGTAGTCTTGGGTGCTCACACAAGGAGGCTAGGTTATGAGGTAGAGGTCGGCCTGCGGTTATTGCAGCATTGACGGAGGATCAAGTGCCGTGGAAATGCCAATGCTCGGTATTAGACTTGTAAGTGTCTCGCGACTCAGATATGAAACAGTCGCGCTTGTACGGGTTGTCTTTGTGGAGAAAGGCGCGGTTTGTTGAAGGTGCATGTATCTGAGCTTGGAGTCGCGTTAACATTTCGATACGGCGGACGACATGGCCGGCACCCACCGCCAAGGCAAGGTTGCTGCAGCTGCTTCCGGAAGGTTCACTCCAGCCGCGGGGTTCTTCCTGGAGGTCAATCATCTCACCACCCGGTGTATCACAACATCACATTGCATCCCGCATACAGTACATCCATGGATGTATGCTGCACTCATGTTTGTGACGCAGAGTAAGGCATTCCTTGCGAATCACTTTCCTTGGCAATTATATCTCTTGCGCGGCCTTCACGCCAAGTTCTCTCGTATCCCCAGTCCAGCTGCTACCACAGGAGCATTGGAGAAATCCCATCAATGCGTGCTGCAGTCGCAGTATCCGCAAACAGGTCTGCAACAGGCCAAGAGTGGCATCGGCATTGAATAAAGGCTGAGATGCGCTCGGCGAAGCGAACGAGAGTTTCGGACCTTTCATCACGGCCAAGGGCGGAACCAAGCACACTCTGCCCCGCAGATGGTATGTCATCGAGATTTCACTGCAGGTGATGGACTCTCCCCTCGTGCTTCGGGTAATCTGCATCTTTCTCTACCGCGGACGTGTTTCGCGGAATCAGCGTTGAAGACTCAATCGACACTTGCTGCCGGCAACTATATGCCGCGGAAATCCAACGGGAGAATCCACCTTCTCAGAATTGGCATGCTTGGATGACAGTATACAGTTTGTGAGAGTTTCCACAAGTCCGGCTTCTCCAGACAAACTCCCGATTCTACTCCACACTTTGTCGATCCCTGCATTCTCCGATCCCCCAAGCACAACTTTAACCACCTTCAGTCTTCTGCAAGTGTTCCCTATACGTCATCCCCAGGCAGAATTGGTCAGCGCCCTTTATGTTTCTCCTCTTTGCTACTCGGCGCGCGCATATTGAGGGACATCACCCAACGGCGGCCCCGCCTTGGTAGACAGCGGGGTCTTGTGTGCAGAATGCGCAGGTATAAGTATAGAGGCTCGGTAGGTCTTTTCCCGTCTCTTCCATCTTCACTATCAAACGAGACATCTCTTCCTCACGCCAAAAATGCTCTACTCGGCATTCCTAGCAAGCCTTCCGCTTCTGGCGGCTACGCTTGTCGAAAGCACTGCCATTCCACACTCGAAGCCTTTCAACCATCTTCTGGAGAAGAGGCAGTCATCTGGAAACTCAAGCTTGCAAGTTGATCTCGGCTACGAAGTCTACGAGGGAGTCAAGAATCAGACCTCCGGCCTGAACACATGGAAAGGGTAAGCCTGATAAGCTTGACAAAATAAGGATCCCTCACTAACCCTACCCAGTATCCGCTATGCTAAGGCGCCCCTCGGATCACTCCGCTGGCAAGCGCCACAAGCGCCAGATGTCAACCGCAGCGAGATCATTCCCGCGACCGATTACGCCTCGCAATGCCCACAGAGTGAGCTTTCCGTACAGCCTAAGCCTAACCCTGGCGTCCTCGCTAGTGAGGACTGTCTGTTCCTGAACGTCTACGCCCCGCAAAATGCGACCGGGCCTCTACCAGTCTTAGTCTGGATCCATGGTGGCGGTTACGGCGCTGGGAACGGTCGTGAGGATCTCTCGGCCATCATCAATGCGAACAATCAGAGCTTTGTTGGTGTCTCCATCCAGTACAGACTCGGTGCTTTCGGCTTCTTGTCCAGTGACGAGGTCTTCCGAAACGGTGTTGCCAATGCTGGCATTTTGGATCAAACCTTTGCTCTACAATGGGTGCAGGATTACATCGGCCAGTTTGGCGGAAACGCCTCCATGGTCACCATCTCTGGAGAGAGTGCAGGAGGTGGATCCGTCATGCTACAGACTATGGCCTATGGTGGTTCCATCGGCGACTCTCTTTTCACCAACGCCATCTCTGCTTCGCCATACCTGCCTATGCAATATGGTTACAAGGACTGGGTTCCCTCGCAATCATACTACGCTTTCGCTGCTGAAGCCGGATGTCTTCAGACTACCGCTTACGGTAGCTCGCCCACTACCATCTTCGAATGTCTGACTATGCAGGATACCATGACCCTACAGAACGCCAGCTTTAATGTCTCGGCCTCTGGAACATACGGCACATGGGGTTTTCTACCGGTGACGGACGGGGTCTTCATCCAAGATACACCAAGCCAGCAGCTACTCCAGAAGAGGATCAACGGCAAGAATCTTCTCGTAGGAGTGAGTGGCCTGACCATACTCTTGAATGTTCCTATACTGACGTCTCACAGAACAACGCCAATGAGGGCCCAGCTTTCACCCAGCAAAACATTACCACGGAAGCAGACTTGGTAGACTGGCTTCATCTAGTTTTCCCATTGATGACCAACGACGACGTTGCGAAGATCCTCCTGTACTATCCCAGTAGCAATGCCAGCGATAATGCAAACGCGGAAGAATACGCGACCCTTGGCTACACTGGCGCGACTGCACTCAACGTGAGCTCTGTGGCTACAGGCCAGCAGCAAAGAGCCAACAACATCTACGCCGAAACGACCTTTGTCTGCCCAAGCTACTGGATGGCAGAGGCCTTTACTGATAAGGGTCGCTCATCCTACAAGTATCAGTACTCTGTCCCGGCTGCCCAGCATGGTGCAGATGTGACCGGATATTTCGGACCCGCTGCACCGACTCAAGGCCCTGACTTTGTCCACGCCTTCATGAGTACGTGACACAATCAATTATACTCTCCGAGAAACACGCTGACTTCATGGACAGACATCTGGGGAAATTTCATCACGGGCTCCAACCCCTCTATCTCCGCACAGATCGCGAACGGCGTCAGTTCCAACGACTCATCGGCTGCCAACCCCGCAACTGACTGGCCCGCCTTTGCAATCTATGCTCCTTACCAGCTCAATCTGAATCAGACTGGTGGTGTGGAATTCAGCACCCAGCTCTTTGCAGGAGTTCCGAATGTGACAGAGTATATGGGCCCGGGCCTCATGAACAATTTCACTTTAGCGAATGCGTATACGTGGGAGGCTGGAAGAGGTTACAGGTGTGACTTCTGGAGATCTGTTGCAGCCCTCGTACCGGAGTAAAAGGGTTGCCCTTGTTGAGGATGGGACTTGCATGAAAGATTTCACAATAACACATCTAATGCAATGCACATCAAAATCTCATAATAAGAAGATGTGTGATATACAAGGCTTTCGTGACTATGTGGTGCAATTCGGAATCCAAGACAATGCTCGCTAACAACAAAATCAAGCCAGTGATCCATCTCAGCTCGTACGCATAATGCAAATCAGTATCTTACAACCGGGCAACAAATCCACTCTTATCGATCTTCACAAGATAGTCCTTGGAGATGTCCTCAACCTTGCAGACACCGGCAAGACCCATACAGAGTCTGATCTCATCTGCCAGCAGTCTCAGACAGAGCTCGACACCTTGCTGGCCCTTGTATGCCAGGCCCCAAAGCACAGGGCGTCCGATCCAAACAAAGTCTGCGCCGAGAGCCAAAGCCTTGAACACGTCGGTTCCGTGCCTAATACCACCGTCGACATGGACCGGGATCTTCTTTTGCACCGCCTCCACGACTTCTGGGAGCGCGTCGAGAGTAGCCATGGCACCGTCTGTTATCATGTCAGCAAACCAAACCTGGGAAATTCACATGCCCACTTGTACTCACTCAGCTGTCTGCCACCGTGGTTCGAAACCACAATGCCGTCGACGCCGTGATGTACGGCCAACAACGCATCCTCCGCCGTCGCAATCCCTTTGACCCAAACCTCCATCTCCGGTCCACACTCCTGTTTCAACCAATCAATATCCTTCTCCCAGCACAAAGTCGGGTTCGCGGCGTGTGTATGGAATGTGATCGGCCCAGAGGGCGGCACCCTCTCTTCTCCCTCCATAGACCCCGCCGCGCTCTCCGTCCTCTGCATACTCGGCCTCTGCTTCTGTTCCCCATTCCCCTCCTTCTCCTCCTCCGTGAAATTCGCAATCCGGAAATGTCCCGGGAGTTTGAACTGGTTCCTAATCTCGAGATTCCTGCGCCCCAGCATCGGCGTATCGACGGTCAGGAACACGGCCTTGAACCCCGCCTTCTTGGCCCGCGCAATCAGCTTCCGGCTGTGCGAGCGCTCCTCGAAGAGATACAGTTGCAGCGCGTTCGGGTTTCCCTCCGACGCAGCCGCCACGTCCTCGAGAGACGTCGTCGCAAAGCTACTCAGACCCATGACGACGCCCGCGTTCCTGCACGCGCGTGCCGTGGCCAGTTCACCGTCCTCGTGCGCCAGACACTGCATTGCTGTCGGCGCTACGCCGAGCGGTATGCTGTTCCTGTGCCCGAAGAGCGGGACCGAAGTGTCGATCTTGGACACGTCCCGGAGCACGCGAGGCCGGATACGGTATTTCTTGAAAGCGTCGCTGTTCTCCTTGACGGTGCTGCCGGAGTCGGCGCCCTCGTTGTAGTAGTCGCGTGTCTGCTTGTCCATGATGTTCGCCGCGTGTCGCTCCAGCTCTTCGATCGTGAGACAGTTTAGGTCGTGGTTGTTGGAGTTTTTGGCCGGCATTTTGGCGGTTTTTCGTGCGCGGGTGGGCTTCAATCTGTGGGTGCGAGAGATGGTATGCAGATGTATTTGCAGTATAAGCATATGTGTAGGGATAATTGAACGGGATTGTGTTTACGGAGATGGGAAAAAGAAAGATATATCCGGGATCTCAGACCCATCAATGACGCCGTTGGTCCCAAGTTCCGTCTCCAGATCTTGCCGAGGCTCCCCGGACTGAGGTCTCGCCGATTGCGGAGTGCGTCACCTCTCCGTTCGAGCGACGGGAGCGGGAACGGCACATTTAAGCTTGGAGAGCTCCCGGTCTTGGCAAAGGCGACCACGTCTCAGCCTCGTGCATCTCTCCGTCTGTCTTCACCAATAGCTGCTATATCGCTTTGAAGCGAGGCACTTTCGAGTAACAGGACGGGAGCGGCAACGGCACATTCAAGCCTGGAGGAGTGCCAGTCTTGGCAAATCTATTAAGGAGCATCGTACTTCGTCTGCTACCTAGAACATGCATCTGTAAGTGGAACATACCACAGTCCTCCCAAACCAATCCACATCCCACACCGTACCATTACTCCTTTTTGATCTCTGGGCTTTGGCCTTCAGCAGGAGTTTTGGTACCATTGTAAGTCTGCTTCTGCCTCGACACGATGGTCCTTGGCAAGCCAAGGCAAGGTCCACCCGAGACCTCCTCCGTCTTTATGTACGTCTCATGGTCACGCTGGCCCTCTGCCTTCAGCGCTGCGTCATGCGAAGACTGCTCTTCTTCACGTTTTGTTACCGCTGCCGCTGCCGGCCTAGCCCACTCCTTTTGCTTGGGAGTGAAGTTCGTCGGGACACGTTGAGCGCTTCGCGGCTGAGCCGGGACTTGTTGTGAGGTTCTCGACTGGGTCGGGACACGTTGAGCGTTTCCCAGCTAAGCTGCGTTACCTTGAGCCTTTTTCGGCTAGGCCGAAGCTTACTAGGTGGCCGTCGACTATGTCGGGGCAAACCGAGCGCTTCCCGGCTGAGCCAGGACTTGCTAATGGACCGTCGACATGGCTAATGCCTGTTATGGGGTCCACAGCGGCGTCGACGCTGGTGCAGCGGGAGGAAGAGCTGGAAGGCCAGGAGCAGGAAGACCTTGAGGCATCATCCAAGGGTGGCCGTACCCACTGAGCAGCAGGGGGCCTAGTTGCGGCTGCAACAGCCCCTGGTACAGCTGCTGTTGCTGGTACGCCAGCTGCTGCTGCTGGTACGCCAGCTGTTGTTGGTACAACAACTGCTGCTGCTGGTGCTGCTGGTGCTGCTGCTCCTGCGCCCTTCTGAGCTCAAGCTCGTCATAGTATTGATTGACTCTTGCTTCGAACTTATCTAATCTCCTTTTATAGTCTGTTATGGACTCACTATTAGCCATAGAAGGCGTCTCGTCTATAGGTCGGTTAGCCATAGTTCTATTAACGTATAAGCATGTCATACTTACCCAAGGACGGGCAAATTGTTTCGTCTATAGACATGCTTGAAATTCTTAATAGTATTAATTCTGCTAATATATACGTCAGTATACCTTATATCTCTCGCGAAGACTGCGATAACTTACGGAATTTTATTAGTTAATTAAGGAAGAAGAATTTTCATGTCACGATTTCAATTCGGATACGAGGTGCGCAGTGCGGCTCCCATCAAGCGAGGTGATGTGAGGTGGCGTCACGGTTGCCATATTGGGACTTGAGTCCTGAGTACATGAGGCGGGTTACAAGGCGCGATGGGTCACATAGACAGCGAAAATGAAACGGACGATGTTGATGGCAAGTAATTGTGGCATTTGAAAACCCGAAAGATGACCCCCCATAACTCGAGCAGGCCTACTCATAAAATCTGACGCGCCGCTCCAACTCGTCCTCTCTTTCGTTCTGCTGAGGCGCCATATCAGGCATCGCCTGCTCTTGCTCGGCGGCCACCTCAGGCACTGCCTCTTCCTCTTGGACCTCTTCGGTCTCCTCGGCCAACTCGTCGGTAGGCGCCGGCGGGAATTGGACCCGATCAGCCAAGGATCGTGACGGCGTGCAGGTGGCGTTGGTCGGCTCTTGCAGGTGTGACTGTACTCGCTATAGCGACGCGAGGCGTCATTCCCAGCGGGTCGCGGCCTCTATACCCCCGTCGAGGAGGCGGGAGAGCGTTGGCGGCGCTCTAGAGAAACCCTCGAGCACCTTTCGAACAAATGCCCATCAGAAGTCACAGCGTGGACTCTCTTCTTCCAACAAGGGAAGAGAAGAACAAAGCTGGGTGAGTGCAAGATGTTAGCTTCATGGGCTAAGAAAGAGAAGCATGAACAGCCTGAGCGAGAGGTCGCCGGCATCTACGTGAGCGCGATTGGTCTGTCCCAAACTCTGAAGGGCCAGCGGGCTTGCTGGTATGTTCGCCATCCAGTGAAGGAGAGCCTTCGGGAGTCGCAACTATTCACTTTGGGACGACTTGCTTTTGAAAAACATTGACGGAGATGACGAGGACATTGACGGAGATGACGGTAAAAAGAGGAAAGTGCCGACAGCAAGCGAGTGGCAGGCAGACCTAGCGTTGAACTGATAGTAATTTCGTGCCTTCTGAAGAGGGGAGATCCAGATGGTGAACGGTACGAGGTGGAGACGTGTATCGTTCCCTCGTTGGTCAGTTACACTAGAAACCGGGCAACGAGGCGCTGAATAAGCTGTGTTGTAGAGCCAATACAGTAGATGAGATCATACCTACTTCGCCGAAATTCAAGCGACTGGAGACGATTCAACTGGTTCGAGTGAATACAAACTGCTGCCAACGTGATAAGGAGAATATACAGCTTTACAGAGACTTGCACATTGCGTACTCACCGAATCGTATATCTCAGCGAAGGGGCATCTCAGGTCTTCACCTCAGGCCTGGCGGCAGGAGAACGCGTCGTCATCTCCTCGCTTGCGAAATGGCCAGTACAGCCCGCCACTTTCGCGTTCAGCATCCGGGCATCTTCCCTCATCTTCTGTTGTAGATATTCGTCCTGTGACCTGTATACACATCGGATGAAGTGTGCTCTGACTTCGGAGCTTGCTAATACAGAGGCATGATCCTTGCATTATATCATACCACGGCTACCCCTCCTGTGAGGGAGCCTTAGTAAGCGTGCGCGCGGTTAGCAATCATCCTCACCTGCCATGGTCTTCTTGGTTCACATCTAAAGCAGAAGTCCTCAAAGCGTGCCACTTTGACTCTGTCGACTCTAAAATTGCATTATCGTTACTTGACCCTTACATGCTCCGGTTGCTACTTTTCAGAAGTCAGGCTACACTCCGCTTCGGTCGAGGCTTCAGAGACATGTCCACTACCAACTACGACGCCATAATAATTGGTTCTGGCCAGTCCGGCACACCATTGGCAACAGCCTTGCAGAGCGCTGGACGTAAGACTGCGCTGATCGAGCGAAGCCATATCGGCGGATGCTGCATCAACGAAGGATGCACGCCGACCAAAACCATGATCGCAAGTGGCCGTGTTGCTTATCTAGCCCGGCGCTCCGCAGACTATGGTGTTCATTCTGGAGAGAAAGTTACCGTTGATATGACCAAGGTTCGTCAGCGCAAGCGTGAAATTGTGGACAGCTTCCGTGGGGGAAGTGAGAAACGCATTGCCAACTCAGGTGTTATTCTGTACACCGGAGAAGCATCTTTCACGGATGAACACACCCTTGACGTTAAAATGAACAATGGATCAAAGGAGACTGTAAGGGGTGACCTCATCATAATTCAGACTGGTGAGAGACCAGCGAAGCCATCTTTGGAGGGAATTGATACCATCGAGTCTTCACGAGTGCTGAATTCGACATCGGTTCAAGAGCTAGACCACGTACCGGATCACCTCCTCGTATTGGGGGGCGGCTACATCGGTCTTGAGTTCGGTCAGCTCTTCCGCCGATTGGGAGCAAAGGTCACCATCGTACAAAAGGGCCCACAGCTGCTGCCTAGAGAGGACACTGATATCGCCATTACCATGCAAGACATCCTCCTCCAGGATGACATTGATGTTAAACTCAATTCAGAAGCCGTCCACATCTCCTCAGCCTCAGAGACACTTACTCTCGATGTCAAAGGACCCGGTGGTCATAGCCAAGGCATCACAGGCTCCCACCTCCTCGTCGCCGCAGGCCGCGTCCCCAACACGGACATGCTGAATCTTCCATATGCCGGGGTCGAAACAGATAAACCCGGTTACATCAAAGTTTCTCCGACTCTGCAGACCTCAGTCCCACACATCTACGCCTTAGGCGACGTCAAAGGCCCACCAGCCTTCACGCACATCTCCTACGACGACTTCCGCATCCTCCGCGACAACCTAATTGACTCTCCTTCTGCTATCCCGAAGACCATATCCGACCGTATCGTGCCCTATTGCGTCTATACCGACCCACAACTCGGACATGTAGGCTTACACGAAGCTGAAGCTCGCGCCAAATTCCCAAACAAACACATCCAGGTAGCCAAGATGCCAATGGCGTACGTAGCACGGGCGCTGGAGACGGATGAGAGCAGAGGCATGATGAAGGCAGTGGTCGACGGAGAGACTGGTAAGATTCTGGGTTTCACGTGCTTGGGGCTGGAGGGAGGCGAGATTATGACCGTGGTGCAGATGGCCATGATGGGAGGGTTGACGTATAAGGATGTCCAGAATGCGGTCTTTGCGCACCCTACGCTTGCTGAGAGTCTGAACAATTTGTGGGGATTCTTAGAGTGATGATGGGAGATAATGGGGGCCGCCGGTATGAAGGGCTTCAATTACGACAGTTCACTTCTGCGAGCTCACCTCAAGTGAGGTCCGCTGAAACATACGGTACCACACTAGCTGGTCGAAACCGCGTGTTTCATACATTAATGTAGCTTTGCTGGCAAGGTAATGTTTCTAGCACGTGCCAGACTCGTCTTGCAATGTGTTTCATACAAATTCAAAAGTCGAATACAACAAACAAGCAACCTTCACTAACACAGTCGCGATCCTTCATGCCGACTTAGATAGCGTCGACAGCCACAGTCTCATTTCCTTTCTCGTCCACCAGCCTCGTCGTCCTCACACGGACCACTGCCGTACTCGCTTTCCTGGGATTCTTCGAGTTGAAGACTTCGTCGAGCTCCTCTAGTGTGCGACCTTTGGTCTCGACGAAGAAGAAGTAGATGACCGCAAACTCCAGAACATCCCATAGGCAGAAGAAGACATAGAACCAGTAGCCGATGTTTTTCAGGGCGATTGGAGCGACAAAAGTATTCCTGAATAGGTGGTTAGCGAATGAGCAACAATGGAATACTTGATACTTACAGAAAGCCTGCCGCGCCGGCCGTCCATTGGAAGAGGAACATGCCTGGGTAGGTTAGCAAAAGAAACTAAATAGAAGCCCGAAATCTAGCTTACCCTTAGCACGCATATCGTTCGTCATCACCTCAGCTGGGTAAATCGGTTGCATCGAGGTATATGCCACAGCGAAAACAACACCGAAGACGTATATGAAGGAGATGGAGGCCTTAGAAGCGGGAATAGAACCTTCAGTATAGCCCGCCGCTCCTCCAGCTGCAATGGCAAGGCAGAGGACCATTCCGGCTGTGGACGCTAAGAACATAGTTCGCCTGCCTAGTACGTCGTGCAATCTGGCACCTATGATTGCTGCTATCCAACCAGTGATGGCGTATATAGCGTTGAGGAGAAGCTGAGTGTTTGGGTTGGTGATGCCGACTTGAGCGACAAGTAGTGGGAGATAGTAGGAGATGACGCTGTCATTACTTAGCATATACTCTAGAGAAGCGTTATGCTAATGAGCAATCTCTTTTCCCCGAGGTGTGTTGACTCACTTGTTTCCAGAAAACTGACCGAACCAACTGAAGCAGAAATTGATGCCAGTGCGGTAACGGCGAGCCCTCGTACGCAAGAGATCACGGATGTCAAAGAAGCTTCTCCAAGACAACAAGGTCGATGTGGAAAGCGACTGGACAATCTCTGACATCTCGAGTTCGACAATGGGATGGCTTGCATCTCCGTTCGCATGGTGCTTGACGATGAAGGCCCTTGCCTTCTCATGCTGGTCTGCTGCTACCTGCCATCGAGGTGATTCCGGGACGAAGTATATGAAGCAGCAGACCAAGCCAGGACAAAGCATTTGCAGCCATAAGGGTAAGCGCCAGTTCAGATTCGTGTCGCTAAGGTGGATGTTGGCTCCATATACGGCTGCTTCCATCAGTATCTTTCACATAATGTGCCACGAGCCGAGACTCACTGAATGTCGCAATGATCGACCCCATATACCAGAGTGTATTATACAGACCAGAGACAGTCGCCCGGTACGTAGGAGGAGCCTCGATTAGGTCAGATCACGAGTACCTTAGGAATGTGTTTTCTTCAACCTTACGAGTTCGATCATCAAAATTGGTCTACTCCTGTTAGCTCTTGCACACACGTCCAGTCCAGATATAGCACTTACGCAGACGTGGTAGCCAAGGTGCAGAAGAAGCTCAGCAGGAACCGACCTCCAACAAACACCGGTACTGGAGATATCAGCTATCTGTCTATCTGAGTTTCCTTACTAGGACATACGAGTCTTTGCTGTTGCCGTAATGATCGTTCCTATAATAACCCCAAAACATCCGATGAAGATGGGTAGGCGTCTTCCTTGCCAGTCCGCAACCCAGACGAAGAAAGCCCCAGCCATTTGGCCAATCTGCTGTGCGTGAGTAGAGTACTTGACAATAACCGATAGTAAGGCAATTGCCGACCTGGAAGATTGCGAAGACTATGCCGGTGCTCGATGCTCCATTCAATGGCAGGTTGTAGTAATGCTGATAGTTCGTAACGGAATTAATCGAGCCCATCAACGAGCCATCGTATCCTAGATCCTCTGAGATCAGACCAATCCGATAGCACACTTTGGGGTATCATACCATTCATGGTCGAGGTAAGGTAGACAATGAAACACATGCAGTACAACTGAAGGTGCCCTCGGCCCCAGGGGTTTGGTCTATTTGCGACGACGGCGGCGAAGTCTGCATTCTTTGCCGTCGTCTCACTCTCGTCAATTTTGTGAACACCGTCTTTTCCAGCATTGGCACCACATAGCACCTCCTGGTGCGTGGCACCGTTGGTTTTGTCGTCTATCTTCTCAGTCATCCTGGTGGGCTGTATGACCAGAAGCTGCAGTTAAGAAAAGATCTAGTAATCGAGGAAGAGGAAACAGAGGAGGCATGACACTACCTTGTATACGACTATGCGGTCTCCGCGCACGTTTCCGCTAGTTGCAGCGCCCCCTTTGGGATCTATAGCTGACCAACCCAGAACGCATACAGCGGGCCGAGTCACCTACGAGACATGGCATTTAAGCTTCGTGGCGTTTGAGTCAACCTTGAAATGGCCGCAAACCATAGGACTCTTCTAGTGCCTATCTTCCAAGCTAAGACTCTCTCCTCCATGTACAACAGATCAACATCGACTCCGCTCCGACAATGGCTAGACGAAACGCACATCATTACCAGTTGTATGCAGCGTGGCGGGGCCCCATGGGGATCGGAGAATGTTCTCCATGCACTACCCCACGTTGTACGTGTATGCACGCGCTCCGTGTCTGAAGAGGAAAGGTGAGGAAAGATAGGATTCGGGAATAGGAGGTAGAGGAGTAAAAGAGGGGGAAGGATTACGGATGAAAGTCGGCTCCGACGCTTGCTTCTTGGACTTGGAGGTGAGGCATACCTATACATATTTACATGTATTTCGCTGGCTTTGACGACAGTCCCAAGTCGAAAATGACAGTAGATGGAGCGTCGGGTATGCGAAGATGCAGGATGTACCGTAAGCCTTTTTCCATGGCGCATGTAGTTTCCTGTACAGTATCCAAGTATGCCTCTGCTCTGATCTATCCAACGCCCTTCCAGCAGTCCGCCGCTATCCATGCATCAAGTTCGGGGTGATATACTTTCGATCTGCCTGCGTTGCGGCGCTTCGTTGCGCAGTTGTCGCTCTCATTCTGGGAGCTGTAACGCTATCCGAGCCAGTTCCCAGCGCAGCGTTGGGCCTAGCGAGTGTCTTGAAGATCCGCTGGCGTCCAGATTGTAAAATACCCGAAATGCTTAGGTCTGCTTCTCTACCACTCGGAAGATCAAATCTTTCGTCTTCGAACCGCTTTCGGCAACATGCTCACAGGGCATCTTTCTTCCACCGCCAAACACTCCACTCGCAGAGCGTCTCATCGTTGAAGATATCATGACTCGCCCTCTCCGTCCCAAACTCCATAGCCTCCAGCCCACCCTCCTCGAGCAGCTCCCACAGCTCGCGGATATAGTCCAGGTACGCCACACGCTGCGCCCACGTGACGAAGAACCTGGCGTCCTCGTCTTTACTCAGCCACTCGAGCACGACCTCCGACATGAGCTTCGGATGTCTCTCATCGTAGACCGTATCTGCAGCGAGCAGAACATGCGCTTTCCGCTCCTTGGCCGCAGTCGTTTCGTCGGCCTTTGCGCTCGCAATGTGTAGGATTGGTTCCCTCCAGTCGAGAGAGCCACATCGCGCGGTCCCTCCAGCCGCAGCAAGGACCTCCCGGTTCAATGCGATGTTGGCGGCTAGCCCAGGTACGATACCCTCGAGATCAGTAAGCACGACCGGTACATGCCATATGGCGGCCGCGCTCATGCCAACCAGTCCCGTCCCTGCGCCCAGTTCAACAACAGGAAGGGTAGTGCGTTCGGAAGTGGTGACGAGAGTGTTTGCAGGGAAGTTGACGGGATACTTGTGCAATATGTTTGATAGGACTTCTGAGGATGCCCATGTCTCGAGAGCGAGATTGTCGGCGCTGACATTCGGCTCGGTTATGCGGATCGTCAAATTCTTTTCGGAGCCATTGAGCACTTCAAAAGAGCGGACTGGCACCTCCGCACCTACATATCGTGATGTCATGGTGTATGTATACCTTATACTGATGTACAGCTACCCAGAAGTCGAACTGTAGAGAAATATCCAACCGTTTACCTGTATAAGTTCCGTGGCGAATTTTGGCGCAAAACTTTATTTTCCACGCAAGGGGAAGCAAAAGCACCATTCCCGGCAGTCAAAATTCACCTCAACTATTTGCACATGGAATATACGATGCATACGAGCGTCCGATAGTATTGATGTTGAATGATAAATAATATTATGCTTAAAGAATACAAAAACGTAGGTTGAGCTTCGTAGCTACCGAGCACCACCCAATCCGAGAACTCCAACGCTGATGCTGCAGGCTACAACACTCTGTGCCTATCTATCTGTATCCCAAAACCAAACTTCGTACCGAAATGAAGATGAAGAAAAGAAGACGTCCAACGACAGAATCCAGACAAAAGCCTCTGCGCCCGCTTACTCGCTCTTCCGCCATCCTCGTGAGGTAGGCTTCCCATCATCCCCAAACAGATGTTCCAGCACGTTCTACCCCGAATACGTATTCTGTCTGGAGTTTGCCATACTGCCAAACCCACTGCTCGTCTCGCTGGCAGGCGTCTGCGGCGTACCCGGTTCCAGACTAAGCTGGCTCCTGAGCTGCATGATCCATTCATGACACAGCAGCTCCGCTGCCGTGCTTCTCTTCGCAGGATCTCGCTCGAAGCATCTCTTCAGGAAGTCCAAACCACAGTCCGAGAGCTGTTCCCTGGTGGGCATCTGAGGCGGGTTACCTTGCGCGATGTTGTACATGATAGCCCACTCGTTGTCAAGGGATGCCCAAGGCCGACGACCCGTAGCCATTTCGAGGATTACGCATCCTAGCGACCAGATGTCGACGGCGCCGTGGCGACCGGACGATGGCGCACCGCCCTTGATGACTTCGGGTGACATGTACATAGGCGTGCCAGTCATACTACCTTGTCTGTTACGGCCATTTCCATCCTGGACAAGGGTCTTGCCCTGTTTGGCGATGACCTTCGCAGCACCGAAATCCACGTACTTGATGACACCGTTATGGTCGAGAAGGATATTTTCAGGTTTGATGTCGCGATGCACCACACCTGCTTCGTGCAGATACGCCAGTCCCTCCAACATCTGCAAAGCGTATACTTGGATGACGGTTTCGTCTTCAATACGTCCATGTTCGAGCAGACCCGCGAGAGAGCCACCGGAGCAGTATTCCATGAAAATGTAGACCTTGTCTCTGTGAGGCTCAATGCCGTAGTACGAGACGACGTTTGGATGGTCCAGAACCTGCAATACGCCCATCTCATCACGAATCTGCGCGACGATTGTTGGAATGAGCTGGGGATCCTGCAGACGAATCTCCTTGACAGCCATCATATGGCCAGTATCGAGATTGATGGCAGCATAGACGGATCCAAAGGTACCACCACCGACGAACTGACCCTGCTGCCAGCGCAGGACGACGTTTCCAGCGGAAGCAGAAAGGTAGGTCAGGGCACGATCGGCTTCGTTCGAGTCCTCCAATACTCTGCCAAGCGCCTGTCGCTCTGCTTCCCTCTCTTTGCGGTATTCGTCAATGGACTGCAATTGCTCCAGCCATTGCTCTCTGACAAGCCTTGAGGACTCCTCATCGTCCTTCAGCCTGCTGACGTCCATTCTAAGCTTTCCGGCCATGGCATCCAAGCGCTGCTTCTCAGCTTGTGCGGCGACGGTAGATCTTGCTCCCATGATATCGAAGTGGCTGATCAAGAGACTCATGCAGCCTGCAACCTTAGCACGCAAGTGAGAGTACTCCGACTCGCTAATGGAGAGAATATTCTGGCCACGAGTCATCATCATGGCGAATTCCAACGCAACGACTGCCCATCGGAAAGTCTTGCGATCGCTTGCAATGCAATCGTCACAGATGAAGCTGACCCAGTCCAAGGCCAATCTGGTCATCTTCAGGTTGTGGTATGCGCGACGGTTAGCGTCCATGTACAAGACGGACCGCTGTCCGAACTCAGTGGCGAAAGCAAAGCAAGTCTGAATCAGTTCCTGACATTGCAAGCCAACAGTCTGCTTGCGTACGATCTCAACACTGTCCATAATTGTGTTGGAAAGCTTATATGCCGTTCGCTTGATCTTCTGCAGTTCTTGATTAACGCGGAATAAGTTTGCCCGCAGCGGCTGGACAATATCCAGATCAACAGAGATGGACGAAGTGAAAGCAAGATTAGCGTTCGCCAGTCGTTGCTGAGAGCCATCTGCGACAAGGCGCAAGTGGCCGGTCTTGAGGTCGTAATGAGGCTGACGGATGCCGGCGCTTTCGTCTCGAGCGCCGTCCCAGTATATGGGGTTCTCCGGCTTCAATATAAGGACATATGGATTCGACGGATCTTCTGGGTTGTCCTCCGCATGGTAGCATGTACCCAGTAGAGACTGAATGTCTTTTGGTCTGTCATGCAAAGCAGGAGATGCGATGATATAGATGTTGCCCTTCTCCGCGTTCTGGATCGTGTCCACGAGGAAGTGGTTCGTCATGACCAAAGAATCGATGAATTCCTGGAAGTTTTCGCTGTGCATGTTGATGCTGTACTCAGTCGCATTCTCAAACCGTTGGGTCAAGATCCTGGAGAAACGGAAGATCTTTCGTTGTCGAACACGCACGGAATCAAGGATGTTCTTGTATCGCTTGTCCATTTCCGCTCCAGCAACTTCATCCGGCCGCTTCTGGAGTTCTCGCTCAAAGTATGCCGTAAGTCGCGAGAGGGACTTTGAGGTCAATGAGCTGTATTGTGGTTAGTAAAAGCTTGATAGCCTGAAGATCATAGCATCCCGTACCTGAATTGTTCTGCCACCTCGACGTCTCCGCCCTCTAGATGCCGACCAAGCTCGTTCGAGAAACCCCACTCTTGTTCCAGGATTTCTGCCTCCTTGAAGGTGTTCTTATTTGCCATTAGTTTCCAGTTCAGCATCTTGAAGTAGAACTTCAATGCGTCAAGCACAACACGGTCGAAATTATCGTCAATGCAGGGTGGTAAATCCCAACCAGGCTCAGGTTGGGCGACTATGAGGTATGCCTCCTTGATTCTAACGGCAAGCTTGAGCAAGATCTGGAACTGCAGGATCATTTGCTCCGCCATCATGACTCCCTGTTGCGCTGGGTCTTTCATCTTCTTGGCATAGTTGAGTCGCATTCTGATAATTTCCTGGATCAAGCGAGAAGGAAAGTTGATCAGTGTGAGTAACTCCTCGATGTATGGCGGAAGATGTCGGTCAGCGAAACCTTCTGCGTTGCTGATAAGAGTTGCCTTTGCTTTGTGAATAACGGCATTGACGCCGTTCAAAAGACTGTTGTCTCCTTGAAGCGACTTGAGCCCATCTTCCTTCAATATCCTGTCGATGAAAGACGAATCGTCGAATAGTTGTCCCTGATTTTCACTGGCTGGCCGATTCCTGCTCTTTGTGAAGTCAAGCTCCTCATTTCCGACCCAGCTTTGCAGAATGCTCAATTCGGTGTTAATGAGCTCGGTCGTATTGTGCCATGCTATGACAGCGTCGCAGCTCTCTTGGAAGGCGGCAGATGCTGCCCTTGGGTTTGCTGCCTCGAAGGCTAGGTGCGTCGGGTAGAGCGCCTCGATCTTCTCAATCTTCTTCACGACGTCCAAAACTTGCTCCATGGGCGACTTGCCGACCTCTGCTTCTCCCTTTATCTCAAAGCCAATAATGCCCTCTATCACAGCCTTGACTTTCGACCGACCATCTTCGATCATCCTGCGTTGCGCTGCAAGTGTCCTGCCACAAGTTCTTGCCCTAACGCCCATCCATACCTCAGTCTTCAATGTGTTCTCTCCCTGCTGCTCAGTACCTCCAATCAATCTCTTCTTCTCTTGCTTGACGACGTCACCAGTCAGAACGTTGGCCAACATCGAATGCCATTCCAGCCTTTCTCTGTTCTCGGGTATCTTGAGTTCCTCCACTGACGGCTGCATGTCATCGTTGCCGTAGTATAGTAATGTCTCTTGATCGTATGGATCGTTCTCCACATAGTCTGCCGTTGAAGGTGATTCGTCTGTCTCTGAACTCTCGCTGTAATCAAGACTCGGCGTCCTAGGCTCAACATCGAAGAAATCGTTCTCGCCTGGCACATCCTGTCGTATTCTCTGCACATATGCCTTCTCTTGTGCACGGTATTCGGCGTTGGGGTTTCTCCTCATTCTGTTCGCCGATGCTGTCCGTTGCCGACTGCTGGTCGTGTTGAGAGAATATTGGTGCGGTCTCCTTGGCGGCGCGTAGGCATTCGATGGTTGTCGGACATTGGCCGGCCTAGTCGGTCGCTGGCTGCTGTGTAGGCCATTGGTGGCTACCTGTATTTGTGGAGGAACAGGGAACTCGCCACTGCCGCCTCTTGCTCTTTGCTGACCTGCTGGTGGTGCCCATCCGTAACTCGAAGCCGGTGTCAGTGGCGTGATCTCTGGCAAACCTCCAGATGAAGTAGGCGTGAACTGTATCGCGTCCAAACTGTTCGCATACTGAGCCTCGGGATCAGAGACCAGAGCTTCCGACTCGTACTCCTCAGACGAGCCTGTGCCGGAGGAGTCCATTGTGGGCATGCCCGGTCGCTCTGGTTCTTCCATTATGGCCTCTCCTGGGGCAGGAATGCGCGCAGGTTCGTGAGAATTTTGCTGGAAGCGCACGGCGCGCGGTGGACTGCTCATGGTTTGCACACCTGCGCCACAGTAGACTGCGGATCCGTGGAACTGGGCGGGAGATGGGGCTCAAGGGTGAGGGAGCTTGGCGCTGTGGAGTTGAGGCTGCTCTCCGGCGAGTGACGTTCCGCGTTTTCCAACCGTTCAATTAACCGCGTCGGATAAGCATACATGGACCGTTTGCTCGTAGATATCGTCGTAGATGTCGTCGTAAATATCCTCGGAGTTGGTCGAGGAAACGTCATTAGAAGACAGGAAAAGGAAAGTTGCCGTATTATTGTTTCCCGACGGGAGGGGAGAGGCTCGATCAGCTGGCATGTGCACTATGGGTGGCGGCTTCCAGAAACAGAAAACAGGGTTCTTGAGATTGCCATGGCGGCTCGCGGCAGCCTCCCTCGTGCTCGTGCCGCCCACCCGTTTCGTTTCACCTCCATGCCGCCTATGGATGGACAACAACATGAACGCTGCCACCAACGCGTATTTGACGCGACCCTGCAGAATCTCTTGTTGTGTCCTCATAGAGGCACGGTCGCACTGCTATATAATAGGACCTTAACGCCGTGTGGACTGTGCTACATGTAGCAGCGGCCGGCCCGGGCTGCCTGGTCCTTCCAGGTAATCTCTGGATCTCATCGCGATGATTGCATTGATTTCACGGTCAACATCAATTTACTATGTTTCGTCTGCTACAAGATAGATAAGGTACGAAAGGCGTCCGATGCGCTTGCAACCCATACACGAAAAAATGTCTCTATATTCACGCCTAGACAAACCCTGGACCCCCTGACTGCACCGGGTTGGCTGGGTGTGCTCTAAGGGGTGAGTGCATCTCTGGCGGGTACGGCATAGCCGTTCCAACAGCTCCCTCCGAGTCCGAGCGTGGGGAGGGTGAGATAGAGGTCTTCTCATCATCAGAAGCCACGTCTAGTGGGTTGACGTCGCGCGTAAGCTCAACATAATCGTACTGGAGGTCCTCGTTAGTATCGTGTCCGAAATCATCATAATCGGACACATAAAACTTACAGCGAATTCTCCGATCTCAGCCTCATCGATACCTAGGAGTTCTGATTCCTCGTCGGCTCGCAGACGAAGAAATGGCAGGAGCTTGCCGAGAAAATCGAGGCAGTATAGAATCACCAGCGTTACCGTAAAAGAATACCCACCGCCAGCGACCGAATCCGCGAGCTGGATGCCGAGCTGGCGGTAATTGTGGTTGAGCCAGCCTCCTGGTATGACAGTGAAGCCGTCCAGATGGGCAATATAGTCCCTGCAAACGGATCAATCTCTGACCACATTGTCTGAATGAAGGTTTCCACTTACGTTGCGAACAGACCGGTGCAGATATTGCCAATCAGACCTCCAACTGCATGTACGGCGAAGATGTCCAGCGCGTCATCGCACCTCAAAAGGTACTTGAGCTTGGTAGCGTAGTTGCAGCCGACGCCAGCGCAGACGCCAAAGACGACAGCAGCCCACGCAGGGACATAACCCGAGCCTGGTGTAATAGCGACAAGTCCAGCCACCACGCCGGAACAAAAGCCCACAGTAGACCACTTCCTCTCGAGACGAAAATCGACCAGACACCAGGTGATCCCCGCGACTGAAGCTGCGAGGTTGGTCACCATAGCCGCCATGACGGCTCTCATGTTAGCACTCAGCGCGCTGCCGGCATTGAATCCGAACCATCCCACCCACAGGAAGACTGTCCCAATCACGATATGCGCGACGTTGTGTGGGCGGTAGTTGAGCTCATGCGTGCCATGACCCTTACGCTTGCCCAGCACAAACGAGTATGCAAGGGCAGCGCAGCCGGATGAGATGTGCACGGGTGTACCACCAGCAAAGTCAAGGCCGCCTAGCTTGTAGGCCCAGCCCATCGGGTTCCAGGTCCAGCATGCGATAGGATCATAAACGACGGTCGTCCAGATGAACATGAAGATCACGCAAGGCAGCATGCGGCCGCGTTCCGCTACAGCCCCTGTGGCGATGGCAACGCTGTATACGAAGATCAGCTGGGACCCTCAGTGCGTAAGCGTTGAGGTAAACTTACGTGATGGCAGCGAACATGCTCTGATACACCGCATACAGCAGATCCGGGACCCTGCTGCTCCCCACGCTCGGCTGTGCCAACACATTCATGAAGCCGAAGTTATCAAGAGCGCCGAGAAACTTGCCAGCCTTGTGCGAGAAGGTGAGTGAGTAGCCCCAGAAGAACCACTGGAACGAGACGACTGCGACGGACATGACGGAGAGCCAGATGAGCGAGAGCGCAGATTTCCGCCGTGCGAGCCCAGAGTAAAAGAAGCCAACGCCTGGAATCATAAGCAGTACCAGTGCGGTGGAGGTGATTATCCAGGCGATATCGCCCGACTATTTGCTTCATCAGCCCATATCCGTTGCCGGTCATTGCAGTGGGGGCTTACCTCGTAGTATTCGTTGAGATTAGACGTCAATGAATCCCCTCCGGTAGGCGTTGTGCCATTGTACGGTATGAGCGGCACATAGTTGTTACCGGCTGTGCTTGAGTTAGTGTTCCCCATGTCCATAGCCCTCAGGATGCCCATGACCTAAGGTTGGGTGGTGTCGCCTGGCAGCGTTTTTAACAGTTCATAAACACCGTAAAGTTATGAAGGAGACGAGCGATGCTGCTGGTAAATACAGATCGGGAAACAAAGCGAGAGTGAGGGTTGGTCCCAATAATGATATAGAAAGTCGACTTCTGTCCAGGACCACCAGAGAGTATCACGAATTAAGTAAGACCAACAGTGTGTCAAACAAGCTACCTCGTTAGTACTGCAGATAAGAAGTCAATGGTCTGGCTACAGAGTAATGCGCTTGGCCGCCAGCATTCCTTTGGTCGCCGTGGTAGGGAGGGCGAAGGAATGTACCTTATCAGGTTGATCGTCTTGTGCCAATTATTCCCTCCGTGCAAAGATGCACCGCAGGTAATTACATCGTTTCCGTGCTGAGATGTCAAGGCGCAGTGCCGATGAACATGTGTTGCGGACAGTTTTGCCTTCTTTAGGTAGGTATGGTGAAAGGGATACAGACTTCTCCGCATCAACAAACGTCTCCGACCGGTACTATAAGAATACAAAGCTTCTATAGCGGTAAGCTGCCTACCAAGGCTCCGGAGATGCTCTCTGCGGCTTGGAATGCCGTAACACAGGGAGTAGCAATGCAAAGCTATCTTTCACTAAGTTGTCTTTGGAGGAGACACCGTCTGTACATTGAGGACGACAAAGGATCGCATGTCTGATGTTCTCTCACAAATGGTACCAGCATCGTTATAGCAGTGCAAGATTCGTCCCGATTATACATGCTTAGCCGAAATATTCACCCTCCACGAAAAGGAAATCACCATGTTCATATTGAAGTAAGGTATACAAGACTGTCTAGTGGCAGGATATTAAGGTTACGGCAGGCGTTAATGGTTTCCCCGCAAAAAGAGCTTGGACCATCTGGGATCTTGACTTCATGGTCGAGTTCGATCAGCCCATAACTTGGAAGCCTCACATCGCATTGCGACCTCAACCATAACAGCGCATCGCGTCGCTTAGTCTCTACAGCTCCGACTGCAGTTGATCTGCTCGCCTCTGCACAACCGCCAGTGGTGTTCCCAGTACCAATAAGTGTTTCAGCAGCCAGACAGTTCAATCGTTGCGATGGCCGACCCGGACGTGCCTCACCGTGGCATCGCACCACCGAATGATGCCCTTTCCGCCGTGCGCGTCGCGTTTCCGCAGACCGAAGAAGATTTTGAGCATGACGATCGCGTCTCTTTCTCTAAAGTGGACAACAAATGGATTCTGGAGGATGTCAATGGAGAGTGGGAGTGGTTAGCGGCGCACAAGAAGTGGATTCCATCGGTACGCCCCCATCCCCTCCAAACCCGACTGTTTGCTCCCGAGGCAAGCTGCTGGGCTTGCGAGAGGCTGCCGTGAAGCGGCTACGAGTTGTGAGAAGATCGTGAAGAGCCATGGAGTTTTCTAACATCGACTTTCGCCGGGTTACAGCAGGATGAGGCACTCTTGGAGCAACAGCGCTCTGCCTACAAGATGGCGGGTGTCGATGAAAACGCTCCTGCTATCGAGAACAAGAAGCGTAAGGCCGAGGAGAAGGTGAGTTCACGCATCTCTTAGGATACGGACATCAACGCTAATGTTGCCTTGCGCGCATCCACAGGCCAATGGAAAGCCAAAGAAGCCGAAACAAGAGCCCACTGAGCGCAAGAATACTTCAGTCTACGTTACCGGTCTTCCACTCGATGCCACTATGGAAGAGGTCTACGATGTCTTCAAGAAGTTCGGCATCATCGCTGACAGCATTGATACTGGACGCCCTAGGGTGCGTTTGTATGCTGATGAGAACGGAAACTTCAAGGGCGAGGCTCTGATTAGTAAGTGGTGCACCAGGCTTGTAGAAATCATAGCAATACTGATTGATTGCAGCCTACTTCAAACCAGAGTCTGTTCCCATTGCCATCAACATGCTGGACGAGACCGATATGCGCACTGGCATGTCCGGCTCTATGCGAGTCCAAGAGGCAAGCATGGACTACAAGAAGCAGAAGGAGATACCTACCGGTGAAGCTGCAACCAAGAACAAGAGGAACATGCGTGACCGTCAGAAGATCATCGAGAAGACACAGCAGATGAATGCGTCAGTCACGCCAGATCTCCTACAGTCAAACATTTACGCTGACATTTACATAGCCGCTTAGCCGACTGGGATGATGATGATCCGAGCGTTATTGCTGAGCGCGTATCAAAGTGGGACAAGAACGTCACTCTCAAGCATATGTTCACTCTCAAAGAGATCGAAGAGGACCCAGCCGCTATCCTTGAGATTAAGGAGGACATCCGCGAAGAATGCAGCAAATTCGGCGAGATCACCAACGTCGTTCTCTACGATCTCGAGCCGGAGGGCGTCATCACTGTTCGCTTCACTGACCCAGAGTCTGCCCGTCACGCCGTCCGCGTCCTTCACGGTCGCCACTTCGATGGCCAGATAGTCGAGGCTTACATCCCTAGCGGCAAGGAGAGGTTCAAGAAGAGCGCTAAGAAAGAGACCGGTGTTGAGAACGATGGCTTTGACGATGATGATCCAGAAGACGCAGAGCAGAAGCGTATTGAGAAGTTCGGTGACTTCCTCGACGCTGACCAGAAGCAAGACGAGCCAAAGAAGGGCGAGGCTTAGAAAGCTGGGGCCGATTCGACCCGCGGTAGTCCCGTTTAGGACGGGGTGAAGCAGCATGATCCGCCTGCGAAGCTTGGAGACCCTGCTGGCTTGCCCAACGGTAGTGGTGCGCCTATCACTGCATCGGTCTGAATAGTGAACGATCCCGGTTGCGGGCCGTACATGATGAGTTGCCTTTGCTCAGCTGGATGATGCTCATGGTGGCTCCTCTATGTCGAACAATTCGGCGATCGAGTAGATGATTTCCTCCTATGATACCAGGGTCCGGACGGCGTTGGATGGCACTTGGACATTTCATTATGCATGTTCGCAAGAGGGCGATTGACGGTGGAATAGTTGGAGCGAAGGGCCGCCAAGGCAGCGATGAGCATGCACAGGCTGCAACGATACGAGGCGATCACCTACCTGCTCGGCTTCACTCCCAATTCTTTTCAAGAAGTTCAAAAATATGAGCGACCCACGACGTAGTCGCACCTTGGTCCAGCCCTTGTCATGCAGCTGGGTTGCTCCATGCGACATGGTCAGAATACTAGATGCGGGAATCACTGTCTTGCAGGATCGCCAAGTGGACAGGATACGAACACATCGCCATAGTCCAGTAATACAAACGTGCTCGAATGATCATGGTCTATCTCATACACTAGTTCATACAGGAGTTCATTGCGCAGAAAACAGCAGACTCTTTGCGCCATGCACTATAAGCTCAACATCCCTGCCTCACACCTTCGACGGTTCCATCTCGACACCCTCAGCCACTTGCCCTTCCCTCACCGGCGTCAGCTGCTCAAACCGGTTCAGTGTGAGGCCAACCCCGACATAGATCGCAGAAATCACCAACTCCTCCAAAAGCGCCATGCACAGCAGAACCGTAACATCACCGGTCACAGTGTTGAAGTGCTTCGAGTGCGTGAAGACGGTGAGGGCGGAGTAAATAATCCTGCAGAGCATAAACGGAAGTGAGACCACGACGGCGGCCAGGATACGGCGCTCCCTCGGCTCGGCGGCGGAGATGGAAAAGAAGAGCAGGACGCAAATGGCGACGATGGCGACGTAGACGGGGATCACGAGGCCGATGCTGGCTTTGCTGAGTGTCTGCGGCTGGTATACTCCGGTCTTGGCGAGCGTCTCGTTGGCATCGACTCCGCCCACGATTCCGAGAATCAGAGAGACCAGCATGACCAGCTCGATCAACTTGATGTGTTTCGACGTGAGCCAGGTTTCGCGTGTCTTGTTGATGCTGTTCAGGAGCCTGCTCAGCAGTCCCAGCGATGTGAGCATGAGTGGCGAGATGGCGATGTTGATGAGGATCGCATAGGCGATGTACCAGGTGGTGTCGTTCGGGTCGTTGATGGTGCATAACTGGAAGGCGGAGCCGAGTATGCGCGCCAGGGCGAAGACGACCATGAAGCGCCAGCCGGCGGAGCGCGAGATGCCATGACGAATGCAGAGGAGGATTGCCATGGCTAGGATTGGGACGTAGGCGACCAGGACGCCAATGGCGACGCCATCACGGTAGGTAATGGTTCCGGTCATTGTTGTGGTGAAGGATAGGATGAAAGTCGGGTTTGATATTGGAGGGAGTACGTGATTTGGACCTTGGATTCGCGGAGTAGAGTTGACACTGGATGCTCAAGGAGATATCTCGAGTGCTGCCCAGGGTGATTGTTCTGGTGTTGTTGCAGATGTGATGAAGAATGAAAGGAATCAGAATAGTTGGACCTTGCCACTTATATGAACATTTCAATGCATGGTCTACATCTCCTGTACCCATCGTGGCTATGTTCGCTCAACAGCGTACGTGCGTACATGGAATAAGGCGACCATGGTTATGGCCATTGGGTTGGAGTGTCGACATGTTTTCGGCCCCTCCGCCTACCACTCATAGACACCAATGCGACCGGATGCCAAGCGCATGGACTGCGGGACACGAAGCTTAGCACGCGGGAAGACCGAAGCTTGTCTTGGTGAACCAATTGCCCTCCGCCGTGTGGACCCTCAATCCTTCATCGTCCGCATAGCATCCCCGATTGGGTAAGGGCTGATCCTTCGACAAGAGATGAGGTCCATGAGCTGCAGGCAGCTGCGCCTTGCTCTACGTCTCATCATTTTGACACAGCTGTGCGAAACGCACTCATTACCCTTTCCAGCTACCAATGCGGTCGCTCACCACAGCAAGCGTCTGATGCCTCAGCCTTGTGCATACGTCTAACCCTAGGCTGAAACGGCCTATACCTACATCCTCACGGCGCACAACCGCCGGCGCCGATATTGCGCACACGCCTGAATAGGTACTCGGTTAGAAAGCATTGGATTACTGGGTCCGAGTTCGGTGGAGATTCTAGCCTACGGACTGCGTTCGTAGTAACTAATGCACAATGGTCTACTGTGGGAAGCCTTCAAAAGGCTGCCAGACGTGCCGTGAGAAGAAAGTCCGGGTGAGTGGTCGGCTCGTTAAAACCTGCAATGTACCTCCATCGTTGACAATAGCGCAGTGCGACCAGCTTCCGGAGGGGTGCACACAATGTCGGCAATCCAAGCGCACATGTCCTGGTTACCGGAACCAGTTAGACTTGATGTTCCGTAACGAGACTCAACATGTCGTTAGAAAAGCGAAAGCCAAGTCAAAGGCCAGTAGCAAGCCTGCGGTGAAGCGCACCGCTAGTGCACCTCAGGAGTTAGAGACCCCGGATAGCTCCATAGAAGAAGTGGTGCGGCCCTCGAGTGAACCCTTGGCCAAGAGGCGTTCAAGTGATGCTACTGACTGGAGCTTGTCAGTCCCTCGAGATGAGCAATATGGCTTGCTCCCCCACGCCACTCACTTAGGTACAGGCTTCTTCATCTCGCATTTCGTGGTGGGGCAAACCCAGAACGTTTCTGGAACCATATGGGCGGAGAAGATCTTGCATACGAGCATAGAGGCCACGGGACTGGCTGCTTTCTCTCACATTGCTCGTGCACCCGGCTTGATGACCGAGGCACGGAAAGCATATGTGGAGGCCATCAAGCTCACCAATAATGCCCTGGCTTGCCCTGCACAGTGCACGAACGACAGCACACTTCTCGCGGTCATGGTACTCACTAGCTTCGAAGCGACTGTCGGGTTTGAGAGAAGATCGCTAGATGATTGGGATAGACATATTAAAGGTACGGCGGCATTGATACAAGCGAGGGGCCTACGGCAGCTACAAACAGTTACTGGAACACGCTTGTTCATGCAGTCCGTCTCTGCCATGGTGACGAGCTGTCTTCGCCTAGATACTCCTATCCCAAAGGGTGTGCAAGAGATAAGGCACGCCGCCGCAGCCAATGGCTACCAGTATACCAAAGCACCAGGTTGGAAAGTCATGGAGACCATGATGGACTTCACAGACTTCCACTCGCACATCCAGAAACGCAGACTGGTAGATCCTCGCACCATCCTCAAGATCGCACTGGAGCTGGATAGTCGCATGTTCTCCATCATCGAAGAGCTTGATGACGAGTGGAAGTTCGATACCGTCCCGGTCGACAACAACCCTAGCGGTTACGCTCACATTTACCACAACTTCGGCGCTGCGCAAGGTTGGAATGGAATACGCGCCATCAGAGTAATGCTTCATGGCATCGCCCGGGTAGCCATTCGACGCGACCGCGAATCATCTCATCCTCGCAGTTCCTTGGACGAAGTCTACACCGAGCAGCTTGAACGATCGGCAGAGGTATTGGCCCAACTGCAGGCCGACATCTTAGCCAGCATACCTCAACATCTTGGCTACACAGCAAGCGGTACAAACTCGCAAGCAAGCACTCCATCGGACGCATCAAGTACAGGCTTCGATCTCCCGAAGCCGACCACCAAGCTACCCTTTGAGAGGAGCTTCTTATGGTCGCATTTCGACAACCAGAACCAGATCCTCCACCCGTTCAACGAGACGAACTCTGAGCTGCCAATCATACGCATGTTCGGTGGCTACTTGCTGCCTTGGGTGCTTTATTTGGCTGGCACTATGGAGATTGCGACTTTTGAACAGCAGGCATGGGTAGCCAAGGCTCTCCGTGATATCGCGTCGTCCTTGGGTGTTAAGCAGGCGCTCGTTCTGGCTTCGATGCTGGAGGAGTATAGCGATCAACGGCGAGTTGCTGTCGTTATCCCTGAGCCTGATTACCCATGAACAGGGCTTGAAAGCATAAGCTTGGGAAGCTAGCAACAACTGGAACGCCTCTGAGACCATTACATCGCATCGTGTTGGATGCAAGTTGACATGGATAGACAAGACAAGAATGCCGATGTGCACGTTGTCCTGCTAGGGGCTCTGCGTCGTCCCTTCCAGCCACCTCTACGCATGGCAGGTGGGGGCAGCCTCGGGGGCGCCTTCCTTTTGCACATACACCACCAGTCATAAAACCCCTCTCCCCTGCCATATCTCGCCGAGAGTTCTACAGTTCAACACTCCACCAAAATGAACACCACATCACCGCTTCTCGACCTGCCGCCGGAACTCCGCAACATCCTCTTCAACCACCTCTTCGCCATGATCGCTGAAGACAGAGCAGCGGCCGTCTGTGAGGCATGCGCCGCAGAACCGGAGGGTGTCACTATGAAGAGCAATCTGTGCATCCCCAACGCACTCGATCTTCCTACCAGCCCACCGCCGCAGCAACCGGGAATCGCGAGGACGTGCAAACAGCATGCGTCGCGAGACGTTGCTATTGCATTACGCTTCGGGGCCGCTCTTTTGCGTGTTCAACAAGGTACGCCAGGACTTCCAGACTCCCATACCGCTGTTGGGGTGGGTGTTCAGCTTTGAGGAACACGTAAGCTCGACAGTGTTAATAAGTGATCTCGCACTGAACTGACAGCCAGCACAAAGCTCCCACAAATCAAACAGTTCATAGTCCGCTTCCGTGGCCGCCGCAACATTGTTTCGTGGCTGGCCATCGACCTCAGCGGCTGGCCGGAAATATCCGTAAAGGTCTGTTCGAAATCCAAGGACGCATACCGCTTCATTCCCGAAAACGACACTGAACCGTGTGAGGGCTGCCTGGGTCACGCCGAGTATGAATCTTCCTCATTTGGACTGTTCAGTGCTAGTAGCTTCTGGGAAAATATGAATCACTTCTTGAACGAGGGGAGTATCACTGTCCTCGGTATAGGGAGCTACTACGGTGACTAGGGTCGCAATGGTGTCTAATGTGGCTTGATTCCAAAGTAGCTTTATTGCTAAGGACATCGGCTTGTGTCGCTGGCTATCTGCTATAGAGGATTGCAATTCATATTGAATAACGAATTCATCGGACCAGTCGTATTCGACGAGGTCGTACCCTCCAAGCCCTTCCTTCCTACAATGTTACTCGCTGAGTTCCGTCTGATGCACTGATGCCTCAGGCTCGCGCCGGGAGTCCATTCCAACCAACTCCAGGCCCTGCCTGGCGTCTTTGGCGCCTTGGTAGGCCCTCAGTAGATGCTTACTGAACCTCCACATAGCGAACTTCCAGAGCCATGTCCAAGAAGGCACAATCGGCTCCCTCATCGTGGCAGATCACCATTAACAATCAACACATCCATTTCAGGTCTCGACCCCCATCAACCCCTCCATAACTTCCTCCCCAACCCCACCCTTCCCAACCACCATCTTCACCATCCGACTAACCAACGCCCTCCTCATCCCACCCCTAGGCGGCCTCCACACGCTATCCGCATCCGCGCTCTCGCGCATTGCTAACGCCTCCTGCGCCGTCGCCGGCGCCGTCCCGCCAGTCGCCGTGTTCATCGTGTTCGGCACGCCCGGCGGCGTGAGCCGCGATGGCGGATCCACGGCGCGCATGGCTACGAGTTTTAGTCCGTTTTCGGAGGACTGGGATGTGGACTGCGCGACGGATAGGGCAAGCACGGCGTCTGCGACGGCGAGTTCTTCTTTGCTCGGATCGAAGATGATGTTGTCGGCTACGCTCATGACGAGTAGCGTGACGGATGGTTTGGCGGCCTGTTTGGTGGAGGTGGACTGTGGGTATAGGAACAGCGAGGCGTTCCAGTCGTCGTTGAAGAGCGGGTCTTCGTCTTTTTCGGAGATGAGGGCCGGGAGACGGGTGCGGAGGAGGGCGAGGTGGGTTGTTAGGGAGAGCAAGGGGAGGGGGTAGGAGAGCGGCGCTGAGAGGAGGAGGATCTGTTGGGTGTTTGTTAGCTTGGTGGTTCTGGAAGAGATTGGGTGGGGGTAAAAAAAAGTAGGGTAGGGTAGAGTAGGTTAGAGCGAAAGAAACTCACGTCGATATAGAGCCGCCAATGAAACCGATTGTTGATCCACAGCCTATCCCTCAAATACCCATCCGCAAGCAGCGCCTCCGTCAGCATAGCGCTCAGAAACACCGGCAGCGCATCGTCGTCCCTGTACCCTGGAATCTCAACCGCGACCTCCACCCACGCATCCTCTCCCTTCCCCTTCCCCGCCATTTCCCCCTCCTCATCCACCTCCCCATCCCCCATCTCAATCTCCTGTCCATCCCCACCCGTACCCAGCCCTCTCGCACCCTCAGCCGCAGTCTCCCCATTCATCGCTTCACCAAACCGATCCCTGCTCTTCTCGACCTCAGCCTTAACCCCAACGACCGCCTCCGTGCCGTCAGCGAAGCATATCCGCGCGCTCCCGTTCGCAGACGGCAGGATATCGGTTTCGGCGATCAGCGGCCGGAACTGTGTCGGTGTGCGGCTGTCCGGCCGGATCGGGGGTGTTGACGATAGAGAGGTGTGTAGGTACGAGAGCTCGGCGGGGGAGAGGGTGACGCTGTTGATGGGCGCCATGGTTGGCTTGCTGCGGCTGGTGTAGTATTATGTGTGTGTTCTTCTAATTGGGGTATAGCAGAAGTGTGTGTGTGGTGGAATCTAGGGGCCGGCGCATGCGAGTGGATGCAGATGATTGTTTCTTGGGAGAGGTTCTCTGAAACTTTGGATGACGGATCTGGGGTCGCGGGCCGGCGTTGCGGGCCGTTGGAAGTCGAGCTTCGCTGCACTTCACCTCTTGCATTCAAGCTGTTAAGAATATGGTGGATATATGTATGATATATATACTGGATATTGATATTACATTGGAATTCTCCTGTCGCTTGTGCATACAACACGCCCCGCCTCAGGATCGGTGTCATCGCATTCTTCCGATTCCTCCGTTTCCATTTCTGATGCCAGTTGCGCTCTTCCCGTCTTTTCCTGGCGTTCCTTGTCTGCTTCTTTCAGCTATACTGCTCTTTTCGCTGTTTCGTCTGATAATCTCCTCTTCTGCCTTCTCCACCAGTTTTCGCTTCCTCTCCTTATCACTTCTGTCGCTCCTTTCGCTGCTCCTTCTTTGATGCCTTCCTTTGCTGCGTGCTCTACTTCTTCCTGCCTCTGGCAAAGGTGGTCGCAACGCCTCTGTGCTTCTGGGCTCTACCGCTGTAGCTGCGGTCGCCGGGCTTCCAACTAAAGTCGTACTCCTTCCTTCCGTCCCGCTGGTCTCCTCTGGTGTCCTGGGTAATGGTTTGTCCGGTCCTCTTCCGGCCGTTGCTCTTCTTCCTCTGTGTGAGGGTGATATTGTCGCGCTCCTCGTACCACTTCCACTCCCACTTCCACTCGCTGACCCTCCAACACCACCACCGCCTTGTCCCCTATCTGCCGCACCAAGTTCCTCTGCCACTTGACTGCCTCGCCTGACAATACCCCCAAGCGTTCTAACCAACGTCGCCGCATCCTCATACTCCGCATCATCCATACCCTCAGCCGCAGCATACACCTCCTTGATCGCATCCCTCGCCAGCCTCCGACTAGCCTCCTCATCTTTCGCGCAGTCCCACAGAAACGCGGCGTGTTCTAATGCCACACTCAAGCGCAGTGGATCAGAGCCAGGAAGTAGTTCTATTGCTAACGAGGAGGCAGTCCTGAAGAAGCGGTGCGCTGCAGGGACAAAGTCTATTGGTGGGAGAAGGTATGATGCGCTGCTAGGCGGGCTGCGCTGGGTAGGTGTCTGTGCGCTGGGTGGTATGTTGAGACCAGGAGGGTGGGTAGGAGTGCGATGGCGTGGAGGCGTGGCGGTGGGTACTGGCGGCACCGGGTATGAGGGTGGAGGGCTCTGCGGTTGTGCATAGGGGTTCGTGATGTAGGATGATTCCGAGGTCATGGAGGGGATCGTGTCCCTTAATGCAGACTTTCCATTGCGTCGGCTTAAGCCTGTAGGTGAGAGACGTGATTGTCCGTTTCCTGCTCGTGGGCTGAGCGGTCCACCAGCGCCTGAGGACTGTGGTGGGTTTCCAGATACAGGGGAGAGTTGATTGATCGATGGGTGATCGTGGTAAAGGCAAAAGACGTGGTAGAAGGAAGCGCGTAGTTTGGCTGCCATCACCCGACAAGCTGGTCCTTGATCGCCGTTTTGACAGTATGGTAGTATGTAAACCTCTGTTATAGAAAGGCCTTCTCGAGCCAGCCATATTATCTGGTGGTAGAGTGCGACTGATTTAGTGTCGCGAGTGATGTCGAGTTTTCGTAATCTGCGTGCGCGAAAGAGGTTGCGAGACAACAGAACCCACAGACCAAGGATCTGGTAGAGGCAGGATGAGAGTGAGTAGTTGGAAGTTGCGGTTTGCTTTGCCAGACGTCCCAGAATCTTTTGTTCAATGTCCAAGTTTGCCATTGCAGACGGGGTCTGCACGCTGGTGTGTTGATGCAGGGATGTATGAGATCTGTGACTGAGGTTGCGTGCCGAACTATCGTGATGGAATGGCCAAGGGCTCTCGAATGAGCTGAAATGAGTACGTCGTCTGTGGCAGGATAATCTGCGCTTGTGTGAATCGCGCTCGCACGCCCTTTGTCCGTTGGTATCAGAAATTACTCAAGTAGAGATGCCCAGTGGGCAATAGCGGATACGATCTGCTTGGAGGAAAGTTGTGTATCTGTTGAATACGGCGCGCGTGCGGGAAATCATCAACGACGTTGAGTATCCCAAGTGATCGAAGGTCGGAGAGGAGATTAAAGTGGACCGTGTCGAATATGTATAGCCAATGGGGACTTGAGCAGAGCGCACAACGTGTATCGAACAGACTATTGTACAGGAAATGGCGATTGCAGTATCGAATGCAAGTAACGATTGGAAATATATGTACAGTATCTACCTCATTGATACACAAGTCAGTATATCCGCAGGGCATTTCATGATACCAGAGATCTGTTACCAGGATGAGGCAGAAAAGGCTTCAGACAAAACTTTTGCTTTCCGTGATGCTATTCGTCAACGATAGCGGGACGACGGCCAATAAAGAGCGTCTTGGCTTATTCTAGGAAACCAATTACAAGCTCTTGCAAGCCAACGTCGCTCGTCAAGTCGTTAATCATCAATTAAGAGACGTTGAAAGGTATGTTGAATGCATCGCGGGGTGTATCTTGACAAAATTATACTCCTCGACAGGTGTGTGAAGGCAGGGTATCGATGCTGAACAAGAGACTGACAGGTGATAGCAATCGGCCCGCGATCAGACGGCAAGTCGCTCTATAGGTCGGAGGAAGCTCTAAGAGATTCGTTGCGCGTCCTGATGTTGAAGGTACCGGTTCCCGTTCACAGCAATTGAACTCTTTGCCTTGCCGTTTGGGGTCCACTTCGACGCTCACTGCTGCTGCAGCGCCGCAGCGACCAGAGTTGCCATGGTCGCGAAGATTTCGCGATTATAATAGAGTCATGAAGTTATAATAGAGTCATGAAGATGAGAAGAGCACAAGTGTATGGGAAAAGTGCGAAATAGCTCCAATACTAGGCGGCGCCGGGAGCATGCAGGGCTGTAGTGCGCTGGTGCTACGTGGCTCGCTCGCTAGTCCCTGCTCGTCCACCTTACAGCGCATTACCCGCCGCCGCCCTGCCCAAAAGAGCAGTCCATCTGACGTAGATCGCGGTTATCGCTTCTTTGGCGCTGCCTGGGCATCGATGCGCCGCGCTGTCTCTACACATAAATGTAGCTGATGGACGTCGTGGAAAGAATCGTGCAGGGGGCTGCCCCAATGTTGGGCGTCTGGACTCTCGCTTGTGGAGCATCTTTCGCTTGGACCAAGTCATGCAACCTGGAACATCCCTCACAGTGCTCATCACCAACACCACACTTCTGATGTACACGAAGACCATCCGGAACCATGGGTGTGGGCTGATTTGTACGTCCTCCATATCACAGCCCTGCCAGGTATGCGTACCTAGGGAGAATCAAGCCGAAAACAAGGGGATGTTGGGCACCTACCTAGGTACCTTATGAAGTGGATCCAAAAAGTGGCTACATATCATACAAGCAGATGACATGGCAGCGTATACGACCTCGACCGAGCTTCTGTCCATTGCCCATCGACACACTTCTCAAACAATACAGATCCTGTACCTGGTCCCTGGCATGCGAACGGTCCTACGAACAGGTAACACAGCAACCCGTGATGTGTTACCACTGTGCATCCGCTGCAGTACCTACATGTACACTAGGTACTCCTTATCTGCCCCGCAGTAAGTTGACCAACTGTTAAGTGTATGCTTGGCTGTATAGCGCAGGAACGGGGCTTACACGCGCATTTGTTGTATGCAGCCATTCAAATAGCGGTGAACGTCGGGTGCTTGGCGCCGTCCACCACTCCCAATACCTTCCAGGTTATGCAACTCCATGTGGTAACGAGCATAACGTACAATTTCTGAAGATTGTGACATCAGGACGATTGAACACACTTCAATGTTGTTGCACTGCCAAGAATTAGGTACTCAAAATGCTTACATGTACCTTAGACGGGTATATTGAGTTCTGATGTGCCTTCCCAGACGATGAGTTGCACGCGCTCGTCAGTATGATCATCTTGGAGAATACATGTACAGCTTTTGTCCGTCGTCGACTACATGCAATTCATCATTTAGATCACGACCTTGGGGATTGCTTGATTTGCAAGCAGTTGTATGCGACATTTCACGGTCGGCCGCTTCCGTTGCTCCACACCTCACGCGCTCACACTGGCTCGGTCTGATTCCCATATGACTTCCCCAGACCTGGTGTTGGAAGCATCATTACAGATCTCGGTATCAACGACTCCAATCAGAAGCCTTGGTCCTTCACGGATCCAAGCTACCGGATTGGGCCTGACAGATAGGCATCGGTCCCACACAGAACATGTTTGCTTCCGGGGCTGCGAACTCTCTACTCGCCTCGCATCTGGCACGCCAATGGTAACGAGTGACAGTCTTCCATTCTATTATTCCCGTCGTCCACGCGTCCGTTCGGCTCTTTTCAATTTGATATCCTCTTGTTCCGCCGTCCACCCGGTCGTACATGGGCAGGATGCATGCACTGTGCCGTGTCTCAAGACACCAATTTGTGTACTGCCTTTTCTGTCATACCCCAAGGATTTGACATTCACCCGCCACGACCTGGAGTTTCATTCGATCAGTCTAGACGGGCAGTTGCCTGGTTAATCCATCAAGTCAATGATTTGACACTTCCCGGCGGAAACAGGCATCGCTGTCACAGTCCGCGAGGTGCAGAACAGGATAACGACTGGAAGCAGCTCATCATGACCATCAGGCGAAGGGATCAAGGAATGCTTCGACAAGTTCGAGGCGGGCGAGTAGCGATGTATAAGTAGGAGCAGCGTGGCACATGTGGTCTCAACAACCACTGTCGGCCCTTATCATCATCATCATCAGCCAAGGTCATCTGGACATTTACTGAGTAACTGTTCAAATCCACAACACCCTTGCTCTGGCCTATCGCGATCTCAAATTCGTCGCACCTGACTCTCGTCAAAGCAGTACCATCTGCCACTACAGCCAAGGCCCATCACACGACAACCCTACAGGCAATCTAAGTTCTTAGAGACCTTCTTCCTACCGCTGCTCGGCCAGGATTGCTATCACACGAATGCCGCATTAACGACCTGCATTCTCCTACGAACCACTCAGCCTCCTCGCACGACCAGCCTCACCATGTGCAAATACTACGCTCATACCCACCCTTGCGGTCACACAAAGACTGTGTTTGCGGCCTTCTGTCCACGTGCTGCACTCGTTCAGCGCGCATGTGGCCACGGCGACATCCTGGTTACGGTACGCATGGACTCCGACTGTCCTGCTTGCTATGTGCCACCGACTCCTGCGCCAAGGAAGAAGAGTGGAGGGTGGAAGGGGAGAAGGTGAAATGTCATGGGAAAGGCTTGATTTTGGGGGGACTTGGCTCTGCTTAAAGGCTTGTTATTTGGATTGGTGCATTGGGCGCTTGTTTGGTATTCAATTTATGGCATGCGGCGCGCTGGACGCCCTGAATGAATCGCTTTTCCTGGTATTGTGATGGAAAAAATCCGCCGGCAACCATAGGGATACCATGCTGCCTTGTGGAAGGTCTTCGAAAGTCTATCATCTCAAGAAACGTTACAGACTAGCAGGGCCCTCGTCATGATCACCTCTATCCAATAGCTGCCAGTCGTCCATGCAAATGTCTCCTTTTGATTGTCACCTGGGTATCTTAACGACCACTCACTGGTCCCTTTGCACGCTGCAACTCCTGCCTCCCTAACACTCAGCTGGCGCCATCCCCTCACTCTATCCGCACAGCAGCCGTCATCAAAATGAGGCTCTCCTCTCACGGGTCCCAAGGTCAAAGCATCCTATTGCCAATTCCTCGTCTCCGCCGCCGCGTCCATATCTCTCGCTGCTCGGTTCTCCCGGCTCACTTGCGTCAGAGTATCGTTATGGGTCCGAGCCTTTTGTGCGTCGAGCTGTCGCCCTAGTTTGCCTTTGCCCTGGGCTGCTTTTGCGCGCTCCTGGAGTAGAAGTGTCGTCAGCCCTCACTATCCATCAACTTCGTCTGTTTTTCCCACACGGCCATGCGGGAATGCTTGTTCATAACCACACGCTCGCCGTCATGCGACCCGAAGGCTGCTGTTTGGGCTTTGAGGCGGGCTTGTAACGCACCTCTGCCGCACGCGCTGCCGCTGCTTTCGGATCCTCGCTCGATGATTCGCCATTCCCTAGTGTGCGTCCTTGCGACGAGACTATTGGTGGTACGCGGGCGGTGGTCGGCTGCTGAGGCGGTGGAGCGCTGCCCAAGGTGCGGCCTGGCTTGGAGAAGGCTTCGGAGTCTTGCTTGCCGCAGCAATTGCCCATGACTGAGGAACAGAGCCGGAGGAGAGGGTGAGGAGTGCGGGTGTTATAAAATGATACTAGGTAGCCTAGGGTCGGGCGAGATGACGACGAGGTGTCATGATAGAGGATGGAGATTGCGGTCGGAGATTGTGGCTGTGATGTTCGCGATATGGCTGATTTGCGGGGTTGAGTTGTCCCGCCGGACTGGGGGCATGTGAAAGGGACGGGAACGAGGAGCAAACACGTCAAACACGGCACAATCGAAGGTCATCAAAGCCCATCAAGGTGGTTTGCCCGTTGTCCCACTCCCACATACCCTCGGTCTCGCATGGAATTGTCTCGCGCACATTAGATTTCTCCCAAAGCCACGCTGTCCAGATCCTCATGGAGGAGTGATATCAGGAGTGGTACCATCATGGATCAGTTCCGACCTCCCGGTTCGGGTTTCGAGATGAATGGGCGTTTATCTTCCTCCCTCTCAAGCCAGCTCGACCCTGAACAGAATCTATTCGGGCATGATTTTTCAATGGCATTCCAGCATGGTCGTTGGTCCGGGTACCCGCCTGCTTTCTACCCGACCCCGAGACATCACAATACAACCCAGCCGTTCGAACACAATCATTCTCGCACAATGGCCAACAATGGGCACGTAGGCCAAGGGTGGTCTGTACCAAGCGAGATAGGCCAGCATACGTTTCAGTCTTCCATAAGGTCTCCATCATCGGTCATGCCAAGCTTGCACGAAACAGATGACTCTATGGAATCCTGGATGTCTCGACTCCCGCCCTTCCCCCACCCCGAAGCCGCTCCATCGCCAAATGCTTGCGACGACTGTCTACACGGCTCTCCAGCATGCTACACGCAAGTTCCTGAAATATGCGGTGCAGATCCGGTCTGCACTGACGAGAATTGTAACGAAGGCTTCCGCTGGGAACACGGATGTGGTAGCCCAGAGCATCATGCCCACCTCAACTGTCACGCTGGCGACTGTACGAATGGCGACTGTACTGACGACAACTGCACGGGAGTCGACTGCACTGGTGGCGACTGCGCCGATGCATGCTACGATGAAGCTTGCCTACAGACTGTCCATCCAGACGGGACCTGTTGTCTTGCAGACATCTGTCCTCACGGCATTCCTCACCATGGCTGTCAACCATTGGATAAAAGTCATAACATGTCTCATATCGACGTCGAGTTCGCCGAGTCGTTCCGCCGTGATATCACGTCCGAACAGAAATATGGCAGCCAGATAATGGCGCCTCCGACTTCATCACACTCGTTGCCTACTCCGGTAACAACCTCACACGACAGCTTCACCCCAAGCGATGCGTCGTCACTCAGCGGATGCCCGCCGACACCTCAAGGGACGGATCAATGGGATATAGCCAGCGTGGCATCCATATCCCATTTCCCTCACGGCAGCGCTGGCAACTTGCCTTACGCTTACTACCCGAATCTGCCGGGTTCTGTCAACCATTTTGCAGAAAGGTACGTTCGAGTCTACCGAGTGGCCTTTTCACGATGAGCTAATCGCATCTTCAGCGCCGAACGAGACCTTGTCAACTCTACGTCTGCCTCAAAACTGAAGACCCGTCGTCTTTCCGATGCTAAACCATCAGCAGCCCGAAGTAGGGGCGCGTCCATACAAGGAGTGTGTCAGTGTAGATGGCTTGATGATAGGAAGTATGGACATATATTGTCCATTAGATATAAGACCACGAACTAATCGATGGCAGCATTCCATGCAATCTGCAGTTTGACACCGCACAGGACGTCCAAAGTCATTTCCGCCAAGAACACAGTGAGTCTGCAAGGCTCCCGTCAAAGGCGTACATGTGTTCTTGGGAAGGTTGCGGCAAGACGTACAAGACCAAAAACCACCTTGATCGACATGTGCAGGGACACACTGCTTGTAAGTGGATTTGACCATATACCAAAGATTCTTGAGTATCGTACTGAACTGAACATGAAGTCAAACCATTTTCCTGCCCGGAATGCGAGATGAGATTCGTTACCCGGCAGCAGCTCAATAATCACGTAGCTGTACATACCGGAGAGAAACAGTATACCTGCCCAGTTAAGGGGTGTGGTAAAGCGTTCAACAACCAAACCACATTCAGTATGTTGCTCCTTATCTTGGACTGCGATGTCGCATGGCAGACTTGATTGTGCTAGCTTTACCGCAAATTGCTGACGTGTTTACAGAGACACACATGGATGGCCATGACGGCATCAAGCGACACAGGTGCCCCATCTGCGGCGACAAGTTCCTGGATGTATGTACCGACTTGATGATTATTTCTGAGCCACAAACACTAACATACAACAGGCTGCTAATCTCTCGAAACACAAGTCTTCTGTCCATACCAACGGCGGAGTGCCTTGCCCACAGACCGAGACCTGCAAATACAAAGACTCGAGAATAAGTACGACCAACTTCATAGCTCATGATCGCATCTGATTAGTCGCTAACACTTCGACAGAGCGCCTTGTCGAGCATGTGGAAGAGCATCACCCTGAATTGTGCGTATTCGTGAACAACAAATCGGCGTGGAAGCATTGGTGCGATTCCCACAACCGTAAGAAGTGCGCAGAATGTCGCAGCCACCCGCCTATCGCAGGCGTGAAACGTACGATGGACGTAACGCCCACAAGAGAAAATGGCCATGTGATGGAAGTCAACAGCATTGCAAAGCGCCAGAAGATGGTAGATTCGGGGTATGCTGCCAATTACGCGTCACTGGGTGGAATCGACAACGGAGCCTGGATTAACTGACTACATGTACGATATGATGATAATGTTCTGCCAGGACGGGCACATAGGACGGATGGAGAGGGAGGGCGCAGTCATCATTTGACTTGACCCCCGAGGCGTGGTTTCGGCGTTCGGACAAAGATACCCAACGGCGGTGATGGACAAAAGTGTATTTACTACGCACGAAGACGAAGACTATCTAAACAGACAAATGAGTGCACTTCAAGCATATGATTGGTGTTTTCAGGACAAAGGTGACGCCTGCGCTATAGGTACCAGCTCCGACGAGTACAAGACGCACCAATGCATTCAGATTGCCTCCATATACGACGAAAAGTATAACCTGCCTCCCAACTCGTTACTTCGTGAATAGAGATGCGCACTGGGAGTGTCTGACTTCTCAAACAAACCGTATCACCTTCTCCCTACTGGCACTCTTGCTCCTGTCCCGCCGCCTCACCCACGCATACTCTGGTTTCTTGCTCTTCTTCTCCTCAATCAGCAACTTCGGCTGCCGTGACCGCAGCCGTCTCGTGTGCTCGAACAGCACGTCGATCTCGTATTTGTCCAGCTCTTGCAGGATGATGATGTACTCTGGGTTTGCCTGATCGGAAGACACACGTCAGTAAAACAAGTCACAGCCCATAGACTTCGGCCGTCACTTACGCGATCGTACTCCCACGGAATATCATAGTACCGCAGCGTATCCACCGAAACATGGTTCCCGTGCACCTTCGAGAATTTCGGCGTGTTGTTGCCAATAATCGTCAAGCTCGTGCTCCCCGTCGTCGACCCAATCACCGTCGTCTCCACCTTCTTCGGCTCAACAAGCGCCTTAATCTCCCTATTCCTAAACCCAGCCTCCGCCAGCCGTTTCGCCATCTCCTCCTGGATCTCCGCCTCCTTCGCCTTCTTCTTCCTCTCATCCTCCTCCTTCTGCTCCTTCTGCTTCTGCAAAAACTCCTTCCACTCCCTCTCCGCCTTCTCCTTCGCCTCGATCTTCTCCCGCTCAATCCGCAACCTCAACTCCTCCTCCGCCTTCTTCCTCGCCGCCGCCTCCGCCGCCTTCTTGGCCTCGTAATCCGCAATCACCCGCGCCTGCTCCGCCTCCTTCTGCGCAATCTCCCACGCCGCCCAGTCCGCCCGGTCCACCAGCGCCGCGTCGCTGCGTCCCCGGCTCCGACTCCGCAGCCGCAGCTCCGCAAGCTCCTCCGCCAGCGCCAGCTCGGAGCCTAGCCGGCGGCCCCGCATCTCGGGCGAGGGCGGAAACACGACCGGAGAAGCCACAGGGCTGGCGTCCTGGTACATCCGGTTGTAGATGTTGATGACTTCGGGCCGCGGCCCTGCGCCGTGCGAGCGCGAGCGGTGGAGAGGCGGTCCGCCAAAGCCGTTGCCGCTGGGGTCGAGGAATTGGGCGCTGCGCCGGAAAGGGTGGTGGGTGCGACGCGGTGGGGAGGGGGCGCGGGCGTAGCGCGGGTCGTACCAGTCGCTTTCTTCGTAGTGGTAGGCCATTGTTGGAGTGGTGGTAGTGGTGCGATTTCAGGTTGTCATCCGAAATTGCGGAGGGTGATTGGACTCGCTGGGATATGGGACACGTGCTGGTCCGGCGGTGAGGACTGAAAGTGAGGGGTTGTTGGTGGTACAGCGAGTAAGCAGCAAACTGGTGGCTCGTTTGTGTGTTTATAGCTGCTCAGACGAGCACGCAGCTCAGTATATACTGTAGCCCAGAAATGAGAGACAGAGAGGAGGAGAGAAGAGCAAAGCAGAGCAGAGCGAACAAAGAGAAGTTGAGAGAGAAACAGAGACAACATTGTGCCTGCTGGCGACCATGATCCTTCCACATGATACCCGGTCTCAGCTCTCCACTGCCCTAGTCGAGAAACGCCATTGCCGCGACGATTTGGGGGCTGAAAGAATCCCCGGTGCAGGTGGTATGACTAGGTAGGAGTCTAAGACCATGCAAGCATCCTTCGCATGCTGCAAACCCATGCCAGCGCCATCTGGCACTGATGCCGCGGGGGTTCGCTGTATGTACGGTTGATTGTAGTATACCTTTAGCTTGCATTTAGCGTGCAGCAAAGCTGGACGCCCTACGATAGTACTGTGTTGGCCACTGTTGAATATTCCCTTACCGTGTTGGTTGCTGCATCTACGCTTACCTACCGCTATTGTTCGACCGAGATATGTTATTGCGACAACTATGCTCCTTGCTGTCGCCATCAATCATATCTGCGCGTGCGGGTCATGACCCCCGATAGAAGTGGCGGTCACGAGGGTGGGGTGGTCATGGGCCGAATGGGAGATGACTGTGGCTGGTATTGCAAATCATTACACCTGCATGCTGGAAATAGGTACATGTCGTTGCCGCAGTGGTAGGGCATAAGCTTTAGCGAATAGGCGAATGGGTGAATGGGGGAATGGAAACTAACTATCGGGATGGATGATCTAGCGTTTCATGCCACGTTATTTCTGGCCATAACCGCGAACTCAAGCTATTGGACTGTCATGTACCAACATTTTAGCCCAGGCAGATCACAATATCATTTCCTACCAAATGGCAAGTCAAGGATGCATGGACAATGATATACTTGCATATCACATAGCCGCGCAGCACAAGCGTGCAGCTCCTTTATACATGTAGCTTTAAAAGGAGGCATCAGACTAACGACGTTCATGCTGAATTACTCTATTGCTCCTCCCGTAAGTGAGATGAAAGTACCGTGTCCATCACTCCTCCAGCTCCTCCAGCTGGGGTTCTCGTAGCCAAGACGCTGAGACTACGGCCCGCCATGGCTGCAGCAGCTGTGGTGAGCTGTTGGATATCACCCCATACGCCACTTGCAGCTCTTCACCAAACGCTCATTGGCCCTGCCAACGTCTAGTGACACAGTCAGGCGAGCTCAAACCGTGGACCTGCACCAATCTGTTCCCTTTATTCTCCAGGTTTGACGCAATTGTCGAAAGGCGCAAGGCTCTTGGAGTTACTGGTACCTGGGAGGACTGCAGAGCCGGACCAAACCCAATCCATGAGATCTAGATGCCCATCTCCCCTATAGATCATGCCATTCATCGTCCACCAGACTTGAACAGCTGCTCAAGGTGCTCTCTGCTGTTCTTGTATGTCGTCTCCAGGTAGTTCAGCTTCTTCTCCAGGTTGGCGACATCCGACTTGTTCTCCTCGCCCTCCTTCGACAAGCGTGTCTTGACATCTCCGATCGGGCTTGCGACGAACCTGGCCTGGATCAGTATACCGGCAGCTCCGACGACACTCCTCTCTATGCTCACATCTTGCCCACGCCCTCGTATACATTTGCATCCTTTGGCAGCGAGTCGATCTCGACGTTGGTGAGCTGGAGCATGCGGTCTTCGCGCTTCTTTGCTGCTATTTGTGCCCTGACAATGCCAATTTGCTGCTGGGAGAATGCCGCCTTTTGCTCGATCTCGCCGAGGAGCTATCGCATACGTCAGCACTGTCGCTATTGAACATGTGTGCTCTATCTACCTTTTGCAATGCCTCTGGAGGTAGGGACATGATGACGGCGCTGGTATCGTGTTGGTGGTAGAAAGAGGGCACTGTTGCAGGCAGCTGCAGCTTAGAGGGCGAGCGTGTCAGCCCTACGAGCCTGGCCAAGTGTTGCATGTGAATCCCGCACCCTCACCCGCGCGGATGGTTCGGCTGGAACGGGATGACGCGCGCCTGCTTACCGATTCGAGCTGGCCTGGCACGTTTCTTCCTGGAAGGTTCAAGGTTGTCCAACAGTTCCCACACTGTGAAGTCTGTGATTACCTTCATTCCTGTATTATAGTTCGATACATGCCCTACTAGCATTCACTCGCTCACATAACGCACGTTGGCATATCCTGAAAGTCGAAGCACCCGAAGCAACTCCACAGTTCCCGATCTGGTATTTGCTATCAACATGCCTTCGTGGCTTCCTGCCATACCGTACGCCCCTGCCCAGGAGGGGTACTGGAGCCCAGTTACTTCTACCATTAACTGGTGTGAAGAGGTGAGTGAACCCAAATTGCAAAGATCTGGGGTCCAGCTCACGAACTACAGGATTACTACGCGACGATCTACTCTGCTGAGATTGTCAACACCCTGACGAACCTCCTCTTCGTCTGGCTCGCGTTCAGAGGAATCTCCAATTGCATTCGGAACCAGCACGATAGCATCTTTCTTGTCACTTTTCTTGGATATCTACTTGTCGGCACAGGCAGCTTCCTCTTTCATGCGACTCTCAAGTGTAAGAATCGGCTTTCACAAAGCGTGCTTGGTAATTCACTACTAACATTGACAGATCCAATGCAACTGGTAGATGAGCTCTCCATGATCTACACGACCTGCCTCATGTTCTACGCGACCTTCTCTCATAACAAGGCACATCCCATCCCGCTGCTACTCGGAATCTTCCTCGTCTCTCTCGCCGTCTTCATCACCGGATACTACCACTACCTCCAAGATCCAGCATTCCACCAAAATGCTTACGCCCTTCTCACGGCCATAGTCCTCTTCCGCTCTATGTATGTCATGGAAGTTAGTCTACGCCCAACTCTCACGGCAAGGCAAACTGCACACTCGGCCATTCAAGAGCAGGACGCTGTCAATGAGGGAGAAAAGAGGGAGCAGAGAAGACAAGACGACAGGGATCTGGTTATATTGAAGACAATGTGGACAATGATTGCTGTCGGACTGGGTGTATTCCTTGGTGGTTTCGGTATCTGGAACCTTGACAACATCTACTGTGGTACGCTCAGGAGATGGAGACACGACATTGGGCTTCCATGGGGTATTCTGCTAGAGGGGCATGGATGGTGGTATGTCTACTCCTTAACAGATTCTCGGCTACAGGAATGCTAATTTAATTCCCCACAGGCATCTTATGACCGGTACCGGGGCTTACTTCTACATTACCTGGGGTATTTGGCTTCGCCACTGTCTAAATGGTAAGCAGGATGAGTACGAGCTTCAGTGGCCCAGCCTCTTCTTCTCACTCCCTCTTGTGGTAAGAAAGGGTGCAGGCGCAAAGGCGCAAAACGGTTCGCTCAAGAAGGAGCTGTGATAAATGGGATGGATATACTGCAGTAGATACCCCATAGAGTTTGGATTTTACGATCACATTACGCAACGTAGTAAAAAAACAGAAGGTCGTCATCCAACCGGTGTCTGTATCGTAACTCAACGAACCTGTCCCTTTCTGCAATATATGTTCTTCGTTTAGGGGGAAGGCGAACTAATTCGGACGAGCATTGCACGTGACCAGGATTTTCAGGCTTCACTCCGCAAAGACCTCCGAGCTTGCCCGCAGATCGTCCAGAACTGTACATACACCACAACCACAGCATTTCAATGGCGTCCCGGACGATCCCACGCTTTCTGCTCCCTCGCGGGCATGTCTTCCTTCGGGAGTCTCAGGTCCAGCATCGTCTCATTGCGACGACCATCAGGCATGCCTCCACCTCCTCGAACAAACCCAGAGTCCTCGAGAAACCGACCCGCTTCAACCCGCCGTCGCATCCCTCAAGGCTACGGAGAACACCGCGACAGTATCCAGGAGCGCCTTTAGCGGAACATGAACGGGAGGCGCAGAAGACAAAGCAGTATCCGCACATGATGCCGCCGGAAGGAACCTTCCTGCACTGGTTCTTGACGAATCGCATGATTCATGTGTGGATCACCATTGTATGTGCTGTCCAGCTTCCCGCTCCTGGATATGCCGGAGCATCCCACTAACAAGTCTTGCAGAGTATCCTGACCTCCATGGCCTTCTTCACTTGGCTCTTCAACTTCCTCTCCTCGACACCCTACCTCGACCTCCTCCCGCCCAACTCCTTCTTCCTCTCCCACCCCTTCCAATTCCTGGGACGTTATTGGGAAGTATACACAATGCACACCGCCTATGTTTCTGCGCAGACGGTTGAACGGAGGAGACAGAAGGTTGAGGATGTGAAGAAGAGGAGCGAATACCGTAAGGCGCATGGGTTGGATGAAGAGACCACTTTCGGCGGTTGGACTGCGAAGAGTGACGATGAGAACATGGGACCGGCCCTCAAGACCGGGGATGCGGGGGTGAGGGAGGGTTCAACCGAGGACGGACAGGTGTATACGGATTTCGAGGGGAACAAGCGGCCGGTTAAAAAGTGGTTGGGTATTTGGTAAGGGGATGGAAGATACCCGCTCTGCATGCCATGCACAATGTGCAATGGATGCTTGATATAGAGAGAGCCGAGGCAGGTGAAGCACTTGATCCCCTCCCATTCCACTTCACTTCATGTCTTAAGGCACGGAATGCGCCGCCCTTCACGTGCCATTTATCACATCGGTGCTTAGCGAAATTGCTCAACACCATCATTTCGTTCTCGCGGAGAGCACATGTTAAAAGTGTGGAATCAACAATTTGGCACACCGTAACATGACAGACAACATCGCCATAGCCATGACTGGAGCCTACGACATGTCTGCACTAGGGGGAAACCATCGCCTCAGTAGATGCAGTTGTACCGGGACAACCTCATAAAACCGAATCGAGGCTCTTGACGTTGCCCCCAGAGCTGCGCAACCTCATCATGCAGCACCTATTTGCACTGTTACTGGAGGAGAGAGCCCGAGCCATGGCAATTAAAGAGAATGACTTCGAATTCGGTCCACCACAACAACCCGCAATAACCAGAGTGTGCAAGCAATTACGCCACGAGACACTGTCGCTGCACTACACAACCGTTGGACCAATGACCATGGCGATCAACCTCTCCCAGCACGACTTGATCCCATCCCTCTTCCGGTGGTTCTACTACAACCACCAATACATCGAGGTATGGCGACCCAACCCGTCTACGCAACCTTGCGGTGTGAACATGGCTAACCCGCACCACAACAGGACCACCTGATAAACCAAATCCACATCCGCATCCAGGACCGCCTCAGCAATACCTTCCACCTCACCATCGACTTCCCACGTTCCACGTGGCGCCTCTGCGGAAGCACAACCCGCGTCCTCCGCATGTGGAAGTGTCGGGACATAGGGTGCAGCGGTTGCGTCGGCCACGAGGGCGCTCTCTCTACGTATGTGCAGGTGCAAGATCCGAGATGCTTTCATGACATCAGGGAGAGGATTGTGGAGGTGGCTGGGTGGACGTGTGGAAGCCCTGGTGACGAGATGGATGTTGCTGGTTCGGGTGATGAGGAGTGTATGATGCGCGTGTGCGAAGGGGCGAAGGGGGATTAAAGTTCTTGGATTGGGATGGGATGAGATGGATTGTCGGAGCACCAAGGGGCTCTCTGGCTCAAATTCGTTGTGACATTACGTTACGGGGATGTTGAAGTTTGGTGGCAGTATGTCAAGTAAGGTGTTCGAGGATAGATATGCATGTAGCGTCTGGAACAGAACTTGTACTTTTCGTTATTCCCTAGTCACGGCTGATTTCAACGAGACTACTGCTTGCTTCATCATATTGTACATGATATTTTGCCTACGTTATATAGATGGGTACATGACGCTCCAGCTTCGTTCACTCATCAAGACTGTTGTCTCGCAGTGTCCCGTTGCACAGTTGCGACCAACACAGGTCCAACCGAGTACGGAAGCATACCAAAAGTAACAAAGATCACGTAAAATCTGCTCAATTGAATGGCTAGACCGTGGAATTGCAATTTCACTTACCATGAAGAAAGCCTCATCACACGACATTATATCTTCCACTCGCCGGAGCTCTACTCTCCGAGTCAGCAGCCGCCATCGTGCCCTCCTTGAGCAATCTCTGCAACTCTCTCATCGCCTGCGTAACCACCAACTCGGTATCGCCCTCGACCAGGATGTACAATTTCGGCGCCTCACCAGGCGCGGGCTCTTTGCCTGCCGGATAATAATTGCCCTTCGACGTGATACTGGTGCCGGTAGCTTCCAGGACTTTGGCGACATTGGTACGGTTGGTAACGGCCCAGCGTGCCTTTTGCGGGAAATCGTTGATTTCGAGAGTTGCGTGGTAAGCACCAGCGTCTGGTCCCTTGTTATCGATGGGTACACCGGACCGCAGTTGGCTGCGTGCACCAAGGCGGTTGTTGATATTGGCTGCGGCGGCAGAGACGCGGTCGAGAGGGTTGTTTGAGGTAGGTTTGGGGGTTTCGGTCTTGTGGACTTGGATTGCTGCGTCCAGATCGATCCCCTTTGGCACACCAGGGATTGAGGTGGCGGCGGGAGCAGGGGCGGGTTCGTCGCGACTCTTGACAACAACCTTGTCCTCTTGGACATCCTTCTTCTCTTCTTTCTCTTCTTCCTCGTCATCACCATCACCGGTCTTGTATGTGCGCCGTTCGCGTTGGCGTTCAGCTTCACGTTGTTGGTCGAGTCGATCAAGACCCTTTCCGCCGAAACCAGATCCAGCAGCTCTAACGCTGCCCTCTTTGACTCGGGACAAGAAGGTCTCGGCGAGATTCTTGAGGTCATCAGGCACTGGTTGGCCGCTTTGTTGTAGTGCCTTGAGCAAATCAGGCGCAAACCGCCCTTGCTCGGGTGTCAGGAAAGTCACCGCAGTACCAGTGTTTCCAGCACGACCTGTACGACCGCAACGATGCACGTAATCTTCGAGATGGTTTGGCGTGTCGTAGTTGATGACAAGTTTTAACTGCTTGACATCCAATCCACGTGCGGCAACCGACGTAGCAATCATGACTGGGATAATGCCGGCTTTGAAGTCCTCGACGGCACCATCTCTATCAATCTGCTCGCGTCCACCGTGTACGGAAACACAAGGGTAGGCTTTCTGCTGGAGTTTTGCCATTAGCGTGTCCGCCGACTCTTGTCGCTCAACGAAGATGAGAGCCCGTGCATCTTCGTCGTTGGCGAAAAGTTGACCCAGAAGTTCTAGTACCCTGAAGAATTTGCTGTCTTCTTCACGAACCTCGATCATCTGGGTAATTTCAGGGGCAACTATACTGCGTCCACCAACGACTATTTCGACTGGTTTTGTTAGGGCCTTGCGCGCCAGTGCTTCCATGTTACGTGGGAAGGTGGCGGAAAAGAGGACTGTCTGGCGGTCGGGGCGGATGTTGGACAGGAGTTTCACAACTTGTGGTTCGAAACCCATGTCGAACATGCGGTCGGCTTCGTCTAGGACGACGTAAGTGACGCGGCGAAGGTTTGTCACACGCCCTGAGTTGGCAGCGAGCAGATCGATGATACGACCAGGAGTGCAGACGATGATCTCAGCACCACGTTTCAGCTCAGCAATCTGGTCCTTGATGGGGGCGCCTCCGTAAGCACATACAGCGCGCAGGTTGAGGGCTTTCAGATAAGGTTTGCACTCGCGGTGGATTTGAGTAGCGAGCTCGCGAGTGGGAGCCATAATGAGACCGATGGGACCGTCAAGGCCCTCCAGGGGACGTTGATCTTTAATGTGACGGAACATGGGAAGCAGGAATGCTACAGTCTTTCCGGATCCAGTCTTTGCAACACCGATCACATCGCGACCAGACATTATGGCAGGTACGGCCTGCGCCTGGATGGATGTAGGACTCTCGAAACCAAGTTTACGAATAACATCGAGAACCTGTACGCCGAGGCCGAATTGTGCCCACTTGGTGACCGGTACCGGCACGTTAGCACCACGAACCTTTATACCATCAAGCTCAAAGCGAAGGGCTTTGATGTCATCTTCACTCATGTCTTTGAACTCGGATGGTTCGGTGTAGAACGCTTTGCGGAAAGGCTCGTACTTTTGTTTCGAGTGATCCACTGTAGGGATGTCTTTCTTCTTTTTCTTGTTCGCAGCCATGGCTAGAATGTCCTCATTGTCGTCATCCATAACATCCAGGTCTGCACCCTCATCGTCACTGAAAAACGCCTGCGGCTCCTGTGTTTTGCCTTTACTGGAGAACTTAGCATTCCGTTTTGGGAAGTCTTGTGGCGTTTCCAGTCCGTTCATAAAAGCATCCAAGGGGTCAATGTCTTCCTCATCCTCGGCCATCGCAACATCAGCATTAGCTTGGGTCGGCGTCTGAGAGTCGGGCATTGTCACATCCGGTGTGCCGTCTGTAGCTTGGGCAGCACGTCGCTCTGCCGCGGCTCGAGCGGCCGCAGCCATTTCCTCTTCGGTACCAGCATCTGCAATCTCATCATCGCCTTCGTCTTCATGATTCTCAACACCGTTAGCGTGCGCAGCATCTTCGGAAGCATTTTCGAGTTCGGGGATTGGAAGCTTCACTAGAGACTTCCGCTCCACTTCCTCCTCATCCATATCCACCGTTGGCATTTGTTGGTGTTGATCGTTTTCCGCCGCCTGCTGATTCAACCCGAAGCCAGTAATTCTGCCGGTCGGCTTATTAGCCAAAGTCGTAGTGCCTGCGTCATTCTTAGCATACAACACGGGGTGGTCGTTGACGAGTGATGCATTCGTACCGTTTGAGAGGCTTGAAAGAGGCTTCTTGCTGGTGTCAGCCGCGTGATTGCTACGAGCAAGAGGCGGGGCAACCGCAGACTTAGACTTCCCGGGTATTGCAATGTCACCATCTAATGCTGTCGGAGCAGAGCTCGTACCAGCCGCTCTTTTGGCGATGGCTTTGGGGTCAAACTTGCCCACGAAAGGCCGGACAGGCTCCTCCTTTGGCGGTGCAGAATCTGTAGCTTGTGGCGACGAGACTGCAACCGGGGACGCAGCCGCTGGCGTTGTTGATGGACTGGCAACATTAGCAGCAGCCTGCGCTTCTTTCCTCTTTTCCTCCTGCTGCTTCTTCCATGCTGCAAGCTTTGCTTGTCTCTCCGCCTTCTTCTTCTCCTCCGCCGCGGTCTTGTCTGCCTCAGCCTGAGCATTTGACTGTCCGGTCAGCGCATGTCGTGCATTGGTGAAACATGCCCGGGCACTTACCTCACCGCCCTTTACGCTAGGCGTGTAGCTATTCCTGCGATCCCTACTGTCCCTACGGCGCCTTGAGCCAGTCGACTCGTCCCGACGGGGTCTCTTACGGTCTCTTGACTCATCCCGGTAAGTGGCGCGCTCTCTGCTACGATTTCGTCGGTCTCTGGCAGGTGATCTCTCTCTTGAGCGCTTACGTTCACGGGAGCGTTCGTAGCGAGGAAGGCGCTCATCATACCGTCTGTCGCGCGAACGGTCTCGTCGAGGAAGAAGTTCCCGGTCTTGGTCGCGGTGGCTCCTCTGGATTCGGATCAGCAAAAGGCGCTTTTGTACGTGTGAGACCGGTAGACCAACCTCTGGTGATCGTCTGCGGTACGCTCTGTCGTCTCTGCGATCGTCGCGGCGGTAGTCACGCCTGTCATCGCGTCTGTAGTCTCGCCGGTCCCTAGCATCGTAGTCACCGCGCCGTGGCGAGCGAGGCCTGCCGGACATTTCGAGTGTATGTGCTGCGATAATACAAAAGGAGGAGGATAGGTATGGAGAGAGGGAGGGAGAAATGTCGCCTTCTGATGTCACTCTACCTAACCTAGGTACGGTGCCTCCAGCTTCTCCGCCGCGGGTTTGGGTTTCACATGCCAAGACTGTTGGCGTCAACCTTATGAGCAGCCATGGATGTTCCCGACTCCGAGGGCTGAGGGTGAGGTGATTGACGTGTTTGCTCTGACGCCTTGGCAGCTTCAGGTTCCAAGTTCACGCGACGCCCGGGCGCGACCTCGTCCCGCCCTCCCGTCCCCTTGTTCCAGCTTCAAGTTGCTGATACAGGTACCTACTACATAAACATCACGTCGCTGCCCACTTGTACACCCACCTGCACCGCCTGCACATACAACAGACACATACACGCGCGCCAAACATACACCACTCTTTGCGCTCGTACTCTACTCGCACCATGGTAGGCAGTCGGGTTACCTTCCGCTTTGCGGCCGCCTTCCGCGGGCGCGCGACACGCCCATACAGCACGGCGCAACCGCCTCCACTCCAGAGTCTCGTGTTGGCTGCTGCTAAGACTAGCCGCATTGCACCGCACGCAATCCGTGCATCGCTCACAACAACAAGAACATATGCCGACGACACAGCGGCTGTCGAACCCACTCCAACTGTCAAGCGTGCCGTGAAGAGGGACGCTTCGAAGAAGACCGGAACGGGGAAGAGCACGCCAAAGGCAAAGAAGGCCGGAACACCCAAGAGGAAGAAGAGAGCCAAGAAGGAACTCTCCGAGGAAGCAAAGTTACGCTTGGCAGCGAAGGAAGAGCAGGCGCAGTTACGCAAGAAGACCCAGAAGGAGAAAGCGAAGCTACGTCTGCAGAAGAAAAAGGACGTGCAGAAGATCAAGGATCTGAAAGAAGCTGCGCTATCCCCACCAGTGGTGAAACAGATCCGGGCGAGGCATTTCGTCTTGAAGGAGCACCTCCAGGGAGCCAAGAACAAGGAGGAGTTGAAAGGTGGATTGTCTGAAGGACACAAAGCTTTCGATTCTCTTACTCCTAGTGAGCGGGAGGTATTTATCTACATTCTAAGGCTTCACGCGGCCGTCCCAAACTGACGCTTGATAGCACTACAATCACTTAGCGAACGAAAGCAATCAAAAACAGGCGGAGGAGCTGGATGCATGGCTCAAATCCCACACGCCGCAGCAGATCCGACGCGCAAACCTAGCCCGTAACGCCCTACGTCGGATTTACGCGGAGGATGACAAGAACAAGAGGTCCCAAAAGTGGGCTCCATTGTCGGACGATCGCAAGCCCAAGGGAACCAGGTCTGCCTACACGTTCTTTTTCGCTGAGAGGTTCAAGGATATGGCTGGCATCAAACCTATGGACGCGGCCCAGTTGATCGCAAACGAGTGGAATGCCCTTACCGAAAGCGAGAAGCAGGTTAGTCTATCTTCCCATCTTGTGCTGATGCAATAATCAGCATCGTTCTGACTCTGTATGCAGAAATATGTGGACATGCAGAAGGCAGACCGCGTGCGCTACGTGGCCGAGTCCAAAGACTTCTATGGCAGTACCAAGTCTGAGGCAACCCCTGCCTAAGCCAGAGCCCAGAGCAAGAGCGCATTATGCTCTCGTGCCAGCGCCCCAGAACTTCTGCAAAGGTTATCTTCTACCTGAACAGATTCTGATAGCTTTCACCGGCGATAAACAATCCAGCTGTTCCTCTGGATCGGATGTATACTACGTGGAAAGCAAGTTGTGCCTTTGCGCCACACTAAGACGCTGTGGTATTGCTCAGGACTGTGAGGGACGTTGGTCGGTAGGATGTACCATATGGTGTATTCCCCAGGTGCCATGCGCACAGTCATTGTATCTACATACTTGTATACATTTTCAAGTTCCAGAGAGAAACCGTCGACTTGGGATGCTCCCCAGTTTATGCATGAAGCCTAATCTACCTAGGTACGGGGATGAAGTAGATGACTTTCTCGTCTATGTACTATGTAGGCACAGGACATGTACATATGACTCTCGGGTAGTGTTACCATGGGACCTGTACAGTACAGTAGCTACGGTACCTTACCTAGGTATTACCTACCTTAAGGTTCGCTGGAGCCCCACTGCCCCGCCCCGCCGTCCTACAAGTATGTCCGTATGACGTCTTAGCCCCAGGAACGTGAACGTTCACCTGGGCAATTGAGGTGATTCAAGTTCGTACCACTGCTCGCGTGCATTCCTGCTTGTATCTTTTTCATCACCTTTTCGCTTCTACTGCATCCACTTTCAATCCGTCATGGGCAGCGAAGCAGAGAGCATCGTTATTCCCTTCTTGGGAGCACTGCAGGCTTCAGTAGCTGTGCTGCTAACAATCTTCTATGGCGTTCTCGCAGCCCAATTCGGGCTCATGTCCGAGAGCACTGCAAAGGATATCTCTAAGACTTGCGTGCGCATGTTCTTACCTGCATTGTTGATTGTCAATGTTGGTTCGCAGCTGCACCTCGAGACAGTATGTGTCTACCCTTCCTCATGCGGATCATGGCTGGGCTAATGAACGCCCTAGGCCATGCGTTACCTTCCCGTTCTCCTCTGGTCCATTCTATACAACGTTCTGTCCATGGGGCTGGGAATTGTCCTTACCCGCGTGTTCAAACTCCCGCAATGGGTCACGCCAGCCATAGCGTTCAACAACACCACGTCCTTACCGCTCCTTCTTGTGCAATCACTCGATGCAACAGGCATTCTCAGCACTCTGGATGACTCTTCGGATGTTATCGACCGCGCCAAATCATACTTCCTTGTCAACGCAATGGTTGGAAACAGTCTGACATTCGCGCTCGGTCCTCGTCTGCTGAATGGACATGAGGAAGACGCGCCTGATGCACCGGAGAAGAAAGATGACCGAGGCGATGGCAACGAGCAAGGCAATGACGAAAGAGGTGGAACGGAAGAAGACATGCATGAGGATGAGCGTGCGAACGAGGAAACGAGCCTTCTTCCAAACCGAGCTGTCCGGAAAGGTACACGGTTCTTCTACAAATCCTACTGGAAGGGACTGCACGTCTGGGACCGCATTCCACCATGGGGACAAGAGACACTGGATTTCTTGTACCAATTCCTAAACCCGCCGCTTATTGGAGCAGTCATCGGGGCCATTGTCGGTCTTGTCCCAGCGCTGCACAAACTCTTCTTCTCCAGCCAGGAAGAGGGTGGCTATCTCAACGCCTGGCTTCAATCCAGTATCAAGAATATTGGTGATCTCTTTGCATCCCTGCAAGTCATCGTCGTTGGCGTCAAGCTTTCACAGTCCCTGCTCAAGATGAAGAAGGGTGAAAAGAGTGGAAACGTGCCCTGGTTACCAATGGCAATCATCACCGTCATTCGATTTGTGGTGTGGCCATTGATTAGCATAGCGCTCATCTGGGTATTAGCGACGAAGACCAGCGTGCTGGACAAGGACCCAATCCTTTGGTTCAGCATGATGTTGATGCCCACTGGACCGCCAGCGATGAAGCTGACTGCACTTGCGGACGTCAATGGGGCCGATGAGCATACCAAGATGAGTATCGCTAAATTCCTGACGGTACGTCCGGAGCTCCCAATAGGGTCTTTCCAATATAATGCTGATCAAACCAACAGGTATCATACGTTATCTCGCCACTGATCTGCTTCTCTGTCGTTGGAGCTTTGAAAGCCTCTGAAGCCGCAGTCGGCGCGTAGTCATGAACGGGATGCGGTGTATTAGCCAGCGGGCTCAAATCTCGTGGTATGGCACGGTTTTAGATGTTTTGTATTAGTAGAATTGCCCGCGAAGGACGCAGCCTTTGCCTTTGTATGATTGCGAAAATCAGTGTATTGCACAAACTTTGCGAGTCTGCGCATCCGCGCATGTATGCTTGAATCGAGTCTCAGTAAAACGCTACGTTACTTGAATTATGGGTTGTCTGTCTCCATTCGACAATGGTTCTCTGCAGAACGCTCGATTCGAGTGGCTGGTGATTGTCCAATCAGCTCGCAGCATCGCGGCCGCCCTCACGGACCAAACCATAGAGTACATCTATATAGCAACACAACCAACACTCCGATTTTCCACCTGTTCTGCGACTATTCCCCTTCTTGACTCACTCGCGTATCGAGCCCCGTGTACATAAGGTGTATATATACCCGGCTCCAGCATTACAGTTAGACATGACCGCGCCGCCTCTCACTGTCCGGAATCTTACCTCCTCTGCCATTGAGCTGAAGCTGGTTGAACGTTATCGAGCGCCAGACTCACAGGAACCGAAGCTGCTCTCTAATTTCACGCGTAATTTCACTTCTTTCGTGGCAAACACTACTGCCGCACCGTCTGCACCGCAGCTTGCACAACATGCGCAGAGCTTTGCCAGCCAGGAGGTCTCAATCCGCGTTGAGCCATTCAAGGCGCACCAGACCGACATCAGCATATCGGAACGCCCTGCGAAAGAAGTGCTTCGCCTCACATTCGAGAACGATGGCCAACGCTACCGGATAGATACGCCAACGCCAGACAATGCATCCCAGACCCTCACCCCGCTCTCACCAAATCCGAAACGCCAGTATACCGGTGTTTTCCTTCCAGAGTCTTCGTTTCTGGCCCTCTACTCCTCGGCAAATCTGAACTGCTGGATGCGAGAGCTCTCAGACCCTACGCCTCTATCCGCCATCTCCATTCCTGGCACCCATAACAGTCCAGCTCACCACAAAGCCCTTCCTTCTGTACGCTGCCAAGCTGTATCCACGAGAGTGCAGCTCGAGAACGGTGTCCGCTTCCTGGACATCAGAGTCCAGCCCGAGTCTCCTGACGACCCCTCTAAAGACGCCCTAATCCTCGTCCACGGCGTCTTCCCCATCTCCTTGACCGGCCCCAAATACTTCCGCACTCTGCTCCAGACCATTCAGGACTTCCTCGCCGCCAATCCGTCAGAAACCGTCATTATGTCCGTGAAGCGAGAGGGGCCAGGCAACGCGACAGATCATCAACTTTCCTTGATCTTGAGAGAGCACTACACCGCCGGCCAAACGGACAAATTCTGGACACGCACACATGTCCCCACTCTCGGTGAAGCCAGAGGGAAAATCGTTCTCCTTCGCCGATTCGCGCTGCACCCGCGCCTTGCCACGGGAGACTACAGCTGGGACGGACACGGCTGGGCTCTAGACGCCGAGGACTGGGCCTACAACACGCCAAACGACATCCACGGCGCGGTCTGCGTGCAAGATTTCTGCGAAGTTCTCGAGACGGTGAACATCGAGAAGAAGATCTCGTACTGCTGTGACCATTTCGAGCGCGCGGGCAAAGCAGTCTGTCCGATTCCGGGCATTACCACGGATGCCGTCAATCCCGTGCCGCCCGGCCCGCTGTATCTGAATTTCCTGAGCGCTAGCAATTTCTGGAAGATGGGCTGCTGGCCGGAGAAGATTGCCGCAAAGCTGAATCCGGCCATTGTGAAGTTTTTGTGCATGAAGCATGATGCTGAAGGTGGCTTGGAAGGCGATGGTGGGGTGGGCATCGTAGTGACTGACTGGGTTGGCCAGGATGGCGATTGGGATTTGATCAGGTGCATTGTGGGCATGAACGCCAGGTTGGAGATGAGGGAAAAAGAAGGCAAGTGAGCTATCAAGGTCTCAAACTGTCGCGAAGACAGACGTACATGTAATGATCTATGCGATGACCGGGGTATCTTATAAAGGAGCTTTGTAGACAGCATCCACGGTCCATTCCACCCTTAGCCTTGCCTCTGCCTTTTCCACCACTGTCCCAAGCGGTCTCGTACCGGCTACCAGTTCTACCTCCCGTTCCACCCACTGCACCCTCTTATCCTCCGTCGTCTCCTCCTCGTCCGAATCCCACTCCTGCACGCCTTGCACCTTCCCACCAGCCGTCTTCACTGGGTCCTTCTCGCCTGTCTCCCAGAACAACCGCAGCTTTAACGGTAGCAATCCCAACCTCTTCCCCACGATGCCGAGAACAGCATATATGCTCAACGACTTGGGCAGTTCCATGAAGAATTCCTTTTCAGAAACGTCTGTGGCACAAGGCGTAGCGCAGTAGAATTGACACCTGATCAGCCTTGCAGCAAGTGAATTAGGATCAATCCCCTTCCCCATCTTCCGCACAATCACCGGTTCGCCGTACTCCTCGCACAATGCATGCCACCGCGGATGCCGCTTCTTGATCTCCCCTTCCATCTCGGGCGGCGCAAGTGAGACCTCCTCGGCGATCTGCGACAAGTAGTACGTTTCCGCATTCAGCCGCTCTTTCTCCGTGATGGTGGAGTAATTGAGTGTCTGTAGCTTGGGCAAGCGCGCGATAGTGAGCATGTAGCCATCTGCCGGAGTAAGAGGGGTGCGGTTGGCGGCCTTGAGGCTTGAGTAGAGAGGGTTGTGTGAGATTCGGAGGTGCTTAAGGCCTGGAAAGAGGTGGGGAAGGGCGTTGAGGAGGGACCAGTCGCTGATGGAGTTGTGAGAGAGGTCCAGAGTAGTTAGAGCAGGGTGGAAGGCAAAGGGCTTGTTGTTGCATATGAGGTCGCCACTGGCGTCCCACGTGTAGAGTGCGTTGCTGAGTCCGTTATTCGTATGTCTGATAACTTCTCGAATATTATTGTTCTTCAGGACCAGTGTATGGATGTTACGAGCATTTCCTTGTTGACATCCGAGACAAAAGACGTCATTGAGGCTCATAAAGTTATTGCCTTCCAATGTCACGGTCGCCAATGTCTCAGGGACCTCGACGGCAAGATCCTCACCCAAATCGTTTCCTGAGGCGGACAGCTCCGAAAGGTTTGGAAACTGAGCGACAATTGTGCGAAGCTCATGAGGGAGCAGCAGCATATCGTTCAGAGATAGCGTCCTGATCCCATTGAATGCTGGTCGAAGATCTTGAGAGTCGATATTCGAAACACTTTGGATGCGATTACCGTCAAGGGACAAGGACCTTAGTTGGGGGAGCTGACTGGTGATGCCTGCGATCTCATCGAGTGTCTCGAACAAATTTCGACCGAGGTCGAGTTCCGCCACCTCTGGAACAGTTTCCGCGAGCCCCTCTTGGGTCTGCGGAGCCTTGAAGCAGTTTCGAATGCGGAGGCTGTCCAGAATAGCTATTCGCAGCTGCTGTAGCTGAGCTTGTTGCCGGGCTATCTTCTCAAAACCCACTTCTTCGGCCTGTTTGCCACTAATGAAGATAGGTCGCGCAACTTCGCCACCTTTGGCCAGCGTGGCGTCTTGCGCGGGTGCATACTTCTCCTTCAGCGCGTCCAGGAATGTCTGTGTCTGGTCCCATTGTGCTGTAGGCCGTATGAACGAGCCTGCAGTCGGATGCGAGCTTCTGCCTGAGAGATGAGTTCAGGACTCGTTGTTTCATACATGGCTTGGGTATCTTACACTTGAAATAATCTACTCCCTCGAAAGTTCCTGCATGTTTGCCGCGTGATGGATCATCCCATTCCACACCAAGCCATTGTCCTGACTTGCCTTTCACCTCGCCGACCCAGCGCACCGTACAAAGGTTGCCTTTACTTGACAGTCGCCTTCCTGGATGAAAGTCAAATTCTGACATCAAAGATACATATGCGTTGGTGTCATAAGGTGGTAGCAGGTAGATATGCGTGCCCTAGTAGGTACATGTAGTGCGTGGTACATCAATGATGGACTGTTTGCTTCGTTTGCGTGCGGCTGATGGTTTGGCGGGGAACATGGACCTCGAACATCACGCCCCGCCGAACACGCACTCACTACTACTACTTTACTACAACTTCCACTTTCACTTCACCATTGCTACTGTGCCTTGGGAAATTTACGTTCCAGTCTCATACAGCAGCCAAGCCTACTCTATCTGTCGCAGTCAGCACACTCAGCCATGGGCGCCAAGGTCCCGCGCAACTTCCGCCTGCTCGAGGAGCTCGAGAAGGGCGAGAAGGGTCTCGGAGCTGGTATACTCTATACTAGTCCTCATTCACCGCTGTTCTGATCTAATCACGTCCAGAGGCTTGCTCATACGGTCTGGAAGATGGCGACGATATCTCAATGACCAACTGGAACGGCACTATCCTCGGACCACCCCACGTGCGCATATACAAGACCCGAATGCAAAAGAAAGAGCATGATCTGATACGGAGCAGAGTGTACATGAGAACCGCATATACAGCCTGAAGATTCACTGCGGTGAAAACTACCCGGACAGCCCACCGCAAGTTACCTTCATCTCTAAGGTCAACTTGCCATGCGTCAACCCGAACAACGGAAAGGTACAGTTACTTATAGCATCTGAACAGGCGTTCCGAACCGTGCTAATAGGCACGCGTTATAGGTCGATCTCTCGAAGCTTCCGAGCATCAGTCAGTGGAAGCGTGACTTCACTATGGAGACCATTCTCATCGAGATCAGAAGGCATGATCCCTATCTTTTCGGTGGTTTATCATGCTAACTCATGCCAGATATATGGCTGCGCCAGCCCACAAGAAGCTGCCACAGCCACCCGAGGGTACCAACTACTGATGATACACCCACTATCAGTGCGATATGTCTATCTCTACGGAGCCCTTGCGCAGGTTGCATCGCTCCACTTCCGGTACAGATCTTATGGTCTGACCATAACCTTTCCCGTCACTTGCATTGCGAGGCGTAGTCCAAGTTTCATTCCTACAATACTGCAGATCTGCGGACGGTGTCTCGAAGCAGCGGTTTTCTACAAGCGCAGACTGTTGGACACAAGGCAGGGAAGCAATTGGCATCTCTATGGTCGCTGCTTCGGAGCCTTTCCGGTATCAATACAATCGTATCCAAAGATTGACCATTACATTCCGCTATGCTCAAACAGTCGTCCATCTATCGTCTATCAGGTTCCAGTATATCCACATCTTAGATCCTCCAGGATGTTAACCAAGCCCTGTTAGCACCCTCATTTTCAATCACTCGAGTACAATCTTGCCATGTTCTTCGCTCCCTTTGGCTCGATGAACAGCGCCTCCGCCTCTACCAGTCTCTCTGCCTCCGGCGCTGGCTCCCCATCCTCAGTCAAGACCTCAATCCACCCCATAACCCATGCCTTGCGTCCCTCGACTTTCGTGGTCTCCGCTCTCAGTACAATGTAGCTGTTTGCCGGGCACGGTCTCCGATAATTGATCGTCAAGCTCGCCGTAACGCCAACCTTGTTCGGCAGAGCAGGGAAACATGCCCGTGCTAGTCCCTCGTCCAGCAGCGTCGCCAGCATACCACCGTGGATGATGCCAGGGTGTCCGCAGAGGGATGGCCCAACGTGACTGATCTGCACCAGCGCGGGCAGCTCAGCCTTGGTGTTTGCGAAGTTGAGCGGCGGCACCGCTAGCTTGCTGTCGCCCAGAAGCGTACCCCCCGTAAGGTTGTTTGCCCGCATTGACTCGGGAATCTTCAGATGTGGTCGTGACTCTCTCCATTGCGGATCCGACCGCAGCTTCTGCGCCAGTGCGCACGAAATAATGTGATCGTTGATCTCTTGACCGGAGGAGGATTCTGGCACGAAGAGGGTGAGGGTCTCGGCATCCGTAGGCGGAGCGATGATCCCGTTCAGGGTATCGACGGCCGGGGCGGCAGACATGGTGAGGCCAACACTGCCAAAGACGAAGACGAGAGCGGTTGCGGTCAGAAAGCGGTGAATGCGGGTTTTGGGAGGGGGTGGTGGGGTGGTATCGGAGGAGCTGGGCGGTGGTGGTGGAAGGGTGGGGGTGGTGGTAGTATGCGGTGGTCGTGGTTCTACTATATGATGTCAATTGACTCGGCCGAGTAGAAGAACCTGCAGTAGCGTACCGATAGAGCTGGACTGCCAGCGAACGCTTCTTATATATGCGGAAGATCTAATGGCTATCAAATGCTGGGGCCTGGGGAGGTTTGCTGCTAAGGGGACATTGACGCTTTTCCGAGATAAGACCGGGCGGAGGGAGAGGAGCATTCCAGAATGACAAGCCGAAGGCATTCGGAATTGGCAGATGTACGGCCGTAGAATAGGCTAGTCCCTAGGCTGTATACATGACTGCGTAGCGCTGGCCTCTGGAATTGTTGAACGGCGAAGCCGGACGTCTAATCGAGCCTCGGCTCAGGCTGAATGCCAAGAAGACTCGACTGCCAAGATCTCCTTCACCGCTGCATTCACTTCGCCTCGGTAAGACACTCATGGACTGCTTCTAACGCCCGTACCCCTGCCGCGTAGTCACAATATTGGTCGAACGTGCCCAAGTAACTTTGCAGTCCGGGAGGGTAGGAGACAGGGATGGAAGTGCCATGACCCTATCTCCGACAGGAAGCGCAGAGAGTGCTCATTGGCCTGGTTCCTTGAGCAGCGGTTCGACACTACCAAACCGTGCTTCCTAGGGCTCTGCTCCTTCCACAACGCATTTATACAGCACGTAGAGATTTCAAGGAAGGGAAAGAGTTGCAAAGCTCTGCCATTTCCAAGCCGGGGATTCAAAGCAACGAGGGATAATGCCGAGTCTGGCTGGGTAAGGTAAGTCACGAGGGACGATATGTCCCGGTATCTAGTACTCGGGTCGCTTTTTCCTTGCTTCTCGGATTTAAGTGAATGGATAAGCTCTGAATGTTCGCTATAAAATGGAGGTACAGTCTCTACCTTAGGTATTTGGATTCGTACTCACTCTACTGGTGGCTCAAGACGTGAGCTTGAATCTTATCTTATCTCCGAATCTCGTTCCATCTCCGGTCTTTTACATCTCCGCAGCTGGCGATGTCGACAAATCGGGACATGGATGGCGGGGAATAACATAGCCATGACATCAGCTGCGCAATAGCAAGGCAGGCAGAACAAGTGAGATTCAGGCATACCTTAAACGCGAGTATTAGGTAGGATAGGTTTTTTCCGCGAGTTTCTCTTCATTCAAGTTTCTGGCGTTCTCGTTTGTATACACTGTGACAGCAACATGGTACGCACTCGCGCGCAAGACAAGGCAGGCGATACGGGTGAGCCTGCTACAGCGCCCGCGCCCAAGCAAGGCAAGAAGCGCGGCGCCCCCAAGAAGGAAGACAAGCAGAGTCAACGCCACAAAAAGAGCACCGACGAGCAGCATGCAGGTAAGGTGGAAAGTGGCGGGAAAGTAGAAGAGGAGGAAGAGGCATCGCAAATACCCGCAGACGATATCCATGAAGAGCCGCCGCGCAAAGCCGCGAAGCAAGACTCCGTGACTGGCGATACCGGAAGTGGCAGCAGCTCAAACTCCAAGATTGAATTGCTCCTGGACAAGTACGGCAGCTTTCCTCTCTCTTCTACGCCACTCCAAGATCCACACTCAGCCAACCCTGACACGATCCTGGCTCATCTGCTCAATGCTATGCTCTCATCCACGCGCATCTCCCACGAAATAGCAGCCAAAACACTCACCACCGTGATAAAGGCCGGATACGCCGATGTCTCTCAGCTGGAGAAGAGCACGTGGGATGAGAGGACTAAGGTCTTGACTGAAGGCGGGTACACACATTACAGAGAGAAAACCGCAACTCAGCTGGGGGATCTGGCTAGATTAGTAAGAGAACAATACGACGGAGACCTGAACAACATTCTCAAGACTGCGAAAGAGAAGGGTGGAGCTAAGGTGCGGGAAGATGTAAGAAAGAAGATCAAGGCGGTCAAGGGGCTTGTTGAGGTTGCGACGGATGTGTTTTGTGACACTATCCAGGGACTGTGGTCTGAGATTGCACCGTTCATAGATCCGAGAAGCGCGAAGACTGCTCAAGCGATCGGGCTGCCGAGTGATGCAAGCCAATTGTTCGAGGCGGTTGGCAAGGATCCCGAAAAGATGTGTAAGCTCGCGAGTGCGCTCACAGTGTTGAGGTTGGAGGGTCGAGAATCAGAGTTCGAGTAAGAGACGGAGCTTGCTGTTACCCCTGCGTAGAGAGGTTAGGAAAGAAACATGAGCCCAAGTCCCGAATGTAAGCGTGGTAGTCGGTCCCTTAAGGATGTAGAGTGCGTGTGGATTCACAACACTTTAGCTACTCCGTCATACCCAACACTCACTGCCCCTAATAATGAAGGATACTCATCAGCGCTAAAAGAAGGGACTTCTTGACAGAATTTTGGAGGGGAAGCTTTGGATCGAGTAATGCAAGTCTTCCCAAGACCCCTGAATAATTTTCTTGATTGTTTTCTCGCTACCTAATAATACCTGCCGTGCTAGAATAAAGACAAATCAATCACGAAACGAATGTAAGCCCATCGCAATGTAGGCGTAGCGAAAAACAAAACAGAACAGATAATGCAAGCTCCCCCTCATCTACTTTTCGCTATGCATAACGCTTTTGTCATGTTAGTGGACGTTGTTGGTGATGGTAGTTGCTCAGGAGCAGTTCCACTGCTGCTCGATGGTCACACCGCCAGGGCAGCCAAAGCTTGTTGGTTGGAACTTGCAGTTGCTGTTGAACTGGTGGTTCCGCTCAAGGCTCAGACCACTGCCACCGCAGCCCTCAAAGGTAAAGGGGCCATTGCCATTATCGACGTAGAAGTCGATACCGCACGGGTCGTTGCTACCACCAGTGATAGTGGTGAAGTCCGCGCAGATGTCGGGAGTTCCGTTTGTACTGTGATCAGAGAAATTAGACCAAAGCTGCTGTATGGACGACACAAAAAATGGTGGGAACCAAAAACTGTATATGGAGTAGCTTACTAGGCAATCTGCGAGCCAGAACCATCGCTACCAGTGCGGTGAGCGAGGAAGACCGTAGCAGAGGCAAGAGGAGATGCCAAGACGGCCAGAGCAACGGCAATGGTGCTGGAATAGAACATATTTGCTTGATATTGATATTAGTGTCCACGTGTGATGGCAGGTTGACAATGGCAGACTAACATTTATTGCTGGAGAGCGACCGGAAACGGATCTGCTGGAATACGGAGAAGATGATTGAGATGCTATTGATGCAAGAAGGAAGTTGTTGTTAGAATGGATGGGTACATTCGAGACGGAAAGACGAGCGCTTTATACATGCGCATTACCTTCTGCACTCTCTATGAAGAAGATCAATGAATAGCTCTTACTATCAGCACCATGGCTGTGCGACTCACCCGCATAGTAATTGAGATCTTACTATACCACTTGACATGAGACTTCACCGCTCGTGTCATGGTCATGCAATGTATTTACTGGGCAAGCAAAAGGTCCAATACACATCGGACTTGCGGGTGTCGAACTCCTGGTGCAATGGCTGCTACTGCGAGAGCTGGGCTTGACCCGTGAGACGAATTCGGACACTGACTCAATCACGTCTGACCAGCATGACTGGCGCGACAAACGTCGGCCGGTATTAACTATCCAACATCAGCTGCCTGACACCGATTGTTCGTCCTGTCAAATGCTTGGGCCGTGGAGGGCTTACTTTTGAGACTTATGAAACGAGAAGTGCAACGTTACGCCTGACTGTATATGTTGGTTGATGTCAGAATGCTGTACAAAGTTCGGATCTTCAGCCGCCTGATGCGATTACTTATACACGGCTCAGCTGGACTACAAATTTGTGATCAAACCCTTCGACCGAATTTACAGTACACTCAGCATCGTTCCTAATGTAAACAATGCATCGTAATCGCTAATTTACCCGGGAGTATGGTAAACGTAAGGCCGGTGTGGGGAAGTGGCTTGTGTGAACTTAACTCCAACATCATTTGCTCGCTGTTCAGGACTACAGATAACGGTGCCAAGAGCACGCGGCACACCTTATCCTATACCCTACATCACTACTCAACCTTACCAAGAGCACTGCCACGATATCCGTCAACGGCGCGCGTGTGCAAGGATGTACAACCAAGACCTGGACAATTGCTAGTTGCCGAAGTCCTAGACTAGATTGCTCTCTTGCGAAGGATTCATAGTACGGTTATCATGAACGCGTTTTACTGTTTCGGGGAATTAATGCGAATCTGAGTTAAGGTTTCTTTCCGGTCCGGCCGATTTATCCCTACAGCAGTGCCTGTCTACAGGGTTCTCAAGGGTTCGCATGCCGTCTTCCGACCTGCGCGATGCCATTATGACCAACAAGACCAAAGATCATCTACTGTGCGGGTCGAATGCTCCGTTCTTACACAATGACCCTAGATCGTTATCAGATGAGACACCGCCATTGAAAGCCAAGATGGTGCAAAACTTGGCGACAATGCTGTAGTATCGGTCGAGGACGCGGCTCGTTCTTGGCCATCACCTTGGCGAAGGGGAAATGGCGTAGCCTATACAAGTAACACCCCACACACACTACGATTCAGTGCGGGTACCATCCTTCTTTGCTACAAGTGCCCCCCTTCGCCGCAAAGATGGCCTTCTCTCTCGCACCCCTATTGCTATGCTTTTACGGAGGGCGTACGGCATCGCGCTCTGGGCTTTTCGATTCGCCTGTGTCCTATCAATTCTCCTAGCCATTCATCAGCTCATTTTGCCGGTCATAGCATGGTTTATACCATCCCTTGAGACGTCTTTCTATGATTGGGCTGTCTATGGGGGCTATCCAAAGCAATACTATGTCTCGTTCAACCAGACATCCCCATCTGTCAGCCACCTGAGATGGGACAGTCAATGTGACGAGGGACTTGTGCTACTCTCGGTTCAGGGCACTGCGGATCCAGACCCTGGACCAACACTGCTGGATGCCAAGGGAGAGCTCGTGTGGAAGACGAATGAGTTCGGCGTCGCAATGAATCTGAAAGCCCAAAGGTATAGGGGAGAACAGTACTTGACCTTTTGGACTGGAAAGAAAGAAGGCAGCTTCGGAGGTGGCGCTTATCATATGGTGAGTGTCTGTCATGCACGCAAATGTTTTAGTGCTAAGTCTCGGCAGTTGGACTCGTCTTACCAGCATGCATATCAAGTCTCCGCCGTAGGAGAAAACCTTCGTGGAGACCTACACGAGTTCGAGATCACCAGAGACGACACAGCGATCATCACCATCTATAACGTCACGAACATGGATCTGACATCTATGGGACGCCCTGTCGAAGGCTGGATTCGCGATAGCATTTTCCAAGAGATTGACATCGCAACTGGCGATCTCCTATTCGAATGGAAGGCTTCTAACCACTTTCACGCAAGCGAATCATATATGACACATCCGCTCGCCGGCTACCGGGAGTCTATACCGTTCGACTTCTTCCACATCAATAGCGTCGTAAAAGACGCTGCTGGCAACTATCTGGTCTCATCACGGCACCTCCACTCACTCATTTGTGTCAGTCCGATAGGAGAGATACTGTGGGTGTTAGGAGGGCAACGGAATGAGTTCCAAGATCTCTCTGGTGGAAGCGCAACCGACTTTAGTTGGCAACACGATGGACGATGGCTATCAGAAGAGGAGGGCATACTGGGGCTATTCAGCAACGGAGATGCAGGCATCCTACACATTGATGCACCATACAGTGATGGTCGCGTTATACAGGTGGATATGGAAAATCGTACGGCTACACTGCTACACTCCTATGTGTCTATGGAGCACATTCGCGCCCCATCGCAAGGCTCAATCCAAGTCTTACCGGGAAGCGGAAACGTATTCATCGGATGGGGACACTCGGCTGCATATAGCGAGTTTGCGCAGGATGGGTCTCTGCTGTGTGAAACCCATTTCGGCGCATCTGCCCTGTTCTTTTGGGGTAGCGTCCTGTCTTACCGGGCTTATAAGACAATGGACTGGGTTGGCAACCCGGAGTATCCGCCATCTATTGAGATTCATGGCTCCGAAGTCTTTGTTAGCTGGAACGGTGCTACAGAGGTAGTGGCATGGGAGCTTCAAGAATCGATAGGAGATGAGCAGCCGTTCAAAGCGCTTGATGTGATCGACAAGGATGGGTTCGAAAGTAGTTTCCGACTGCCTTCTTTTAACGAAGGCCTCTACTATCGAGTGGCAGCGTTAGATCGCGACGGGAACGTGCTCGGTTACTCACAGGCAGTGCAAAGAGTATCGAGCTCGCTGGTTTCTGGGGCTGCGATCCTGCTAGGACTGGGTATGGCAGCAACCGTCACAGCATTTACTTTGTATAGTAGGAGGAGAAGGAGGAGACGTTTACGCTTCTAATAGATGTCAAGCTCGGTATAGAGACTATAGAGCTTCATAGAGCAATCAGTGCTAGTATACACACATTTCATACATTTTCTATGCATGTCTCGGTTATAGTCTGTCTAGTACGAGCGAAGTTGCTAGCCCGTCTAATATCACAAGCCTCGCATACGACCGACCCGACCTTTGCTAGTAAGATGCACCCTAACAGACATATTTAATAAAGGTTAAGATAGAGAAGAAGGGGAAGCAGTAGGAGGAGGAAGAGGGTTAGGACCCTAAGAATAGGACTTGGGTATAGCATATCCTAACCCATATATGCGAATCTAATAGGGGCCTATTAGACTTAGAATATTAGTACTAAAATCTACGCGTACTAGTATACGCTCTCTTCCAGGGCCTATTAGATATAGGCCTATTAGAGTTAGCTTCCTATGCTCTAATCTAGTCTAGATTCGAGTATATTATAAAGCGCCTAAATCCAGATCAGGTTTATATAGGACGCTTCCTAAGATTCCTATTTAGTTATAATATAATTCGTGGTTATAAACTATATATAGTTATATTACTACCTCTACCTTAGACCCTTAACGCGAGTTATATTAGAAGCTTTACTACCTTTATATAACTCATATTATAGAGTTAAGATTAGGCCTAACCATTAGAATCAGGCCAAATCTTATAGCATGGGTTTTACTAAGAAATGCAGGGCGTTACTAGAGTCGTCGCCTAAATAGCTTAGCGTTACTAGAGTTGTCGCTAGAATCGTTACCTAAGTCGTCGCCTAGATTACTTAGCGTTACTAGAGTTATTTCCTAAGTTATCGCCTAGATTACTTAGTATTACTAGAGTCGTTACTAGAGTTGTTACCTAGATTACTTAGCGTTACTAGAGTTATTACTAGAGTTATTACCTAGATTACTTAGGGTTAGGGTTAGGGTTAGGGTTAGGGTTAGGGTTAGGGTTAGGGTTAGGGTTAGGGTTAGGGTTAGGGTTAGGGTTAGGGTTAGGGTT